>CM029117.1:0-600000 GCA_016859345.1 Istiophorus platypterus
TGCACAGTTTTTGCCTCCTTTTTCCATCACCATCTACTCTGCAGAAAATTTAAGTTTTGTCATGGGGGTAGACGTCTTAAAGAAAACAGATCACACAAGCTTTTAGCAGACATCACAGATTACAAAACAACAATAGAAAACATTAATCTTAAAGAGAGACAGCCCAGCATGTGAGCATAGGCAATTTATGTATTACTTTTAAAAAAATTTAAAATAGAGCATACGGACAAAAACTATGAATATTAATTTGGCCTTTTTTTTAAAGTCAACCTCCTCCTCTCCACAGGCTTCAGCCAAGAATATGTCATCATCCATCAAGTCACAGAAGAACAGAAAGATTTTGTGTGATCACTCTTAAAGAGGATCCCCACAGTGCTGTTCCTGTACATGGTGTAATACAGTGTTGTTACGTACTGGTATATTTTTACTTTGTGATGCAATCATACCTCACACAGCAGTCTTCACACAAACACAAAGACAATGTCTATTTATTTATTTTTCGTTTTAAAGCATTTTCTGTGGGTTTCTGCAGGTGTAATTGTGTTGCTTTCCCTGGCATTCCTCATGCTGGCCTTCTACTACATCCCCAAAGCTTCTCTGGCTGCTGTTATCATCTGTGCAGTAGCACCCATGGTGGATTACCGTGTTGTGGCTAAGATGTGGAGGATACGCAGTAGGTGTTTGCTCTGTTTTCTGACTTTAGTGTTCCTCACATGTATCTGTTTGTTTATTTTAAGCCTCGTGCTCATGTGTCTTCCACAGAGCTGGACCTGCTGCCTTTTGTAGACATTCTCAATGAGTTTCTGGCAGGTGCAGTACGGCATCATAGGAGGTGTAGCCATATGTGGAGCCCTGCTGCTGTACAACACTGCCAGACCCCACATAAAGGTACCGTAGTTGTAAAACATTTTAACTAGATATAAGTAGAGTTACTAAAAGTACTGTGTAGGTGCCCAAATCATCAGCCCCTGACCAACCAGAGGGCCAAACAGATTGTGGCTTCATCAGGGCAGATGCAGACTGCATCTTGTAACAAAACCTGAGTTTACTGGGTTTAAACTAATGTGCTATGCAATAGGCCCACTGTTGATCGAGGGCTTGGGAAATAAAATGATGTTGCCACGTGTCATTGCCATGAGACATTAGCAACTACGCAACCACAGGAGATCTTTCTATAATGCTTTATACTAAGATAGGTGTCCCTTATCCCTTATTTTGCAAATGACTGTATAGAACTTCTGCTTCAGTTCCTGAGGTATGGTTTTTCAGGGATTGTCTTACTCCACCTTGTTCTTTAAGAGTAAAACCCATATTTTTGCTGTGCCAGTGTGTGCCTATCGTGTGCAGGTGCCTGATCACGGTGTACTGGTGATTGAGTTGAGCAGTGGACTCAGTTTTCCTGCCATAGAGTATCTCAGTCACATCATGCACACCCAGGCTCTGCAGGGTAAGGATTTCTTTGCTAATCAGTCTTTGTTTGGGGGACTATTAAATCCGTCTTTCTTGTCATTTGCTTGGCCGTCTTTACCCCCTTATTACATGCCCCCCAGTGTCTCCTCCATGGTCAGTGGTCCTGGACTGCCATTACATCAGCAGCATAGATTACACAGTTATCAGCGAGTTCGAGGCAGTGCTGGGGCAGGAAGAGGCAGGCAGATTGCAGGGATGATTATCTTTTATTTTGGGCCAGAGTTCAGTTCTTATAACAACATAATAAAATAAATATAACGTTTGTCTCGCTCTCTTTTTCTCACACACTCCTTCAGCCCTTTGTTCTAAAGGTTCTCCTAGCAGCAGATCTGCAGGATCTCAGGTACACAGACACTTTGGAGGCGGTGCTGCAGATGGCGTCAGGGGACCTTGTTGATGACTGACACAGAAACTGTCCAATCACAGTCGTGCGACGGAAACAATGTGGCAACAACACTAATCAGTGACACTCATGTCTGAGATTATTGGACTGTTAAGACATTAAAACGGGATAAGCAACCTCCATTTACTGTCGAGTGTGCAGCAACTGCCAATGGCCAAGTGATGTCCCCATTTTTCCTGTCCTAGGGGGAAGTGTTGCAATGACATCTGACAAGTTTGAATCTAGATATTATTGTGGAATCTCCTGGATTACAACACTCCTCTATCCTTGCACAAAATATGGACCAGACATCTAATAGTGTGTTTTGTAGGATATTATATTGTTGTGCTTTGGAGCCTAATACGGGATTTGGTTATTGGCAATAGTTAATGATTATCAAATTAATCATTAATAATTATCAAGATTTGGATGGATCGGCTTAATCAGGATTACTAATAACGGGGCACCACCGGGAAAACCCGGACTAATAACTGTAATTCAGATGCAACCTCACATAAGGCACCATTCGTTGTGCAGTGCAGGAGCAAGATCTGGCTATTAGCGATAATTACTGATTATCAAGGATAATCGCTGGTAATTATTAAACTTGACAGAATCCGATTAATTTAGACCATCAGTAAAGGGGCACCACTGGGAAAACCCGGACCATTAACCAAATATTGGATGCAATCTCAAAAGGGGTGTTCGCTCAGAATTGCCAATATGTAGGAAATATTGGTATTTCTAGAGTGAACAGAGAAGGAGTAGAGGTCGGCACTGACTCTGTCAACCAGCTTGTTATCACAGCACATAAACAGAAAACACAAAAGCAACTTCTCATTTAAAGATAACAAAATTTGTTATCATCAGTAATATAAACTTCCAATTAACATCACTTTCAAATAATAAATCTTATCGTGCACTATTACTACTTACTACTAACTACAGATCGTGAAACAAGTATAAAGGTATGTGTGTGGGAGTATATGTATGTGATTGTGTGTGTCTGTGTGGGCGCGTGTACGAGGGTCTATGTGTGCGCACCTGAAGGGAGGTGGAACAAGATGGCGGACGTGACTTGTTACAGTCACGTCACGTCTTCTCGGCGAGGTGACCAGTCTTTGGCGAGACGACGGAATTCTGGCTCACGGCGGAGAATTAGTTCGTCGACTTGGAAAGAAGCAAGGTCTGTGTTCCATCGTCTTCTTCTTGAAATGGGTAGGACTCATTAACTACCAGGTTTCGCATCCGCGGGCTTCTGCGGGCATCCGGGCAAGAGGGTCGATCCGTGGCCTCGAACCGGGATAAACTGTGTTTCTTCGGCGCGCAGGGGGAGAGTGGAGATCAGCTCGGTCGGTGAGGGAAATCCGTAGGCCTAGTCGTTAGTCATATACACAGGAAACTTCTAACTAGGAATAGAGCGTTCGCCACATAGGACGGGTCTAATCTTAGGAGCTGTAATTGTTGCGTTCGCTGGGCGTCGCGAAGGTCCAAGACAGAAGCAATAATTGTTGGCACTTCTATTGGTGAGGTGTTCGCTGGTCGTTGTGAAGGTCCAAGCCAGAAACGATGAGTTTCAGGAGTTTCGGAGTTAATATAACTTTGGGTGACGTCATGATTTGAGGTTGACTGTGACAGATTTCACCCAATGGGAGCTGTGAATTTTGGTGGGAACCCCGCTGGTAGGTGGGCGCCGTGCGTGTCCGGGGTCGCCCATTTGGTCAGTTATCCAACTGGGACGTCTTGGTGGGGGGTTACTCCGCTGAGTTCTTTGTCTCCCTCGGTTATCGACATGTGGCCTTAGCTGGATTCCAGGTTTGGGTGTGCCTGTAGGCCTTCTTTGTCTACAGTCTGTTAGTGAGGCACAACAATATGCTTTTGAAGAACATTTAATGTTTTATGTTCCTACAAATGAGGAGAGAGAGGTAATATCACTTAAATATGTATTTTTATAAACAGAGCATCCCCTCTGTTATCCCTGTAGGACTGAAGGTGATAGGTAAGCTGCCAGAGACTAAATCTGAATTTACAAAATAACGATTAACTCATCGGTTTGTTCATTTATGCGTCACATATATAGTAAATAAATTATAGTAAAAACCCAAACCCTCACATTTACAAAGATTTTTTTTTGAATAAAAATTCCACATTTTTATTTGTATGCATGTGTGTGTGTGTGTGTGTGTGTGTGTGTGTTTGTGTGTGTTTGTGTGTGTCCTTGCATGCAGAAATGTGAGCTAAAACAATTCAATTGTGAACTTGAACCGAAGACTCGGCTCAATAGCACAGAATCCCATGGTGAAGACTCTTTCATGGTGAGTTTCCTTCCCAATACCTGGGGTTTTGCTGTGCAAGGAACACGGGTTATTGTGTGCTCACAGTCTAAGAGATGGGGGATGTGTGCATATAAATTTGCACATATGCACTATGGAGCGTGCATGTGGGGATCTGTGTGTGTCTACATTCCTATTTCTATTTATATTTTTAGGCATATCTTAATTATGGTTGGGCAAGAATATTGTATTGGTTGATGTGGACATTTTTTTGATAAGGCTACAATATCTTTTTTTAATATGGCTTATATGAATAACTTTATGGTAAGGGAAAAAGATTCAAATTAAATTCTCTAACGCTAACCTCTGTTGTCATCCTTGTTCCCCTAACCCATACATATATATATGTATATATATATATACACATATATACACATACACATACATATCTATTTATACATATACAGTAGTGTTCAAAATAATAGCAGTCCAATGTGACTAACCAGATTAATCACTGTTATTAGTATATTTTTTATTGCTACATGGCAAACGAGTTACCAGTAGGTGCAGTAGATTCTCAGAAAACCAACAAGACCCAGCATTCATGATATGCACGCTCTTAAGGCTGTGCAATTGGGCAATTAGTTGAAAGGGGTGTGTTAAAAAAAATAGCAGTGTCTGCCGTTGACTTACCAAACTCAAAACATTTTGTACAAACTTTTTTTTCTAGGATTTAGCAATTCTGTGAATCACTAAACTAATATTTAGTTGTATGACCACAGTTTTTTATAACTGCTTCACATCTGTGTGGCATGGAGTCAACCAACTTGTGGCACCTTTCTGCTGTTATTCCACTCCAAGATTCTTTAACAACATTCCACAATTCATTTACATTTCTTGGTTTTGCTTCAGAAACAGCATTTTTGATGTCACCCCAAAAGTTCTCGATTGGATTAAGGTCCAGGGATTGGGCTGGCCACTCCATAACATTAATTTTGTTGGTGTGGAACCAAGATTTTGCTCGTTTACTAGTGTGTTTGGGGTCATTGTCTTGTTGAAACACCCATTTCAAGGGCATGTCCTCTTCAGCATAAGGCAACATGACCTCTTCAAGTATTTTGACATATGCAAACTGATCCATGATCCCTGGTATGTGATAAATAGGCCCAACACCATAGTAGGAGAAACATGCCCATATGATGCTTGCACCACCATGCTACACTGTCTTCACTGTGTACTGTGGCTTGAATTCAGAGTTTGGGAGTCGTCTCACAAACTGTCTGCGGCCCTTGGACCCAAAAAGAACAATTTTACTCTCATCATAAATAGGGGCCACCTGATTCACACTTGTTTTTTCACAAAATTGATGACCTCATTGATTGAATGCCACACTGCTATTTTTTTTAACACACCCCTTTCAACTAATTGCCCAATTGCACAGCCTTAAGAGCGTGCATATCATGAATGCTGGGTCTTGTTGGTTTTCTGAGAATCTACTGCACCTACTGGTAATTCGTTTGCCATGTAGCAATAAAAAATATACTAATAACAGTGATTAATCTGGTTAGTCACATTGGACTGCTATTATTTTGAACACTACTGTATATATATATATATATATACACACACACAGACCAACAGGAGAGGGAAACGGGGCTACATTCCTCTGGAAACCTGGGAGAAAAGCTATATTTAATTTAATTTAATTTAATTTAATTTAATTTAATTTAATTTTAATTTTTTTAATTTATTTTTTTATTTATTTTTTTCCCCCCAATGTAGCCGCAAGGGGACACAAGCCAGTGTCTTATTGTGCCGGTCCCAAGCCCGGATAAATACAGAGGGTTGTGTCAGGAAGGGCATCCGACGTAAAACTTTTGCCAAATCAAACATGCGAGTCAAATCTATGAATCCCATACCAGATCGGTTGAGGCCCGGGTTAACAACGACCGCCATCGGTGCTGTTCACCTACAGGGTGCCGGTGGAAATTGGACTACTGTTGGTAGAAGAAGGAGAGGAGGAAGGTGTGTTCGTAGGAAGAGAGAGAAGAGGAATGCCAAGAGGCTAGAACTGAGAGTAGGGACTTTGAATGTTGGAACCATGACAGGAAAGGGTAGAGAGTTAGTTGAGATGATGCAGAGGAGGAAGGTAGACATACTGTGTGTCCAGGTCCAGTTATCCTGAAGGAGGAGCTTGTTAGGAATGTCCTGGAGGTAAAAAGAGTGTCGGATAGAGTGACGAGTCTGAAGCTAGAAATCGAAGGTGTAATGTTCAATGTGGTTAGTGGGTATGCTCCAAAGGTAGGCTGTGAGCTGGAGGAGAAGGAGAAATTCTGGTCGGACCTTGATGAAGCCATACAGAGCATCCCTAGAGATGAGAGAGTTGTCATTGGTGCAGACTTCAATGGACATGTTGGTGCAGGAAACAGAGGCGATGAGGAAGCGATGGGCAGATTCGGTATCCAGGAGAGGAACGCAGAAGGACAGATGGTGGTTGATTTTGCAAAAAGGATGGAAATGGCTGTAGTGAATACTTTCTTCCAGAATAGGCAGGAGCACAGGGTGACGTATAAGAGTGGAGGTAGGAGCACACAGATAGACTACATCTTGTGTAGACGGTGTAATCTGAAGGAGATCAGTGACTGCAAAGTAGTGGTTGGTGAGAGTGTAGCCAGACAGCATAGAATGCTGGTGTGTAGGATGACCTTGGTGGTGAGGAAGACGAAGAGGACAAAGGCAGAGCAGAGGACGAAATGGTGGAAGCTAAAAAAGGAAGAGTGTTGCATGACTTTTAGGAAGGAGTTGAGGCAGGCTCTGGGAGGTCAGGAGGTGCTTCCAGATGACTGGACAACTACAGCTAATGTGATCAGGGAGACAGGGAGGAGAGTACTTGGTGTGTCATCTGGAAGGAAAGTAGATAAGGAGACTTGGTGGTGGAATGAGGAGGTGCAGGAGTGTATACAGAAAAAGAGATTAGCTAAGAAGAAGTGGGACACTGAGAGGACTGAAGAGAGTAGACAGGAGTACAGGGAGATGCAGCGTAAGGTGAAAGTAGAGGTGGCAAAGGCCAAACAAGGGGCTTATGATGACTTGTATGTTAGGTTGGACAGTAAGGAGGGAGAGACTGATCTATACAGATTGGCAAGGCAGAGAGACAGAGATGGGAAGGACGTGCAGCAGGTTAGGGTGATTAAGGATAGAGATGGAAATGTATTGACAGGTGCCAGCAGTGTGATGGGAAGATGGAAAGAGTACTTTGAAGAGTTGATGAATGAGGAAAATGAGAGAGAATGAAGAGTACAAGATGTGGCTGTTGTGGATCAGGAAATAGCAAAGATTAGTAAAGATGAAGTGAGGAAGGCACTGAAGAGGATGAAGAGTGGAAAGGCACTTGGTCCTGATGATATACCTGTGGAGGTATGGAAGTGTCTAGGAGAGGCGGCAGACGGAGAAGTGTGCTGGTGCCCATTTTTAAGAACAAGGGAGATGTGCAGAACTGTGGCAACGACAGAGGAATAAAGCTGATGAGCCATACAATGAAGCTAGGGGAAAGAGTAGTTGAAGCTAGACTAAGGGCAAAAGTGAGCATTTGTGAGCAGCAGTATGGCTTCATGCCAAAAAAAGAGTACCACAGATGCAGTATTTGCTTTGAGGATGTTGATAGAGAAGTACAGGGAAGGTCAGAGGGAGCTGCATTGTGTCTTTGTAGATCTGGAGAAAGCGTATGACAGGGTGCCTAGAGAGGAACTGTGGTACTGTATGAGGAAGTCTGGAGTGACAGAGAAGTATGTTAGAGTGGTGCAGGACATGTATGTGGACTGTAAGACAGTGGTTAGGTGTGCTGTAGGTGTGACAGAGGAGTTCAAGGTGGAGGTGGGACTGCATCAGGGATCAGCTCTAAGCCCCTTCTTGTTTGCTATGGTGATGGACAGACTGACAGACGAGGTTAGACAGGAATCTCCATGGACTATGATGTTTGCAGATGACATTTTGATATGTAGTGAGAGCAGGGAACAGGTGGAGGAGAAGCTTGAGAGGTGGAGATTTGCCCTGGAAAGGAGAGGAATGAAGGTTAGCCGCAGCAAGACAGAGTACATGTGTGTGAACGAGAGGGACCCAAGTGGAAGAGTGAGGTTACAGGGAGAAGAGATAAAGAAGGTGGAGGATTTTAAGTACTTAGGGTCAACAGTCCAGGGCAATGGAGAGTGTGGAAAGAGGTGAAGAAGCGTGTGCAGGCAGGCTGGAACGGGTGGAGAAAAGTGTCAGGTGTGATGTGTGATAGAAGAGTTTCAGCTAAAATGAAAGGAAAGGTGTACAAAACTGTGGTGAGACCAGCGATGCTGTTTGGTCTAGAGACAGTGCCACTGAGGAAAAGACAGGAGGCAGAGCTGGAGGTAGCAGAGATGAAGATGTTGAGGTTCTCTCTGGGAGTGACCAGGATGGATAGGATCAGAAATGAGTACATCAGAGGGACAGCACATGTTAGAGGTTTTGGAGATAAAGTCAGAGAGGCCAGACTGAGATGGTTTGGACATGTCCTGAGAAGAGATAGTGAATATATTGGTAGAAGGATACTGAGTTTTGAACTGCCAGGCAGGAGGCCTAGAGGAAGACCAAAGAGGAGGTTTATGGATGTAGTGAAAGTGGACATGAAGGTAGTTGGTGTGAGAGAAGAGGACGCAGAAGACAGGGTTAGATGGAGGACACTGATTCGCTGTGGCGACCCCTAAAGGGAAAAGCCGAAAGAAAAGAAGAAGACTTTTTTAGAATGATGTAGTAAAATAGGCAGTGATAACATTGTGAGTTTCAGACCAACCACATAAAACATGTACTTGTGCATTTCCACCAACCTCTACATGTGCATTTTAACAATCCCTTCCTCCTCCCATTTTGCACCATTATTTCCTGTCAAAGAGTCATTACTGTACAGATAACACATGATAGTGAAGGATCATGTGTGTTATGATAGTGACCTTGACTATTACCCACTATCTTCTTGTTTCCTGCCTAGAAGTCTTTACTGCTTGGTTTTTATAACCTTTACTATCAACAGTAAAGATGTTGCTGCTGACTTTATGAATGTCTGATCTATGTAATTTGGAAGATGTTGGATGTTATGTATACATACCTACACTGATCAGCCACAACATTAAAACTAGTTACCAGTTTTAATATTGTGGCTGAATGGTTTATACTCCATATACTGCTTATTTCTAAAAAAAAAAAAAAAAAAAAAAAAAAAAAAAAAAGAGAGAGAAAGAAAGACAGCAATAGACCCCCCCAGACGGCACCATTTGGCCTCTCACAAATACAAATGAACAACATGACTGCCAAGGGAAGTAGAGCATCATGCCGGCTGAAGCCCCAACCTTGTGAAATGCCTATGGGAGGGGAGTCCATGTCCTCCACATCCTCCCAGCCATCCACTAAAGGAAAAAGATGGATGGGGGCATGTTGGCCTAAAACAGGATGTTAGCATAAAACAAAGAAGCAAGGGCTGCTGCTCTGCAAAATCAAGACCAAAGCTTTTTTTTCCTTTCGCAGAACTGGCTAAAAAAATTTAAATAAAGAACTTAATATGGAGTTCTCTTGAATTCATTGAATGAGTTCAAATACAAAGGATAGTTACTCAATGAATGGACTAGTATTGTGCAACACATTGCTTCAACCCTCAAATGAAAACCTAGGCCACATGTCAGAGTTGTTCCAACTACTGCTTTCACCACTGTTTAACTCACATTTTACAGTGCAAGCTTCTTCCTCCCATCTTTTACAAGATGGCTAACAGCAATAGATGTCAGGAGTCCCTTTTTCAGAACTGTCAACTGAAACACATGAGATTTCTGCTGAATATACACCATAATGTAAGTAAATAAAGTAAGTAGGGCTTTATTCATATAGCACTTTTAATAACACAGTTATAGAGTGCCTCATATACAAAAATATAAGTGAAAAAACAAATAAAACGAGAATACACAGATGAAAATAGTATAGCAGTAATAGAACACATGTAGGCTTTAAATGCAAGCCATAAAAAAACAAGTTGCCATATTTACTAAAAACTTATATTTGCATTCAGATGCTCTGCATTATAATTATCTCTGCCTGTGAGGTTATATTTTCTACTGTATTTGTTGTTTTGTTTATTTGTCAGCAGGCTTGTGCAAAAAGTACTGAATCAATTTGTAACAAACTTGGTGGAGGGATAAGCCACAGCCCAGGGAAGAACCTGTTTTGTTGCTGATCTGGTTAAAAAGTGGTGGATTCAGGAATTTTGTCATAACTTTCCTTAACACTGAGTGATAGGACATTTATTTCCTTGGCAAAGGTACTTACTCTACTGAGTGCCATTCTAGATTAGAGCAGTTTGACCTGTTTGGAGCCCCTTTACCGCTGGTTTTGCAGAGAGTAATTTTAGTGATATTTTTGGCAGCCTATAAATGGCTGACACCAGGTGAAAGAAAGGCATGTTCTTCATTTATTCATTTGCAAACAAAAATGTAGAAGAAAATTTCTTGAATTTACTGAAAATTTAACAGGAAAGCCATTTACTCACTTTAAAAAATGAAAATCTCATGATTTAGCAGACATGAGGGACACTGTTTTGCAGCTGACACTTGTGATGCAAGTCTGTCAGTTTGATGCTGACCTCCATGTTCATCCCCCTTTACAAGTTGTAGTGGTGGCACTGGATCCTCAGTCGGCTCAAGGATGTCCCCAACCAGTGATGCGGATGTTATGGATCACAGCACACTTCAAAGACATTAGGAGCAAAGGTATGATCCACTTCCAGGGTTTTGATGAAGCTCCTTCACTACCATGCCTTCATCATGCTGAAGACCCTCTCTATAATGTAAATCATTCTGGTATGGTGAGTGTTGGAGGTCACCTCCATTCTTCCCCTAATTGGTTTGAGGTTGAATAAAGCAGTCAAACATAGATATCCTCTATCTCCCACAATGAAGTAACCATCTGGTGGGTGACAGCCCCTGACAAACACTGGACTATTTCTCAGCCCCCTGGTGTTGGGGACTGAACCATGGAGAGCCTTTAGCCAGACATGGCATCATGCAATGGCTCCCACACAGTTTGCTGATGTCTGGGCTATCACCAAGACACAGCCAACTTAACCATAGTATGCCAGTCTGGGGAAGTTGACCACTTTGTCCAGGAGAGACAAGATTGATGTACAGTGTCAAACTTGGTCATCATATTCACTTACTGAAGAATGTAAAATAAGACTGGAGAAGTTGCTTAGTGAGCATTTACAAGACAATCTTGGAAGAAGAAAAGCAAAGAGGAAAAACTGAAGAAGATAACCAAAAAATAAACTGACATGAAGGCAGACCTGTAAAAAGGAAAAGGGTTGAGGTATTGAAGATTTAAACGTGCAAAAAGGGCCAAAGAGTGAAAAAGAAAGGAGACAGAACAAAAGAAAAAGAGAATTCAAACAATTGGCAGGGTTGTGTATTTTGGGTAGATAGCTGGCCTTTTGTGTTGGAACCCCTATGTTTCAAGAAGCACTTTAGGAGGAGCTGAATTTGAATTTTCCATTCAACATTGCATACAAAGATATGGATTGAATAGAGATTATATAAAAGGATTATTTAGAATGATATCTAGTGTTAACTATCAAGATGAAGTTCAATACTGCTTTTTAAATGTAGAGGAGTTAAGACAGTTAATGCAATACTGTACAGACTGCAGGTGTAGTCCAACTCTATGTTTAAAGGATTAGAAAACAACAAACTCACCAGGTGGCAGTGTATTCACTCTGTAAACATTGCATTAAATATTACATCTTATTACTTGGCCATTTTTCATTACACCATGTGGTATATGATATTGACCAATTTTCATATAAACATTTGCTGAGTAATAATAAGTGGATTACTGAATAATTGAACAGCTCATTTAACTTAATTCAGACTTTTATGTAAATGAGGAGAAAGTCCCAGGAGTATGTCACTAAGTGGACACGGAGAGGGGGAGAGTGGAGATAGTGTGTGCATGTGTGTGTGTATATGTTCGTATGGACATATATATGCAAAACAGAAGGGAGAGAGAGAGAGAAAATATCAGATCACTAATTATAATTCCTGATGATTTTTGTTTTTTAAAATACAATCTTGTTTGCTAAATTAAACATCAGTCTCTGTTTCAGGGCACTTGTCTTGTCCTTTTCTTGAGAATCGTATCATTATAAAGAGTTTATGTCTTCTTAATTTTGGTACAATAAAATATATGTCTCTTTTGGGTGGGAGGAACATGGTTCCGTTTTCTGGCCAATGTTATTTCTGACACTTTTATAATAAAGACCTTATACACCTTATACACATTATAATAAACAGATGTCCATCTGGAAAGTCTTGAGCATGTCTAAAAACTATTTATATGAAAAGTGTTACTTTTAAAGTTGAGTTATCTTGCTCATGTCCTTCTCTCTCCTCTTCCCCTCAAGCACTGATATTTTGCAAATGTATGTGTTACCGGTGGTGCAGAAGTTGAGCCGTAGTGGATTTTTTTTCTGTTCTATGATTCACGACTTAAAAACAATGTCACACCACTTGCTTTTGTGTCATGCTTTGGTAAACATGCCTTCAATAAAATAAAATGCCTCTGAACCAGATTGTAATCCAAAATTCTGCCAGACACTCTCAATAACCAAAGCTTAGCTGATCAGAGGAAAATATAAGGCTAGATAAGATGAAAAAACAAACTATTGGCAGGGTAAAAGATGTGTCAGTTCCAATGCAGGGAAATCCTAATTTTTGTCCCTTTTCTTTCTCAACATGACAATTTCCCAAAGCAGAAAGTGAGCTCCATAAAAAAATGCTTTTCTCAGTCTGATAGAGTAATTGACTATCCTGCACAGAGTCCAGAACTAAATCCCATCCAACGCATTTGTAATGAATTGAAAAACAAACCCAGACTCTCACACCAGACATTAGTGATGGACTGATGCTCTGGTAGCTGATATATCTCAGATGCTGGGTTGCACCTGCAGAATAATGACATGGTCAACTAATATGTATAGATATAAGGATCAGGTACCCACATACTTTGTTTGGCTGCCCAACTACACTGTGTTTAGCTGTATTACATCCCAGCAAAAATTATTAATAACATAACTGCAATAAAACAGAGATCTTCTTGTTACAAATCAAAAACAACTGATGATAAATAATGATAATAAAAATATTAGAGGGTAGTATTATTAATAAACATCCTTATAAGTTTGTTTTTTTTACCCACACTGGAAATTGTTTTTCACTGCTTGATTAGAGTTATATTATCTGTTTTGTGGGCATCATACTAATAGACTAGAATTAAATGGTCTACAGTGATGAACAGTGACTGACCCAAATACGATGCAAGTAATGAATCTGTTTTTGGGTGAGTGTTTAAATCATGTGTGGGAACCTGGGCGTATGTGTTTGTGTGTGTGCGTGTCTTTGTGCGTGTCTTTGTGTGCACGTGTATGTTTGTGATTTCAGTTAATATAGAGGGATGGATGACACTGTGGTACACAAAATGAAAGTGTAAGAGGTGAGTTTAATTAGTAACTGTGGGGAAGGGCATAATGACTCTCTCTGTTTGCCAAATGACAATGCACTGAGATCACAGCAGTAAAAATCCAGCCCCCCCCTTCCCTCTCTTCTGTTTTTTCTGGCACAGATCGTGAGGTTTCCAGTAAGCTACGTGCAACACACACATTCTGGACAGAGGCCAAATGTACCTGCTAGACAGGTATGTTGACCTAGTGGGAGGAGAGCAGAGCTGCTTTCACCTCACTAAGGATTGTGTGTGTGTGTGGGGGGGGGCATGTTCTTGCACGTGTGTTCTGGCAGTGCTCTGCTCAGCTAGTTAATTAACAGATCTTACAAAGGCAGTAAGTTAAAATTAAATCAGATTTGTTGCAGTTAATAGACCTCTCAGTAAAATGGATTTGAATGAGTATGAACAATTAATAAATTATTGGATTGTTAACTTGAAATATTTGAGTCAATTACATAAAGTACTGCTAGCAAACAACTTGAACTAAAACTTTGAATTCTGTTCCAGACAAACTGTGAAATTTAGGCTTGTCCTTTTGTGGGAGCATTGGATCAGAGTTTCTTTGTAGCTTTCACACTTGCAGATCCATTGTTGTGATTTAGTTCTGCTATATTTGGTGTTGACACTGATTTATTAAAACACCAACAAAACAAAGAGGTGTAGAAATGAATTACAAGTGCTCACGTCTGTAACACATTCATTAGAATATTTTTGCTCTCATCCTGCATCATCAGGACCCACAGGGTAAATCATGCAGTCACATGGATCAATACATGAGGAACTCATGCTGCACTTTCAGTTTTTTTGCTTTATTTTTCCCCTCCAGTGTATGCAAAGAGTCTATACTGAAAAGCATGAGGAGCTTCCGTAGACACTACAGATGGACTTCATCTGTCCTAACAACAGGCAACTGCAAACAAAGAAAAGGAAATAAGACAATCCGCAACAAATTAGGGACAAGGCTGATGTGAACTGGGTAAATTAACATCGGGATGTATACATCATTTTATATTTTATACATGTCCTATATCACGTGACCCTGTGTTTGGTTTGTGTGCACCCCAAATAAACCGCTAGAATTCTCTTGGGAATGAACTGAGATATGGCTTTTCAGGGAGTTATTGAGTGTATAATAGCAGTGAGAGTACACTACACTGAAAGTAGGTGTTTCCACAACACTTTTCAAATATATCCTTTATTTTGCAAATTGACCACACCACATTGACAGCCAACAAAACCAATCACATGGACATTTATGAATAATACACACACAAAAATGGCTGAGGATATGTTAAAATATGTTATAATTATGTTATTATACATTTATCATTCTCCCTCTATTGACTAATTAACCATTTTTGTGTATGACCTTGGAAACTCTACTGTTTTTTTAATTTCCTGTAACTAAATATCATGATAAACTGTGTCAAGCACTTTAGAAAGACCTTAAACAATACTAATTAATCACCCTTACTACAAATTTACCAGATTTAAATAATGAAGTTACAGTTAGAACTTTTTATAGATCTTTGGAACAACCTTTTACTAATGAACTATGAATTTATGTTTCTAATAATATCCCCTATTTAATCTGGTTGTAGTGGATCAAATTGTAACTCACAAGGATTTGGATGTAGGTTACTCTATTCCTTTAGAGTTCTTAATAGTCCTTTAGATTTCTTAGAAATCTAACTACCGAATGTTTTATCTGTTTTATTAGAGAGAAGCACATTAGCTATCTGATGAATTGGGCGGTACAGTCTAAAATCTTTTAATCTACATATACCTATCAACCACAACATTAAAATTAGCTACCATATGTGTATATTTGGTCTCTGCAAAAGCTTTAGAAAGTCTGAGTAAGGTTTGTAGTTTTCATTATATCTAGAACTGATACACGTATTCAAGAAAAAAATGTTTTTTCTTGAAAATGCAGTGTTTTTAATGCATTTGTCTCAATGCATTTTCTGTATTCTTATGAATATGAAATTTTGTGTATTATTCAGTTTGTTGACATGAATGTAACCATGAGGTGAAATAAAAGAATTGATGAAGAACATGGTTGGTGGACAATAAGCCAATCATAATTGAGATATTGAATCTGTCCTCTGTAGGTGGCAGCTTCATTTGTTTCTTTCTCACATTTTCCTTAAAATTTTCTTTGATGAAAATCTTTTTCCCTCCCTTAAGTATTTCTTTTTATGCTTGAAGAATGTGAGCAACATCACCAGAACAGATAACTCCCCTTTGGATTTGCTCATTTTCCCTTTTAATTTGCTTATTCAACTTTAACTCATATGAGATCAAGCTCTAATTTGTCAAGCAGCAGTTTTTTTACTCCAGTTTAGGTTAATTGCCATTATTCATTTCTTTTTCCATGGAGTCCATCATCATCATCATCTTCATCATCATCATCATCATCATCATCATCATGTTAGTCCTCTTGACTGACTCCCCAGATACTCTTTTTTGTTTAAAAAAAATTATTGTACAGATGCAGTTACTTGAAATGTACTTCAGACTTGTGGCATGGTCAGAGTCTTTTGTGAGATCTCCTAACAACTCATAAATTGTACTTATTCAATGTCCAGTTAGTAACCAAAGTGTATGTATTCTATATGTAACCAAGCTTCCAGCACCATCACTTTTGTGAGATCACAAAAATAAATTTCACCGTTGGTGTGTGACTGCGCACCTACACTCTACCTACCATTGCCTCTCATTCCTACATTTCCATGCAAGATACGAACATCAAACTAGTTCCTACATTGCTCCATAACTATTAGATATAAATGTAATTAACTGGAGACTGGTTTAAATGGTGGCACTAATGGAAGTTCCTGTACCACAGACTAGCCATTTAGATCTTATCATCTCCTGTCATCTCCAACAGGCCAGACCTGTTGTGCACCAAGCTAAAACCAGAAACCATCAACTGCCGATGTCAGTTGTAAGAAGCAGAGGTGTGTGAACCCCAGAGCTCTGTTTTTAATACAAATCTAACATTGATGTAAGGTTTGATGCAGTCAGAGGTATCACAAAGCTGTCAAAGACCATTTAGAAATTAGGCTGTCATAATATCATGACACACACACTCACACAGTGCCTGTACACAGTCTATCAGCATAGACTTTCTGCTTACTTTACTCATGCATGTTGACTTTCGTACAGTGTGACATGTTACATAGTTAATTGGAAAGCTTCATAATGCAGTGCAAGTACCCATTGTGCCATTTAAAAGAAGACTTGCGCGACATTTCGTAACTAGCATTTTCTGAAACCATTCCAGCAAACAGGTCTTACAGGTTTTTATAGGACCACATTGGTGAGTCTTCATCATGGAGTATGAAGCCCTGTTTTTATAATGGTTCTTTGTGCATGGCAGGACTTTAATGGAATCATGGCTTTCCTCTTTTTCTGTGCTGTCATTTGCAGTGCAGGGGAGCACAGTTAACTACAGTCTGTCCTGGCTTATAATGACTGTAATCATCACTATTTGTCATCCAGAGTGTGATATTTTTCCACTTCAGTCAATTTATTAGTTGACCCCACTAGTGGATGTATGTGTGATTTCTAAGTGTGATACATGTGTGAGGGTCATTGTGAGGTAAAACAGGGCTTGTGGTTTAATCTTTGGCTCTACCTGTCCGCATGTAAAAGTGTCCTTCTACATAGGGCACAGAGCCTCCATCTGTTCATGACAGTGTTTATGTAAAACATTTTGGAATAAATTTATAAATGAACTCTATTAAGCCTGGGACATGTGATACTAGAACACACTTGCTGTTACCACAAGTAACTACAGGTGTAACAAAACAACTCAAATCATAAGGATTAGAACTGTACTTGATTGGTTTTAGTTGCCATTAGTCATTCATACAACCATCATGTCACATATGGATACAGAATGGATTTTGGATTAAAAACCATAAGGAAATAAAAGATCTGAGTTTATTAAAATGAAAAGCTGATAGTTGAGTAAAAAGAAAAGTTTAACAAATATCCTCTCTCCCTCTCTCTTTCTTTCTCTCTCATGAATTTCATATGTGAGGACTGGAATACTCATGGGAGAAGGAACACAAATTTTGGTTGCAATAAATTTTTATAAGTATTGTGGTAGTGCCATTTAATCTTAAAATATGAATGGAAAATTGCCAGTATTATGTTCCAGGTCTTGAAAGAGAAGCTTATGTGCAAAAATAAACAATGCGGCAAGAACTAAGGGAATAGACAGTGGCCCAGAGGGAGAGATGGACATTTTATTCCTTTATTGGAACAGCTTAGCAATAGAGTAGGGGGAAGACATACAGAGAGGTCCTGAGAAAGATTTGTTCTGAAAGACATGATACAAATTTCATACTTGGGGCATCTACAAAATATTGAATGATTTATTGATTTACTTCCACTTGTTGTCCTACATTATCAGCTCGTGTTAAAGCATAGTCTTCACAGTTATATCACTGGTGTGTCCTGATATTCTGTGTCCCTGTCTAACAACCTATAAATGCAACATGTGCTGTCTGATTCCATTCAATGTTTTCTGTTTCTACTTTTTTCAATCCAATAAAAGCAAAGGCTTTTCTATTACGAATTACTTCCTGTAATGTCAGATTGGCTAAGTGCCGCCCAGAATGCAAAGTTTGACTTTGGGGGAACACTGCAGACATTGGGTGTGATATAATTGCATTATTGTGACTTTAACACTCATAATTATATTATGTTTTCACTTCTTTCATCCTCCATGATGGTTACAGTTATAACAGTAAGATCCTAGCTTTAAAATAAATCCCAAAACAGGAAGCTGATACATGTCAAAATTTATTTTGACTGAAAGAATAGGCATCAAAAGATATAAATGTGATAAGTAAACCACATGCATATACATTCCAAAGTCCAAAGTGGATGACAGCATAATTAGGATTAATCACATTAAAACATGAAGCAAACATCATGGAATTTCAATTTGTGACTGATTCAAACAAACCATTTCAACAAGTGATGATCATATATAAGATGTGATAGTTACTTTAAAATTACATTTTACTCAAACCATGTATAAACACACTTTATAATAAGTGATACCAATAGATATGTAGTGCACACTACTGTATTAATGTGAAGTAACATCACCTACATTTTTTCTCTGTTCACTCTTTGGCTTTCATATTGAGATAATGAGTAGAAGACTGCTACAAATTTGGTCATGCATTCAAATCTGCAATATATTTTACATTTATAAAGGATACTGTAGATGAACATTTCACCCTTTTAGAATAATAATACAGTCAAAAAAAAGTCAGAAAAAGGACCATAATATTTCCAGTGCCAAAATATAGTCATCAATGCTTATACACCAAAACAAACCCCAAGTGACAGATGAGGATACATTATTCCTGCATATATAAAGAAACTTAAATACAAACACCAGAGTGAATTCTGTACTATTGTAAAAAGTTTCAGTGTTTAGATGCTTACAGAAACTTACAAGCATCTAAAAGCATATTCATTTTAGTTACTGTGCAAAGAGTAATATTTGGCAATCAAAACACAAAACATGTACAACATTAATATTGGTTCATAAAACCTACTGGAGCCATAAACACTGGCTTACATTTTCTGCAACACCTTCCTACTAAGGGGAAGTTAGTGTCTTAAATATCTGCGGTGGCAAGGTTTATTTTCAGTCACTTGGGTAATTTCTAGTACCTGAACTCCTATTCTGATCCCCTTTTTGGTTAGTACCCTCTCTATGACTGATGCCTCACATGTCCTTACCAAGCTCTTCAATCTTCCAGCCACTAGAGTTCTTTCCAAATTTGTATACAAGCCTCCGACCGTCAACTCGCTCCAAGATCTCCCTCTTATAGTAATACCTGAGGGTGGAGGAGGGTCTGTTAGTCTAGGTTTAAGACATAAAGCATGCAGTCAGCTTCATCACCTACTGCAGTTCCTGCAATTGTTCATAAATGAAAATGTAAATACCAACTAGTAGTCTCTTTTTTAATATTCTTCCTGACATCATTGTAAATGCTGCTTCATTTGAGATTAAGGCAGACACAATGGAAAGCTATTGAAACAGCTTGGTTTCATAGCTTGGAAGCTATATGAACTCACCTCATGGCACGACTAAGTTTCTCATACGTCATGCTGCTGTTCTTCTTCTTCTGGCCCCACATCTTAGCCACAGCCTCAGATTTGAGGAACTTAAAGACACCCTCACGGCGGTCCTCCCACTTCATCAGACCCTGGTTCCTCTCTGGGTGAATCAGAATGTCTCTGATGAACTCCCATAGGTGAGTTCCACGAGGCGCTACAGATAAACAGTGGGGCACAATGAAATAAATGTGTTTTTGTGTGTATTGATGTATAACCATAAGCACACAGGTCAAATAGATATCATCTGGTGCCTGATAAAGATGTAAAATAGATGGAAAGTAGAATCTGTAAAACTGTTCAGTAATGATCAGATACAGAGGCATTTTGAACAGTGTTTTGCATGATGCATGATATAGCATGCTGATTCTCCAAACATGGCCTCACCATGTTTGTTTTTCTTTGGACTGTCATAAATGCTGCTGCAATGCTCTCTGCTGACTTTTGGAGGTCGCCCCCGAGGTCGCTTCAGTCGAGACTCTCCTTTTTCAGTTTTGATGTGCACCTCTGTCAACATAGCAGTTAATTGACAGTTGTTTTTTTTTTTATAAACTGCGACTATGACTGTGGAATACAAAGAACCTTACAAACAATGACTTTTTCCGTATACTTACTTGAAATGAGGGGGTAGGAGAATTCTGGGTCTGATTCTCCACTACCAGACTCTGGTGAGCCAAGGCTTGAAAAGCCAAACATGCCACCTGAACACATGAAAGACATGTTTCAAATCTAAAGAATTCTGGGAAATCGAGAGGTAGAAGAGGTGAGCAAGATGGTAGCAAATATTGATAACCTGTCTAATACTGACTGTTTGAAGAGGAGCTGTACTCGCTGTCAGACTGATTATCAGACAGGTATTCAGTGTCCCCAAGAGGTGTCATGGGCTCCATGGTCAGACTGGTCAGATCATAATCATCTTTGTAGTCAAATTGACTCTTGCTGACAACTCCTTCCGCTGTTAATATTAAGTAGCAGTATTAGCCCCATGATTTTCACACAGTATCCATTATGCTAGTACGTAGAGCCTCTATACAATATGTACCTTGGCCAATCCTAATGGTGCTAAGCAACGGGAAGTTTAGGTTGTCCAGGAAGTTGTCCAGGAGCTGGCAGGTCTCATTTAGCTCTGGTCCTGTCAGGCTCTGCAGCTCTGGGAAGATAAAAGGCCCAAGGAAAGGAAAAATTAGACATTTGCCCATAAACTTTATTTATCCAAGAGAAAAGCAAAACATATTTAGGGAAATACACCACTGTCATCTGGGACCATGGGCCAAATCTCAGTTTTTTTCACAGTATAATTTATAGGTTTATCCACGTATAACTGGCAATCATAATAAAGACTGGTGTTATTTGGATGTGCTGTGTGAATTTTTAGGTGCACAGTTCCTTTAAACCCTTGACTTAATTACTAAAATCTTTGCTATTATTTAAATAACAGGACCTATATAAGGATGTATATCAGCTCCGAAAATCTGTAAATTTGCCATGCAGTTTTACCAAACTTGGTCTTGTATTCCTGAAGATTCTGGTGGAGGTGTGGGCCGAGTTGTGGGCCAAAGTTCCTGATCATCTGGTCCTGGTTCATCTGGCAGAGGGTTGGTCCATCAATGGTGCAGTACGCCAGACTCAGGGAACTCGCATCAAACTTGGTGCTCTCTGTGGTGTCACTGATCCACTGCAGAACGTTGTCTGCTGTCCAGCAGTGAGGGCTGATCAGCCTGTACCACTGACCTACAGAGAGTGATGCAGGAATCACATGAAATTTTTCAGAGTATGGATGTTGTGTTATAGCATAATCTCTCTGTGCATTAGCTGCACTAGTCAGCCCTGACCATTAAAAGCTATAAATGGCAGTTAGAGAGATTTAGAAATACAATATTTTCATCATAATCTTGCTCTTGGATCATGCATCTAATTAAGTTCAGTATAGCTACTGTTATCTCTTCCACACAACACTTGCTTTTTAAATTTACCTCAAATTGTCTACCTATTCAGCTATGTATGACATTGAATGATACCAGTCTACATCATCACTTGGTCTGGATTTGTGTCTCTCAGGTCAGAGAAACAAAGCCCAAGCTAAGTTGGCAGCATTCTTCTGTTTGACGGTTATGACGAGTTAAACATTGGCTGCCTGGTAAATGATTAAGCCAATAGATCTAAATGAGGCCAAAGCAAAGTTCAGTGACTTAATGGTCTTGCTGGCTGGAGTTTTAAAATAAAGGGTCATGTTTACTGTGAGATTAGTCTTTAGCTGAAACTGGCCAAGGAAATCAGACTGGACTATAATGGTTAACTTCCTCTCATAACACAGGAGTGAAATCATTTGAATTTCTTTGGTGTCAGAGAGCACACATACAACTGAATTGTACAGTAATTACAGACAGAAATGATTGTTCCTCTTACTGTTAAAGTTGGAGCTGTACACTGAATTGCTTATCTGCAGACTATTAGTGCTGGGCACCACACTGGGCTGCTGTGACTGGACATCAGGGATACCGGTCTGATACATGGTGTGGTTAGCATGAGTCAGGACACTGCTGAGGCACGGTGATGACATGGAGACACTGAGAAACACAAAAGAAGATGTTTAATTACAAATCATTTCAAAAACACCCCCAAGAGCTGCTTTTAATTCAAAGGGAGAGTAAATCTAATAAACACTTCTGTTTGTTCTCAGCTTTGTAAAATAAGTCTTTCTTACTTCTACACATGACCACACTAAAATTTGTTTGATTAGTTACATAATGACTTTTACCTGAGTACAAGCCACAATTTGATGCGAAGGAATGATGCTCCAAGACTATCCACAGTGAGCGTATGTTGGAAAGATTTCCACTGTTCAAGTATCAGTAATCTCTTTTCCTCCACCTGCTAAGCTTTATATTTCTGGAAAGGAGTGGGGGATGGACTCAGGTGAGTTCAGGGGAATTCCACCTGAAACTGGCCACACCTCTTATTCCACCACCTCCTCCTCCGTTTTCCTGAGAACTTGATCAACAAAACAAACCTGCCTTGCTATCCTCTTGAAGATTTTTTTGTAATTCTATCAAACCATCATCTAGGGTTAGATTATATTTGTATTTATAATGACTGGGTCAGCTTTTATAAGTTTGCTCTATCTTATTAGATTCCTTAAACTGAAATCAAATATCACTGGTGTAGTGTGTTGGAGGAACTTTACTCAACACAAATACAGTTCATCAAAGCTCCAGTGGAGTTCTGTTTCGTCAGGTAAATGTTGAAATATCAGTTTTTTGGAAATTGAAGCCATTAGCCAATATTTATACCTTTCTATCATAAAAATATACACATAACCAAAAATATGCCAGTGTCCCTGGTTATTTTTCATTGTCTCAAGGATTTTTGTAAATTTTAATTGAGTATTTGTTTTCTGCCAGCAACTAAAGCAAAGTTTCAAAGATTTCATTGTGGAATGCATCTGTTTTGATCATACTTGACTCATGTCATATTTTCATGACACAGCCAGCTTCACTCCGAACAAGGAAGGGATTGGAGATGACACAAGTTTGCGGATGGTCACAATTTCTAAAAATAGCTGCACACAATGTGTGTGATGATAGCAAATGTTCATCTGTGTGGACAGATAGTTTTTTATCAGTCAACAGCCCAGTCAATTATAAAAAAAAAAAAACTTTAACAAGCTTTTTTTTTATTATTCCACTGCACTCAGTTACCTCCTGAAATGCAACCAACTGGCTCTGTGCCTGTGTTATTTCTCTGTTTGTAATGCTGAAACATTATGGTGTTTTGCATGTATTACATATAAGTTCAAAAGTATATCTGAAGATGACATAGAAATACACACAAATACACGTATACATATATCTAAATATATAATAAAATACATCCAAAGCTATATGCCGTGCTTGTATTAATCACAACATACCCCATCTCCACAGGACAACAAAACATGACCCTTTGTGTTTACTGAATGAAGTCAGCCTATGTGCTTAGTTTTATAGTGTTGACCCTGTGACTGTGACTAATACAGTTTCTAATTTATTTTATCTCTGCTTTCAATCTCTGTGCCAAGTTTAGTTGGACTGGCCAAAATAAACAATAGCAATCCAGCATCTATCAGTGCAATGCACTATTTAAATAACAGTAACGCTGCCTTCAGCTCACTTTAGGTCATTGCAAGCACCATGGCAAGCAACTCAGCTGAGGCCAACTTACTGGTTGACTTTAAAGGCGTTGCTTGATATTTTCGACTTGGCATCTGACACATACTGCCCGTACTACTACCACAACCTTCATCGCTAGAATGGTTTACTTTTCGTCAGCTTCATGCATCCTTGAAAAAAATCTGTCAATATTTTAATACCTGTATGGAGTAGAAATAAATTAGTAACACGACATTGTGTAGAGCAAAAGATTTGTTTTAATGGTTAAGTGCAACCTTTAACAGGCTTATGTGAAAATTGACAAAACTTTCAAAATGCCCATAACTAGTTTTGTTTTCATTTATTTTTCATTTTCAGATTAATTTAACACCTGAAAAATTAAGAAGTCTCTGTCTCTGTTGCTGGAATAAAATATAATATCCTGAAACATCACAACTTATTCTGCTGTACATATACTTGAGAGATTTGCAACAAATGTCTGATTCTTAAACCTCACAGCACAGGACATCAGTAAGCTGTAGTGTGTTGGCAGAAGCTCACCTTCATGTTATCTAGCAGCAATGAAAGGCAGCTGGGCTCCTTCCAGCACAGGTGAAAACACAGCACGGATGGTTTAGAAGCAACTTGGAATGATGTTCAGAAGCGCTTTCTTGCTGAAACTGCGACTGTGACTGATTTTGAATATAGGTTTTGGCAGACAGCTGCTCTCCCCTCTTTCAAGTACTTTGTAACACCACTGAATCTTTTCTTGGTACACAGTACTGGACCATACTGGCCTTCTTTCATCGCTGCTGCATATCAAAAAAGTTATTTTGTATAAAGTTAACTCTGAGACCAGTTTAAGCAGAGGGCTGCCAGTAAATGATTGTGTTTGTATGTAGATTTTTCTCTCCTTCCATGGATACTAAAAATGAAATGGTAGTAGGAAAAACTATTAGAAAAGTATGATAATGTATTGTGAAGAGAATGATATATTTGTGCAGGTGCTCTGCATATAAGCTGTGGTCACACTAAGCCTTTAGCTCTAACATGTGCAGATGAACCTGAGGGGAGGCTAAACTGAGAAACATAGAAACAAAACTCAGGGCAGAGGTGAGTAAATGGAATGTTGACACTAATTGTCATCTAGCAGTGAAACAAACAATATATTGCAGGGTAAACATACCGTGTTTGAGAAGTCTGCTCAGGTTTCATGTTGTACACTGAGAGCTGCATGATTCTGTATTGCAGGTAAACCTCTGAGGCTTGATATGACTCATTGCTGGTACCTAGTGGTTATTGATCAACGGCCAGCATCTGTCCACTACAAGTTCTCCTGCTTATATCATAAATAATCCACTACTGCAATATGGGTAAAATGAATTAGGTGGTGAAATACATTACCAAAAGTATTTGGACACCCAGATATTAAACCATATAATCTGGGCATGGCTTTCCACACATTGACTCTGGCTCCAGATATTTACAGAGACACCAGCATATTGAATCAAGTCTCAACTGGGATGTTGGCAATCCAGATCATTCACTGTTGACATCAGAGCTCTGTGCAGGGCAGTCTCCCACCTTTGAGACTATGCCTTGGTATGCAAAAAATCTGTAAAAAAAAACCCAACAAAACATTACAGTTTGCATTGCACCAAGTCCTGTTGCCACAAATAGAATAGTGTATTGTAAATCATGACAACATACTCTTTATACCTCTTTTTAAATTTAATTGTGTGTTATGATTGTGTTACTCTGATTTACAGCTGTCATGTGTTGCACCTGGAATTTACTGAGGTAGGGCTCATTTTATTTTATTTTATTTGGTTAAAGTGGTACTGTAGCATACACTGTAAAAGTTAATGAGTTATGTAAGTGAAATTTTCAGACAAAGTGTTGAATATCAAGCAATTGGCTCTCACATTCCAAAAAATGCAAAAAGTTATAAAAGAAAATAAAAGGGAAGGAAATATGTACTCATACAAAGGAATTAATGCATCTTTACATCAGTCAGTGTGATTAACACAAAACTTGGGCCAGTAGTCTGGTTTGCCATGCTAAGGTTCTGTACAAAATTAGGTGCAAATTGGCGCTTTTACAAAAAGTTAAAAAATATGCAAAGCCTACTTTTCAAACTCTTATGTCATAGTCCATTCTGCATAAATTGTTGCATGCAGCATTTAAAGACCTTCGTGACTGTTGAATCACTTACTGCAAAAAATAGTGTAGTAAGTTGCTATGGGTTCACTCAATCCAGGTTTTATCATAAGCTACATTAGCCACACTTTCTGGAATACCCCACTAAAATACACCAAAATTTCAACCTTAATGAACTGTTTTCTAATCATTTTGCTGCATTCAACCTGAGACTTGCATCACACCTGTGGGCCTGAAGGTCTTACCTGCATTGCATCAATGGGCTTCCAGGGCAGATTTCAAGGGGGTTTGGACCCCATTAATATGTGCAGGTTTAGCTTTCTATTCTCAAATGTAATTATATACATTACAGAGCACATGCTGCTTGTTGTGTTTTATGGTAATCCAAAACTGTTATAGTGATGATATATTCATTACAAAAGAGATAGCAACTATTGGTGCAGTAGTGTTAAACCGAACTGAGTAAAGGTTTGTGTAACTCCTGTTCCTCTGCTGTCAGAAGGAGGAAGGTGAAACAGGGGCTGTGGGCTGATGGTGATGTCAGCACATTTTTCCTACAATCCCATTCAGTATTGGCCTTTGAAATGTGTTTCAGCAAGTAATGGCTGGCAAAACTCCATGTTTTCTCTCTAATTTCACAACATCATTCACTGCATTTTCCAGAGCATGTTGCAGAAACCGCTTAGGGTGGAATGCAGCCCTTCAGGTTTTGCCTTCTGATGACACACCAGCTTTCATGGCCTGGTTACTAAGGAGAAAATTATGTCATCACTAGTAATTCATGCTGTCGTTTTTCTCCACCCTTGATTTATTTTCTACACCTGGGCTGTTGCTAAATGCTGGGGCTTTCCACAGATACTTTTGTGTGTATTTGAAATGAAGTGACAAGTGAGGCTATAGAGCGGTGCCATAACAGAAAAGGGGTGGAAAACATTATTAAAATCTGTTAGTTATATATAATACACAACCAACCACATCTGTAAAAAAATGCAGTACCTATACAACACAAAAAAGAGAAAATAAAGAACAAACAGCAATCAAGATGAATAGTGTGGAAAAAACATAGCAATAACATTTACAAAACTGATATATATTATATATACTACATACTATTCAGATATGGAAATAACTGAACATATACTGTATATTATGTAATCAACTATATATGTTGTCAAATATCGAATGTATACCATTCAACCAAAATATAAAAAAATTAGCTGGTTTTAATGTCATGGCTGACCAGTGACCAGTCCAGCAGCTTCTTTTTTTTCATTGTTTTTGGGGATCTGAACCTGAAAATGTAGAACCCATCTGTGTTTGCTTCAGTTTATTAGAGGCCAAACCTTGGAGCTGGGGGTCAACCTCCTATAGGTTGCAGTCAAAACAGGAAGTGTTGCATATGTTAACAGCAATCCCTCCTATTAACACAAAACTTATTCAGGAATTATCTCATGCCTCACTGACGCTCTCTGCAGAATATTTTGTCAGTCAGCCACTAGGTGGCCCTTTTGTTGCATAATCATTATATATGCTAAAATTATTTTTTTCCAAGTACTGTTAGGTTGTGAATGTGAACTGCATGAACATTTGCAGGTATCATCATATATTATTAAAACATTTTTTTATACTCCAAAAACCAAAAAGATATGAAGGAAAAAAAATGTACTCATACAATGATGTATTATCTTTACATAGGTCTGTCCAATTAACACAAAACTTGGGCCAGTATTTTGCTGTGTTACACCGAGGCTCTGCACAAAATCTGGTGCATATTGAACACTGAAAATAAAGTTAAAAATTAAGCAAAACCTAATTTATAACATTCAGTCAAGTATGCATAAAGGACCCTCATGATTGTTGGATCACTTAGTCCACAACTTGTTGAAAGTCGCAATAGGTTCACTTAACCCAAGTCCTTATGCCAGGCTAGGCTTCCTGTAATACCCCATTGTATTAACCTTTAAGAGCATTCTGTACTTGGTGGAATGTTTTCCAAAGTCTGTGCTGTTGTCAACCTTATATTTTTGTTCAAAAAATTAAATTCCTACTACAAGATGAAACTGTATAAAAAGAGCTCTGCTTTCTCTATAAAAAAAAGTGTAGCACTGATGCCAAACCCCTTACAGGTCCTTGCAGCATGTAGTGACCCTACACCTTACTAAGGTAAATAGATAGATAGATAGATAGATAGATAGATAGATAGATAGATAGATAGATAGATAGATAGATAGATGCAAGCTATAGCCACCTTTCCATACATTTTTTAAAAAATGATTCCTATTTTGTTTATTTTTTGATACATGCCCCCCCCCTTATTTTTTGCTGTGATAAATGGTTTTGTGTTTTATAAGGCTATGTACATATTGAAAAACTAAAAAACAAAAAACAAAAACGTTGGCCAAAATGATTTAAAATATAAAACACTAAATACTTGTTTGAATAATTGTACACCCCCTCCAAGTCAGTATTTTAGCAGATGTGCCTTTAGTATTAATTACAGCTTTAATTTAGTTTGTATACAGTGCATTAACAAAGCATTGATCTCTTCACTTTTTTCTAGTTCTTATGTTGTAGCCCTCTGCTAAAATAAAAAAAAACATTTCTACTGTTTGTTAATCTACACTCACTACCCCATAAAAACAGATAACAGACACCAAACATTTTGCTTTACCTCAAACTGCCATGAACCCATTTTCTAGTTTTACATGAAAAATATATATATAAGTTCTACACATAGGCTCTTACAGTGCTCATTTAAAAAAATGAAATAACATTTTCCTGAATGTTGGTGGTTATAGTGGTCAGATACACAATACAGCTCCTTGCCCCTAAACATTTAAATAGGAACACAATCAGCACACTAAAGCAGTTGCCATGTTACATTATGCGCAAATTTTTTTTAAACAATACTGCGTGAGTCACAGTGGCTAACACAGCTAGCAGACTTGGCAAGCTACAGCAGTTTCACTTCACCAAAACAACAGAAATTACAATAAAATGGCAACTTACATATTGTCACGAAACATAGTGAGACTGCTCACTTCACTTAATAAGCACTTTGATATGAGTGAACACAGTGTAAGGGCTTTATATTTGAAGAAATCATGGAGCTTTTGACAGTACATACCACATTTTAAATGATCATCAGCAAAAGGAATGAACTGATTTCTTCCAGTCACTATATCTACCACCACCGGCTAGGGAAGGGCACTAAAATCAGCAAATGAAAGGAGCCTTGCATAGATAGATGGAAAAATGATTAATATTCTATATCTACTGAATATACTGAAAGTGAAAAACAGCAGAATGAGTTGCTTGCAAAATAAAATAAATACTAAATGAATACACTGACAAACTAGCAATCCATAACAGCCCTGTTATACTTAGTCATGCCCATGAGCATGACGGTCCAAATTGCATTGCGCATTTGGACCCCGTTAATACCTGCCTGTAGATCTAGTTCTAAGCTGTAAGGGGAAGAATCCTTCTGTGGTTGACCAAGATAATTAAGGTTCTAACCCCAAAGGACTGGGATCAATTGTGTTTATGTCAGTTTATTAGGGCTCCAGCACAGAAGGTTGCAAATTGAGAACAAACCGAGCCCTTTCCTTTTGTTCAGTCCAAAGAATCGACAGCTATCTTCCTTTTTCTTTATTATTATTATTATTATTATTATTATTATTATTATAACCATTTGTATAGTGCAGAGGATCAAATTGCTGAACTGTAATAAACTAGAAACATGAAACTTATCACTGGAAATGATGTCCAAATGCTTCTGAAGAAATGTGAGCCCAATTGGCCACATGGTGGCACTGTTATTTTGGCCAAAACCCCACCCATTTGGTATACAGCCTTAGGTGACTGAAATACATGTTTTACAAATAGACAAGTTTGGTTCCAAAACATGCAAGATATGAGTCAGAAAAGGTCACCAAGGACAGGGCTTAAGGGGAAATTGGCCATAAATCATTAATGATTTGTCCAATCATCATAAATCTTTTGTAGATATTTTCAGTCCATATTTGGGAATAAGCATACCAAACAATTTTGAGCCCAACCAACAGGGGGCACCACAAATTCCAAAGACATGTACCTGAGAACATGATGAGAATATCACCAATTTTGTTGCATATGATTTAAGGGCAAGTATTTATCAAAATATGAAGTTCCGTATTAATTGCTGCATGTGAGCATTGTCTGTTCATCATTTCTGTTGTTTTATGCCTCAGCTTAATTTGCTGTGAGCTGGAATGAGCTAGAGACATGACATTTGACACCATAGAAATAATGTAGAAGTGCTTCTCATGAAATAAGATTAAAGCAAGCCCAATCTTGGCGAAATAATTAAGAGTCAAAAAAATGAAAAATTTAAAAGGGTGTACCCCACTGTTGTGTGTCCTACTGACTTCAGTTTTGACCCACATCTACAACTCAGTATTCACTACAAAAAAGCCCACTTTGTTTTATTTTTTGATGTTGACTCTGCCAACACAGAAATTGGTTAACAGTAATAAATTCTATTACAAATGGGCAAGATCCATCTAAAAATATGACCAGCAACAATCAAAAATGTCATCAAGGGTGGAGCTTGGCAGGAAATTGGCCATAACTCAATTTGTCTTAGACCAATCCTGATTAAACTCAGTGGAGTCATCTAGCAGTATGTCCTTAACACACCCACTCATACACTTAAGTTACACAATTGGGAAAATTGGTAAAATAACAATAAATCAAATATACCATTCAGTGTAGATCAACTGCAGCTGGAACAGGGCAAAAAACAGCTTAGCATCAAAATAGCACCTCACATACATTACCTTTTTTTTAAAAAATCTATTCATAACTCTGTGATTAACTCATATCGAAGGGTTCACTTTTACTAAAGCTTTTGAGGAGGAAAATATTAATAAATAGCATTGGAGTAGATTTTTTCATCAGTGCAATCCATTCACTATATGGTAGATAGAATAAGATACCATGATACCATTCCTTTTATGGCCACTTTGTTGAATTCAGATTTTTTTTTTCTGTATACATTCTGATGAAGCAAGAATGATTGGTCTCAACCTCACTCTCTGACTTTGCTTAGCTTTGTGAAAGCTGAGACCCACTCACTGCATTATTTGTGATATACGAAACAAAAATAATGTAGTTATTGTATTGTCTTATTGCTGCAGTCTAGTTATCTCTCTGTCAGGATAATAAAATTGTTAATGTAGTAATGACACATACACAAACAGGCCACACACAAGCACTCTTCGAGCCTGGAGGTAATAAACACACTGTAGATTGATAAAGGTGTTGTATATGAATATGTACAAGGTAAGTCAAAAGTAAAATTCAAACTAACCTTAACAAACTGAGCTCAGTAGTAGTGCCTGATCTATGATGATAAGAATGATGACAAATATAGTCGTTTTAATGCTAATTTTATACTTAAACTTAATGTAAAAACAGACCAATACAAATGTTTCTGATATTTAATCTAAGTATTGCCCCAAATAAAAGGATAATTCAATCATTCTACAAGTTATGAAAATACTGTACATAGGTTGGGGAGAAACTGAATAAATGCATATTGAGCAGGATGATGGGGCTAGCAGATGGTTTGCACACAGATCCAGATGCTGCAGCTCAAAAAGCAGAAATACCTGCACAAAGTAACAGGAGGAGAGAGGGGAATGATGAGAAAGCACAAAACTATGGGAGAAGAAAGAATTCAAGTTAGTAACAATCATTGATAGCATATAGGTATGTATGGATGGAGAGGGAGAAGAGAAGAGAGGAGCATGGTGCATCATGAGAAATCCCCCAACACTTGAAGCCTAAAACAGTACAACTAGGGGATGCAGGCTGACACTAGTGTGTGCTAATTTTGAGTGGCGGTGTACTGAAACATGTCATTTATTGACGACATCTTGAACCTTTCCTCATAAGTTCAGCATATACCAGTGTTTTGCTTGACAAAATAATTCTCTGCTAAAAATGGAAATATCTGACCATGACATCATAATGTAACTGATAAAATCTCTTAAACCTTTTACAAAGCAACTGAACCAGTTACATAAACACAATGGAACCTATTATGAGAGGAGAAAAGGGGATTTAAGTGTTTACTGGATGTGAAAAATAGTAGGACGAGTCCAGTTCCCCACTTAGCTGACAAACTGATTGATGTCTTATCAGACTCTACTTAAATTTACACATGCAACTCAGCAAAAGCACCCACAAAGATGCCTGATGGTGCATTGAATGTTTACATCTGCACCTTTGCACATCTACTTCTGTTGTACTAATTATATTGTGGAAACAGTGGAAATATAGTCTGAGGAATTTGATCACTAAGGCATGGACTTTTACACACAGAAATGCACACACACATACACATACAAACCTTACTCTCTATTTGGTTTCCTCATAGCTGAGTTTATCATGTAAAAAAATCCCAGAAGTTGAAACTGTGGCTGCCCTTACATTTGTGAAAAGCACCAACATTATTGTATTGGTGATGGTTAGATTTTTGCCAGAATTTTTGGAACAATTCACATCTTTGTGCTCTTAGGTTCCCACTGCACTGTCTGAGGGAGGTAAGATCAAGAGAAAGACATACAGTTTCATGTGCTATAGTATATCGCTTTAAAAAGATGATAATAACAGACATTTTCCAAGATATCTCAGAATATAAAGGATGGATTGCCTTATCAATTATTGGGTAAAATCCTGTTCCCCGAAGGATGAACCCTTTTGAAAGTGGCGATAACACTGACATTTGCATTTGCTCCAATTGTAAGAATTGTAGGATGTAAGGTAGTCAACTGCGGAACTTATTGAGTTATTTGAACTGAAACAATACTGCTTCAGTTTGTGGTTGTTTTATTGTATTGTATTGAATTTGAATTTAAGTATTAGGGTTATGTGATTGCGGACATACTGCGATAAGCATATTGTGTCATTTCCGGTTGCTGCACAGGTAACTAATGTGGTTTGACCACAGTAGGTTTTTTTTTTTTTTTCATGATAATGATTGAAAATTAACTGAATTATATGTAAGGGCCTTTGCAGTCACCACATCTTAATCTTGTTGAACCCCAATGGGAGATTTTGGACCATCTTATAGGACAGAACTCTCCACCACCATTATGAAAAAATGCAATATATTTTTGAATAATGGTGTCCATCCCCCCAGCAGAGTTCTAGAGTCTTGTAGCTTCAGTGCCAAGGCTCTGGCAGCATGCAGTGACTCTATACCTTACTAAGATAGATAGATAGATAGATAGAAAGATAGATGCAAGCTAAAGCCACCTTTCTCATACATTTTTTTTTTAATTATTCCTATATTTTTGGTCTTTCTGTTATTTTTTTGGTAAATGTGCTACCCCAATTGTTGATACATGCCCCCCTAATTTTTTATTTCTCATTTTTCTCCATGGTTTACAATTTTTGGAAAGTGTTCTTGTGCCCATATATTTCCTTCAGTATTTATTTAGGTTTCTTCTCTTCGATGTGTTACCTGTTGATTTACTGTGATAAATGGTTTTGTGTTTGATTATGCTCTGTATAAATTGAAAAACGAAATTAAAATTGATTACAAAAATTGCACAAAAGCAAAAGCCTATCTATACAGAGTGAGCCACATTAATTTAAAATATTAAATACTAATTACTTGTTTGAATAAGTGCCCCCCCCCTCCAAATCAGTATTTAGCAGATGTGCCATTAGTATTAATTACAGCTTTAAGTTGATCTGTATACAGTGCATTAACAAAGCATTAAGACCTCTTAAATTTTCTTCAGGCAGACTTATGCTAAAATAAGAAAATTCTCCTCTTGTCAATCTACGCTCACTACCCTATAAAGACAGATAAGACATAGAATTTCTGAAAAAAAAAAAAAAAATTAGTACATACTTTCGCTACATCTAGGCTTAATTATTCCAACTTCTTAGTATCAGGCAGTCTCAGTAGAACTTTAAATACTCTCCAGCTGACTCAGAATGCTGCAGTTAGAGTACTGACAGGAACCAGAAAAAAGATATATTTATCCTGTGCTAGCTTCTCTGCATTATCTCCTTGTAAGATCTAGAATACCATTTAAAATTCTTTTCCTCACCTACAAACCTCTTATTGGTCAGGAACCATTTTATCTAAAAGAGGTCATAGTATCTTATTACCCCAGTTGAACACTTTGCTCCCAGAGTGCAGGCCTACTAGAGGTTCCTACAGTCTTTACAAGCAGAATGGGAGGCAGAGCTTTCAGTTATCAGGCTCCTCTACTGTGGAACCATCTTCCAGTTTGGATCCAGGAGGCAGACGCACTCTCCATGTTTGAGAGTAAGCATAAAACCTTTCTTTTTGATAAAGCTTATAGTTCTTATTTGAGCTGGCTCGGGCTCAGCTTGAACCATTCCCCAGTTATGCCGATATGGGCCTAAACTATTTGGGGACATCCCATGATACAGCAAGCTCCTCACTCCTCCTTTCCCCCTGTGCACATTAATGCCTCGTTACTAACTGTTCTTCTTCTCTCTTCCATAGTTTTGTGCTTTCTCATCTTTCTTCTCTCTCCTGTCACTTTCTGCAAGTTTTTCTGCCGCTGATGCTGAAGCATCTGGACCTTTGGTTCCTGATCGCCTACTGCCCCCTTAATCCTGCTCAGCACCCACTGCTTTAAGTATTATGATTAATACTATTACTACTTTATTTAGTCTTATTAGTATTATTATTTGCCCCATTAGTATAACTATTATTTTTGATATTAGTCCCATTATTATCATACATCTTTACATGGTACCTATTATTGTGCTATGCTTTCTTTCTCCTCAAAGCTCTCCTCCCTCCTGCCCCCCCTCACTCCTTGTTTCTCGCACTGTCTTTCTCTCTCTTCCCCTCTCTTTCCCTCTCAAAGTAGTCAGTCGAGGCAGGCATCTACCTACCATGAGCCCAGGATCTGTTCAATATTTCTACCTGTTAAAAAGGAGTTTTTTGTTGCCCCAGATGCTTAGTGCTTGCTCATGGGGAAATGTTGGGTCTCTGTAAATAATAACTATAAAGAGTGAGGTCTAGACCTTCCTTGTATGAAAATTGCAGTGAGATAACCTCTAATATGGTGCTATTTAGATAAAATTGAATTGAATAGAATTGAATTGAATTGAAATAACAACACATCACTTACCTGCGTCTACCAACAAAATTAAAGATAAGCAAATGTAAAAAAAAATATCTTGATCTTTGAGAAAAAGTCAGACCTGTGTACAACAAAACCTGAAGGAAAGAAATGGCTGAAATGCAACCCAAAGTGTATTTCAGCCAGAAGTATCACAGAGCTTCAAATTCATGCCACATTAACACTGAGCTGAAGCCGAAGATTTTACAGTCCTCGTGTTAAATTAATTCATTTTTAATTGCTATGTTAATTTTGGATGAATTCTATTCAAATGACAAATTCACTTCTATTTTTATCCATAGCAACAGCAATCAAGATGACAGAAAAAAAAAGATATTTCTAAAAAAAACATGTAAGTAATTCAAACGGGTGGTCAGAACATAAACCTTTATGAGGTTCCATTATCCAGGAGAATCCTGAGTTTCTATGTCACTTCAGTAAGTTTTGAGATAATATGTTAGTATTTGAGTTTAATTCAAGAACTGACTAAGATTTTCAAGAGGGTGAAGAAATAACAGTTGTCAAAGATGTCTGTATGTTGTGTTGCAGAGATGTCTGCTGAAGTTGAAATATTAACCAGCCAGCCTCAACCTGTCCCATCTTGTACTTAAGAAGAAAAAAATGGTAAAGGTCAAGTTTCATTTTCAGATGTTGCTATGGCTGATGTAACCATGGCTTTTGTTTTGAAGGCTGTTACCTAACAATTAATTTTTATTATCTACTAATGGCTCAAAAGATCGAAATGATCATGTAAGAAAAGGAGTCTACATTTCAAATTTTTTTGTTATTGGTAGGGAAAGAGTTGGAATGTAGCCGCAAGGGGACACAAGCCAGTGTCTTATTGTGCCGGTCCCAAGCCCGGATAAATACAGAGGGTTGTGTCAGGAAGGGCATCCGACGTAAAACTTTTGCCAAATCAAACATGCGAGTCAGATCTATGAATCCCATACCGGATCGGTCGAGGCCCGGGTTAACAACAACCGCCATCGGTGCTGTTCACCTACAGGGTGCCGGTGGAAATTGGACTACTGTTGGAAGAAGAAGGAGAGGAGGAAGGTGTGTTCGTAGGAAGAGAGAGAAGAGGAATGCCAAGAGGCTAGAACTGAGAGTAGGGACTTTGAATGTTGGAACCATGACAGGAAATGGTAGAGAGTTAGTTGACATGATGCAGAGGAGGAAGGTAGACATACTGTGTGTCCAGGAGACCAGGTGGAAAGGTAGCAAGGCTAGAAGTTTGGGAGCAGGGTTCAAGTTGTTCTACCATGGTGTAGATAGGAAGAGAAACGGAGTAGGAGTTATCTTGAAGGAGGAGCTTGTTAGGAATGTCCTGGAGGTAAAAAGAGTGTCGGATAGAGTGATGAGTCTGAAGCTAGAAATCGAAGGTGTAATGTTCAATGTGGTTAGTGGGTATGCTCCACAGGTAGGCTGTGAGCTGGAGGAGAAGGAGAAATTCTGGTCGGACCTTGATGAAGCCATACAGAGCATCCCTAGAGATGAGAGAGTTGTCATTGGTGCAGACTTCAATGGACATGTTGGTGCAGGAAACAGAGGTGATGAGGAAGCGATGGGCAGATTCGGACGCAGAAGGACAGATGGTGGTTGATTTTGCAAAAAGGATGGAAATGGCTGTAGTGAATACTTTCTTCCAGAAGAGGCAGGAGCACAGGGTGACGTATAAGAGTGGAGGTAGGAGCACACAGATAGACTACATCTTGTGTAGACGGTGTAATCTGAAGGAGATCAGTGACTGCAAAGTAGTGGTTGGTGAGAGTGTAGCCAAACAGCATAGAATGCTGGTGTGTAGGATGACCTTGGCGGTGAGGAAGATGAAGAGGACAATGGCAGAGCAGAGGACGAAATGGTGGAAGCTAAAAAAGGAAGAGTGTTGCATGACTTTTAGGAAGGAGTTGAGGCAGGCTCTGGGAGGTCAGGAGGTGCTTCCAGATGACTGGACAACTACAGCTAATGTGATCAGGGAGACAGGAAGGAGAGTACTTGGTGTGTCATCTGGAAGGAAAGTAGATAAGGAGACTTGGTGGTGGAATGAGGAGGTGCAGGAGTGTATACAGAAAAAGAGATTAGCTAAGAAGAAGTGGGACACTGAGAGGACTGAAGAGAGTAGACAGGAGTACAGGGAGATGCAGCGTAAGGTGAAAGTAGAGGTGGCAAAGGCCAAACAAGGGGCTTATGATGACTTGTATGTTAGGTTGGACAGTAAGGAGGGAGAGACTGATCTATACAGATTGGCAAGGCAGAGAGACAGAGATGGGAAGGACGTGCAGCAGGTTAGGGTGATTAAGGATAGAGATGGAAATGTATTGACAGGTGCCAGCTGGAAAGAGTACTTTGAAGAGTTGATGAATGAGGAAAATGAGAGAGAACGAAGAGTAGAAGATGTGGCTGTTGTGGATCAGGAAATAGCAAAGATTAGTAAAGATGAAGTGAGGAAGGCACTGAAGAGGATGAAGAGTGGAAAGGCACTTGGTCCTGATGATATACCTGTGGAGGTATGGAAGTGTCTAGGAGAGGCGGCAGTAGAGTTTCTGACTGGGTTGTTTAACAGGATCTTAGATAGTGAGAAGATGCCTGAGGAATGGAGGAGAAGTGTGCTGGTGCCCATTTTAAGAACAAGGAGATGTGCAGAACTGTGGCAACTACAGAGGAATAAAGCTGATGAGCCATACAATGAAGCTATGGGAAAGAGTAGTTGAAGCTAGACTAAGGGCAAAAGTGAGCATTTGTGAGCACCAGTATGGCTTCAAGCCAAAAAAGAGTACCACAGATGCAGTATTTGCTTTGAGGATGTTGATAGAGAAGTACAGGGAAGGTCAGAGGGAGCTGCATTGTGTCTTTGTAGATCTGGAGAAAGCGTATGACAGGGTGCCCAGAGAGGAACTGTGGTACTGTATGAGGAAGTCTGGAGTGACAGAGAAGTATGTTAGAGTGGTGCAGGACATGTATGTGGACTGTAAGACAGTGGTTAGGTGTGCTGTAGGTGTGACAGAGGAGTTCAAGGTAGAGGTGGGACTGCATCAGGGATCAGCTCTAAGCCCCTTCTTGTTTGCTATGGTGATGGACAGACTGACAGAAGAGGTTAGACAGGAATCTCCATGGACTATGATGTTTGCAGATGACATTGTGATATGTAGTGAGAGCAGGGAACAGGTGGAGGAGAAGCTTGAGAGGTGGAGATTTGCCCTGGAAAGGAGAGGAATGAAAGTTAGCCGCAGCAAGACAGAGTACATGTGTGTGAACGAGAGGGACCCAAGTGGAAGAGTGAGGTTACAGGGAGAAGAGATAAAGAAGGTGGAGGATTTTAAGTACTTAGGGTCAACAGTCCAGGGCAATGGAGAGTGTGGAAAGAGGTGAAGAAGCGTGTGCAGGCAGGCTGGAACGGGTGGAGAAAAGTGTCAGGTGTGATGTGTGATAGAAGAGTTTCAGCTAAAATGAAAGGAAAGGTGTACAAAACTGTGGTGAGACCAGCGATGCTGTTTGGTCTAGAGACAGTGCCACTGAGGAAAAGACAGGAGGCAGAGCTGGAGGTAGCAGAGATGAAGATGTTGAGGTTCTCTCTGGGAGTGACCAGGATGGATAGGATCAGAAATGAGTACATCAGAGGGACAGCACATGTTAGAGGTTTTGGAGATAAAGTCAGAGAGGCCAGACTGAGATGGTTTGGACATGTCCTGAGAAGAGATAGTGAATATATTGGTAGAAGGATACTGAGTTTTGAACTGCCAGGAAGGAGGCCTAGAGGAAGACCAAAGAGGAGGTTTATGGATGTAGTGAAAATGGACATGAAGGTAGTTGGTGTGAGAGAAGAGGACGCAGAAGACAGGGTTAGATGGAGGACACTGATTCGCTGTGGCGACCCCTAAAGGGAAAAGCCGAAAGAAAAAGAAGAAGAAGTTAGGGAAAGAGTTGGGGTTAGGCATTTAGTTGTGATAGTTAAGGTTAGGGTAAGAGGGAGCATTAGGACAATGAGTTTCCTCACAAAGATAGATATAGAAGTATGTGTATATGTGTGCCTGTGCGTATGTGTGTTTTGCACGTGTTTGCGGGTTTGTCATAATAATCTAAATAATAATAATCTAAATTAGTGATGTGACCACATTATTTTCACATTGCAATTTCTGTGGTCAATCGAACAAACTTTACTTTCGATTTCATCAAACCTTGCAGACTGAACAGTGAATCTGTTGGACTGTGCATCAAAATAAAATCGCTTAAATGAGGAGTCAAAGATTCTGGATAAAAGCTTGATATTTAAACTCAACAGAAAAGAGAGATCCCTCCCTTCAGTGCTTGTTTAGATGTTCCATCCTTGTTGGTGCTGCTGCTATTTAGTCATGCAGTGGATCAACTTATGTCTTGCTCTGCACTCGTGATCGAGACCAGTACTCCCTGTTGTTAGTTAAAGGTCCAGACTGCTGCTGAACACTTCTACCTCTTCCTTTCTTTACTAAAACACACACACACTCTTACACGAACACCTGAGCTCAGGGATGTTTGAACCTCCTGCTCAGCTGTTCTCCTTTGTTGAAGTCATGTGTTACTGGCGAGCCGCCATTACACTCCAAATACTTCCTTCTGTGGACCCTCACGTGACGTGACTGTAACAAGTCACGTCCGCCATCTTGCTCCGCCTCCCTTCAGGCGCACGCACACATATATCCGCTCCCATACACACACACACACACACACACACACACACACACACACACACACACACATACCAATACTTGTTTGTGATCTGTAGTTGGCAGCCAGTAGTTGTGGCATATGATGGGATCTGTTAGACAGAAGTGATATTGATTGGAGATTGATGCTACTGATGTTAATAAATCCTGTCATATTTTAAAGAGAAGTGGCCCTGGTGTTTTTCTGTTCACATATTGTCATACAAAGCTGGTTGGCGGAGTCAGTGCCGACCTCCACTCCTTCTCTGTTGACTCTAGAAATTGTAATATTTCCTAAATATTGGCATTTCTAAGTGAACACCCCTTTGAGACTGCATCCACAATTTGGTTATTAGTCTGGGTCTTCCCGGTGGTGCCCCATTTATTAATAATTTTGATTAATAAGATTCATTCATTTTTAATAATAATTGATAATTATCTTTGGTAATCTTTGATAATCTTTGATAATTATTAATTATTGCTAATAACCAAATTTTGCTCCTGCAATGCACAACACTTTTAACCTTGAACAGAATACAACTTATGGTTGGCAGTGTAGAGCATTTGTCTTTACAGTGCATCGAAGAGCACTTGTCCCTACAGTGCAGTACAGAGTAGTTGTTAATTTTCAGTTTGACCAATTGCGTGATGATCTGTGGTTGAATTAGACTGACTGACCTCAGCTGCTATTATTGTTCAAAAATTATATTTTCCTTGCACTTATTGTTTTTGTAGAGATTGTCATAAGTATCATACCCTGTTGAAACTGCTGTGGTTATTAGATGTGAAGACTGTATTGAAAAAATTATGTTTATTAGTTTATAGACCCAGCATGGACCAGTGCAAGGACCCTACTGAAAAAGTCATGTTTACTATGTTTTCCATTTTCCTTCCCTGTTGCAATGGTTGGAGCGATGTCTCTTGCAACTGTGTCAGGGGACTCCTGGAGCATCATGTCCTACCATGTCCTACCAAGATGGCTGACCAGTGAGACATTTTGATAGACCTAGCCACTTCCTCAGGTGTGAGCTTATCAGTCTTTCCAGTTTTCTGACATGGGAAATAGAAACCTCGTACATGGTAGTAGGCCACATGAGTTAGGGTAACAGTCAAAATTGGAGGCACCAAACTTTCAGTTTCCTTCATTTTTTGGATATGCTGTGAGACTTTGAGGTTTACATCATACCAGTATAAAAGGCTTTTGATTGGTTTCTTCATCTTCTTCTTCTTATTATTAATATCATTATTATTATTGTATCATTATTATTATTATTGTCCAAAATGTATCACACTTTGAGGGTCTAAACACACTCAAAAACTCACAAAACAAAACTCTTCCTAGATAATTGAGCAGACTGATTTCAGACTTGCATAGTACAAGCTAAAAACCTAGTCACAAAGGAAATTGCATGTTTTATACTTGATGTAGTCCTCCTATTGGTTTTGCTATATTGGGCCAGAAAAATCATTAATCCTTGATGCTTTATTGTGAAGATTGTTAGATTTCATTGAATTTCATTTTCCTCATGGTGCTGCAAATTTTGATTATTTGACAATGAAACAAATACTGTTCCAAATTGAGTCTTCATCATTAGATCTTTCTAGAATTTCAGTCCCTGCCTGAGGTCATCTATAAGGTAATATTGAATTATAGTAATAATGCCATGTATTTGCAATGGGAAGTAAGCCTTTTGTGACAGTCATAATTTTATTTAGATAATAGGTTTCATGATCTTGTCCACACTTGATATACAACAACATAATATATGTTTGGTGTATGTTGTCTAGTGCCACATTCTGGACACAGAAATCAATACAATATGTGCAATACATGTTAGCTAGTATGCACTCCATGCAGGAAAAATTTACTCATTTGTACAATCCCTAATTGTTGTAAAATTGCAAATCTTTGTGCATGGCTGTTACAAAATGGCTTAGTATCACCCCCTACAAACTTTCAATGCAGTATCCCTTGTGGTAAGTTTCATGAAATTTGGTAGGCATATGTAACATCCTAAGACTTACAAAATAACCTCTTGGAGCCATACCCTAAAACCAACAGGAGTCAGACATTTTTAATTCATAGTTTTCCAGAAATGGGAGAAATTAAAATCTGAAATGGGTCTCAGGATTTTGTGTGGCAAAATATCTCAATGGTACACCTATCGTGTATAATGCAACGGCTTGCATTATGTTTCACCTACATGTAAGAAATCGGTTGGCAAATGTCACATACAAAAGCCAACTGGAGCCAAATTCAAAGCTTTTCACTTTTTGTTGGGCAGCATGTCCAGTGAGAAGTTGTGAATTTTGATGGTTCACCATGGAAGAGGGAATCATTGTAACACAAATATACATTGTCCTATCTACCCCAAACTCCATTTTTGATAAGAGTCCCAGCCTGAATATATCTACATGCCAATATTCACTTATAGTCATACCTTTACTCACTGGCAACAGGAAAATGATGTTTTATACCTTTTTTTCCTCCATCAGGTTAACTACTGCTATATAAATAGGAAATTCTTAAGACTTTAATGATGCTTTACTGTGAGGGAAAAAAAGTATCCATTGGTGCTTCTTTTCATTATAGTCATGACAAATTTCATTTTTTTCTATCAAAGGAGAAGTTGTTGAGGTGCAAGGGATGCTCAGAAATTCATGAAAAATGGTAAATGTGTCAGAAGAGGTGGAGATTGATGTCTGTGTCTCAGGCTTGGGTGTGACAAAATGGCTCAATAGTGCTGCCTACAAAATGTCTGCAAAGTAGCCCAGTTTCACATACATGTATGAAATTTGGTAGCAACCTTTTTTTTTTAAAAAAAACAACAACTGTTGGATGATTATGTTATAACTGCAATTTTAAATAAGTGATTTGTTTTTGAATACACATTTTAGTTATAAATGGCATTGTAATGCAGATGTTAGATACAATCAATTAAGTTGTCACTAGTTGTTATTTTATCAAACAAATTAATTAAGTATTATGTATCATATTATTAAATTAGTATTGTTTGTGTTTAGTGTTTTTGCACATACTTGAAGTAATATTACAAATCATTTCATTACATGGTAAATAAAATTCTAATTATTGTTAGTGTAAGTATAATATTATTTATATCATTAAATTGGTACATTGCAGTCAAATTAGACACAGGCAAATTGGTAAATTAGTGTTTTTTTTTGTTTTTATCTATGGCATAACACAAATGTAGCTATCTTTCCATGACAGAATTTGATGACATTGTTTTTGTCATCATTATTAGTGTTATTACTATTACTGTTGTTAATGAAGTAGTATTACTTCATTTACTATTGTACGGTAAATCCATATAATCATGACAAAATCAATAAATCAATTAAAAAATAACTAAATTTATGTTCCTGTCTCTTTTGCCAAATAACAGCTAAGGATTTCAGTGCTAATTAATTTGGATATTTCTATGATGAGGTGAAAGAATCAGTAAAATGCAGATATATTTCACTCAGCAGAAATAAAGATGTAAACCCTCTCTCCCCCTCCTTTTTAAAACAAAGAGAAAACAAAATGTTATATTTAGTGGATAAACATAAAGCTGGTTAAATTTCCCCTCCTAATTGTTAAAAGTCCTAAATGTAAAAGAACATACCATCCCTTCCCCATCATCGAACTATGCCAGCAACACCATTGAATCTATGTCATAATGTGTTGTTTTAAAATACACATGATCAATTAATGTACCCTTTTCTGTGTTACAATGTGAACAAACCATTTATCTTTCTTAAACTTGCAGATTATTGCAGGTTTTAGTATATTGTCATTGAAATATCCCATGATAGCAATTGTGCTACTTGCCATTACTAGCCAATCAAGTAACTTGCATAGATTTTTGTTAAACAAAAATTGGGATGAGATGGTAGCTGATTATTAACTGTTAATATATTGCTTGCAACACAGCTGTAAACCTGTAAACATTCCAAATTGACATTTGACACCTGGAAAATGTTGTATGCCAAATCTTCTCTACCAAACATGCCAACTTCATCATGTTGTTGTATCTTCATCAGGGCTGGGTTGCTGCTACTGTACTGGATGCCTTTATCAATAGCAATGCCTTGTTCTTTATGTACTGTACAAGCCCAAGCAAGTCTAAATGTAAATTTCTGGTGCAATCCACCTTTATTAGTAACTCTTTCTTCTTCTAAAAGGCTTAGGGAGGAAGCTGTTCCAAGTGTTTGAGGAACCCATTTCAGAAAATGAGGCATATGCACATTGTTTCCTCCTCTTTGTGCCAAGTTGATTGTCATCAATTTTGACTGTTTGAGGAAACTTATTATTATTTTTCCAGTAAACTAAATGTCATCAATTATATCCACATTCTTATATAACATTACATGGGCATCTTTCCCCAAAAGCATGATCAGTTTCAGATTTTCTCCAAATGTTTTCATCAAATGAAGCAATCCATTTCCTAATCTCACATCACCAATGATGTAAAACTGCTGATATGTTTAAAAAAAGAGATGCAAATAATGTAAAATTGCAGGTTGTGTTTGCATTCTTTTAACAATATAACTAGTCATTGTTTAGTTTTATGTTATTTTGAGTCCTTTCATTTTTGAACAGGACAAGATACTAAGATGAAAATGCTGCCATACAGATATTGTTATTATTAAGAGCTTTTGGCCTATTCTTATATCTATCAACAAACATAGTTATCCACATCTTCTGTGGAGAGATTATGTAATGCTGCCTTTTGTTTTTGTGGTTTACTAAATTTAGTAATCCAAACTTCATAAGTCTGATTTTTCAACACGTTTGTTTTTTTGTCTGTTTTTTTACAAAAATTCCTCATTATTTAACACATCTCCACTACGTTTAGGAGATTTACAACGTCCTTTGCCTTTACATAATGCAGTGAATAAAATTTAAAACAACTTGTTTGACCTCAGGCCTAAGACCCAAACTTTAACCTAAACTCTAACCGTAACCCTAAAACTGAGCAAAAAAGATATTCACAACATCCTGGGCAAGTCTAACATCAGCATGTAAAATCCTAATGTTAAAATAACATGACAATGTTAGTTGATACTGTCTGCTATCATGGTATGTAGAGCAACCTTTTGGAAACTACTCTGGGAAGCAATTTGCTTCTTCTGCATGATCAGACAACAATTTAATAGAACAGATTTTTCAGTGCTTTCTGCATTAGAATCCCTGTTCTTTCCTAAAACATCAATATCTGGTTCTTTAAAAAAAAACGTATTTTGCCATTCTTAATTAATTACACCTTTATAACACTTTTTTGTTTCTTTCAAATACTGCAATGTTTGTCTCATGTGCATAGTATCTACATACTGATAATAATGGCATTTATGTGTTAGGTTAGACTTCAGTTTTATAGGCAAAAACAGATCCTTATTGTTAGAATGTGGCAGCCAATTGCTTGTTTGCACCATATATGCTGGAACACATATTACAGATCACTGTGTGCCATTTTGCCCACCTTTTGGTAATACATCTTCATGAATTCAAAGTTTAATGCAATTAAATGTTGCTCTAAAGTATTTCAACATGTCAATTCTCTCAAAATAGGGTGAACTGCCAAGGTCTTTGTACACTTTCAAATGGTATTTCACCTTTATTGATCTCATAATGACATGTATATTAGACACACATCTTACCTCTAGCTATATCCAACAACTGAGAGAGCATTACACAGCGTTTATTACATTTGTGTACATTTTTCTCATAAGTACATTTATCTGAAATTAAACTTATTTCTTTCCTCTTCCTATAATCCCTTAAACAAACACCTCAAGTTGGAACAACAATGTATGATAAACACAACACAAAAAATCTGGCCCATCTTTTACTTTATTAATGAAGTATATCACAACACAATAGAACTGCTCTGCCGTCTCTATCATTTTTTGTCTTTTCAGTTTATACCTGCTGTAACACTGTTCTTAATCTCTGGATTTCCATTATACTTCCTTGTTCTCATGGCTTTCGCATTCTTCTTCTGCAACTGATTTAACTACTATTTTTTTTTCCATTTCCTTTACCTTTTACTTATGCAACAAAATTTGTTAATACTGTCTTTTGCTCATTATCTTTTTCTTGTGTAGCAGTTTATGTTGATATTACTTTTTCCCTTTCTTGGACATTCTGCCTATGTAGATTGTTTTTCTGATATTTAATTTTATTTCAGAAGTACACTTTCCTTTTCAAATACTTAAAAAATAATATTTTAACTTATTTGCAGTACACTTTACCTGTTCTTTTGAGTTCTTTCTATACATGTACTGTGTCTCAGATTAATTACACACTTTGCCCAAATCCAAGCGAGACTGGTTATCAACATGTTTAACACAATTTACTGTCTCAAAGTGATTATTCTGACAATTTTTAGTTCACCCCTTCATTTGTATCAACATTGTGGTTTAAATGTTATTGACATTTGGATGCATTGTCCACAACATCACAGTCTGTTTGTTGATCTGTGACATCATCCTATCATTCCTATAACTTGAAGTTAAAAATGGACTCAAACCAGTTGAACACTCAGCTGCTATCATTCTGTTAGGCCTTGCACTATACCATGAACTATTTTATGTCTAAAATTGTACCATTTTGTAATAGGACCTATTTACTTAGATACTTACTTAGATAATGAACATCAACAAAAGGCCTTAGGGCTGTTGTGGCAATATGCCGTAAGAACTTCAGCTGGTTCATCAGGTCCACAGAAAACTGCCAATCCTGTGCAGTTGCCGAGATTCCAGCTGGCTTCTTGGCTATTTTGGTTCTTTTCCCCCAGACCAGACTGCACCTCTCCTTCCTGGTCTTGTTGTAAATATGGTGTTGAGAATGTTCTTAGACCAGCTCCTTCCCACCTCACTGCTCACACAAGGGCTCTCCACTTTCTCTTAGTTCTCACCTCCACCTTTGCCCAGGCCACCTTAACATCACTGGACTCCTTGGCCAGCATCACCTCTCCAGCATGCATCACCTCTTCTTCCAGTTACTTCAAGGCAGTTGGAGCTCGGTATTATTTCCATACGGAGAATGCTGCTAAGGCTCCTGGGCAATCCCAGCCATCTCTTGAGGAAACTGCTGACTTTCCTGCCCAGAGTACCCTAAGCAGAATATCATGCTGGTAGATCCAAGATTTGAACTTGCATGTGTCTTTAAAGGCTATAAAAAGATTTGTTATTTTGAGACAAGGTCATAGAATAATACAAAATGTGTATTATGTTGTTGTATACTGTAGCTTAAATTTTGTGTGATAATTTTTGTTGGAAGTGTGAAGTAAAGTAATTCAAACTGATAAAATTATTATATTACAACATCATCTTCAGATGTCATTAAAATAAAGACTGCAAAAATAAACAATACATAAACTTATGAACTACAACTTTTAAATTTTGCATTTCAATTTTATCCAGTTTTAAAAAAGGTCTTTGCTGTTTTGTGCTGGGATAACATCCTCCAGCGCCAGCGCCTGGGTGTGGCTATCTGCTTCCTTCCTTCTGCCAATTCATCTGTGCACCTGATACCCATCTGCTAGTCAATACTTGCAATATAGAGACCCCAGTCTTCACAAAAATCATTCAGATAACCAAAATGGTACTAATACCATGGCCACTCTAGTTAAATTTGTTTTTGTGTTCTCATATTTGCCTATAACCCTGTCCTTACCTGTGCCTCTGATTTGTCATCCCATGCTGCTCCAGTCTGTTTGCTCTGCTCTGTGTCTTACTAGTCTAAAATCCCAGCCTTCCCAGCACCTTCTACCTCCCATCCACCCTGGCTTAAATAACAGCCACTCCAATCATTCAATAAAACTGCTTTTAAACTGCTAACAATCTCTTATTTGAATTCTGAGTCCTAACTATATTTAACTCAACACTAGTTTAACAAGCAGCTAAATTTTAAGCAGACAGTTTCACTTTAGCTGGACCTATTCTAAACTACAGTTCAGCATGTTATGTGACAGAACAACAACCCATTTAGGCCAACCTGTCTGGTTTTAAATTTTCTTTGTGATCCTGATGAGGACTAGCAATACTTAGGAAAAGACAGTGATGAATGGAGTTGTGATTTCATCAGCTCTTTGGAAACCAATAAAAGATTTGTTGCTGTGTTGTGGAGTGCCAACAGAAAAAACAACAGATAACTTAATCTGTTTATTAGTGAAAGAACCTAGCAGACAGAAGGTGGAAGACAAATACAGATACCTGTTTTGGAAAGAATTACTGTAAACAAAAAAAGGCTGGATTAGCCCCACAGCCTAAGACCATGTCTACACAGGAGGTCTAGAGATAGCAGCACATTAGCAGAGCAGCAGGTTCAATGTCTTGTCTCTGACCACATAGTGCTGGGCTGCAGGTCACCTGCAATTTGGAAGCGTTTAGAGCCCAATACACAATCACTGTAGCTGCACAAGTAAAACAAAGGAAAATAGATTTGGAGCATAAAGATACATTTTGAGTTGTGTTTATGTGCGTATAGTGAAAGATGTAAGCCATTACACAGTTTGTGTAGACAGATTAGAATAAGTGCATATGTGTTCCATCAGACCTGCATGTGATGGCTGACTAAAAAAACTGCATACACACTGTCAGTGGCTAGGAAAGCCACAAAATGTCAGTTGGCTTCTGGTTGTTAGATTTAGTTCAAACATACACTACAATCAGATAAAATTCTAATATTTTTGTTCTTGTTGAGGGGCAATCTAGGAGCTGTCAGTGAAGTTTTGAGTGTTTTTTGACCCACATTTCCCAAATGCTTTAATCTAGCCAGGTAAACAGATATGAATGACATTCATATGGACAGTTTGATTACAGTTTTTAAATGAACTGCCACACTGTGTACCAAGAGTGCTGAGCAGAAGCCTTACGATTTAATACATTCGTTTTAATACCATCATTTTCTCACAGTTTTAATCTCAACACAATGATATCAAAGTCAGTTCCCTCACACACACACACTCATACACATCCAAACCAAGCCAAACAGAGAGCTGTAACAGAGTCTCAGCAGCCACAAACTACATTGGCTTTGTCCTCCACTGTAGAGGTAACTCTAAATGAGGAGAAATCATGTTATGTGTTTTATATACATGACATATGAACATATCCTTCTGTCATTTACTTCTTTAAGCTGCAAATAGTCCAGCGCAAGTGGGCAAAACTTGTGCACAAAAACAAAACCATACCATGGTTGTATAAAGCATTAATGTCTGAGAGCAGGGTGATTCCAGAGTGGAAACCAGATGTATTGATCACTTTCAGATGTTGTGGGCACAGAAAATAAGAGCATTCATAAACACAACCTATAAAGGCAGCAGACTGAGTCACTATTGCATTTATTCAATCAAATATTCATATGAACTATGAGTGTGTCACTATCAATCTCCAACAATGATAGCATCAACACATCAACATTATTCATCTCAAAAGAAGTATTGGTATTGATTGAGGGGGCCCAGAATCTGTACTGGATCCCTGTGTCAGCAGAGATGGGAGAGAGATAGCAAGAGAGAGAGGGGAGAGAGAGAGAAAAAGAAAGAAAGAAAGAAAGAGAGAGAGAGAGGGTTTAGGAAAAAGAAAAAAGGAGCCCTTTATTTACAGTGTTTCTTACATATTATGTAAATTCATCATATGTATCATATATATCAGATGCTATTTTATTTTCATTGTTGTTAAAAGAGAAAAGAGTGTCTTAAACAAACCAATGTTTTTAAAACGTTACTACATTTTACAGTCAGATTTAATCTGCTTCCATTTAGTTCTTTAATATGATAAAAGAATTATCTTCTTTTACTCTTTTTGCCAGGGTAGATGGCCAGTTTTGTCTGTCTGAAAATTATGTTTATTAAATGAACAGAAATTTGTGTAAGAATTGTGTCTGCTTTAATCCCATGTAATATACAGTACAACAGCTTAATGCCTCTTAAATCCCTTCTAATTTTACATAACATTCAACTGTCAGAGAATGTTGCAAGCCAGACAATGCCAATTGCCCAGTTTCAGAGAAAAGAGCTATTCAGTACCTCTCCAGAGCAGTCACCTTTATTCAGTCTTAGGGCCCCATTTTCATTCCACAAAGACCAGGGCTGTGCTTCTACAGTTTGGCTATTTCCTTACCTTGAATTCTAGTTCAGTCACCGCTGTGCTTGCTGGGAGGCTAATTCTTAAATGAACATATTTCTCCCCACCCACTCAAAATAGATTGATTCATGATATACTGGAGCACATTAGGCTTTAGAAGATTAGGCTCTCCCTGAGAGGTTGCCTAAAGGTCTCCTATAAAACCTGGAAACCCTTTTCAGAATATTTGGACACCCTAGCTTTCAACGAAATGTTAAAAGTTAATAACTAAACTGGTATATCTTATTTAATTATTCTTTATTTCTAGGCTTGTGTTCAACCTCAGTTTTTATAACTAACACATGGCAGTATTTATTCATTTATTTTAAACTACTTGGTTCTTAAATAAGCATTTACCCCTTTTCAAAAATGAGATTAAATAGTGCTTAATAAAAGACAGCATAAAAACATAAAATTAACTTGTCAGTAATATAGGTATATAAATAGCACAACATAAGACTCACATGGAGTCATTTTAATGTGGATAGGATGCAAAGCATATAATGTCTAAAGTTCATGGCTGGCCACGACATGCAATCTCTCTCTCCTTCTCTCTCCTTCCTCCTGTCTGTATCCCTATTGTCACTATCAAAGTCAAAATGGAGGAGTTTCCTCTAACACTTACTGTGGTCACTGCAGAATGTCAGCCAGTTTCTCATGATAATATTCATAGTTTTCTTTGCAGTCCTCCCACAGGCTCAGAGGTTGTTCTTCATTCTCCACAAATGTGTCCCAGGTATAGGAGAAGTCCAGAGGTTTCATGATCCTCAGCTTACAGCCAGCAGCTTGCAAGGCCTTCAACCCTGCCTGGATCTCTGCTTCTTCCCACTCAAATAGCCGAGCAGCAAAAATAGTCAGTTTGACATGTTTCCTGGCCTTCAATACCTCAGCTATCTTTTCTGCACAAGCAAAACAGGGACTGGAAGACATATACCTGTGAGGAATGGGTCGTAATGAAGACAGGAAAGATTGTATTAGTGCATTATAAGGATTAAAGACTAAGATGTATTTCATTTATTGCTATAGAAATTTGACATTTATGTTTACAAGAACACTGGCAAAGGGGCATTCCACCATTTATACATGTCAGGGTCAGTTTACTGGCCATGAGTACTATGCAGCCTTTGGATTAAGGTTAAACAAAACCTTTTGGAATCTCATCTTGGACATGGTGGCAATGTTTTCATCAAAAAGCCTTTGTTACAGACTGGGAGTGAGGACAGATATCGTGTCCTCTGCTGTTTTGATTTTTTAAAATCTCAGAGATTAGTTTATATTAGATTGGTTTGCCCCAGTTCATTTGGTGCACTGCTCTCATTTAGCCAGCATAGGGATACAGCAAAATAAAGGTGAAAACCCAAACTTAGGATGGCTTACAGCTCATCACAATAAATGAGATGGCTTTTCATTGCTTTAGCATAGGATTTATTATTAACTTTCTGGCATGTCAACATAAAATAATATAATCTAAAACACCTGAAAATTTTTTTTTGTATGTGGATTGATTGTTTTGCATTTTTTTTTTTTTTAGCTCTAATGGTATTTGTACACAAAAGGATTACTGTGAATGGTATTTAACCAGAGCTCCAAACTGCTCATTAGCTTCAATTTTGCCTTTAAGAGCAGAGCTCCCTGCAGACTAGAGGAAAGTTATAGGAAACAACAAGGAAGATATTGTCCAGAATAATTTGCCTAATTCTCTATGCCACATACCATCTGACAGTTTATGAGAAATATGTACCAGGTGACTGTGTATTTGAGTGCAGGGTCATAGTGCAGTAGGCACTGTGAGAAGAAGGCTTCCTCAGCATGAGAACCAGTATGCTCATCCTCCAGATAGCCCCTCAGCAGGCAATCAGCTGTATTCCCTTTATCAACCAGGTAACACAGGAAGGTCTTGTTGCGGCCTGAGGAGTATTCCACATTCTTGAACTGGAACTTGAAGACAAAAGGATCAATCCTGTCCCTGTGAAAAACAGAAGAAATGAAATAAACATTAGCAGATTAGTTTTAAATATTCTGAAATAATGAACAAAGAGTTGTTGAATTAACCCTAAAGGGAGTCGGTTGTCAGCATCGGCCTAACATTGATAGAGAATGGATCTAACGTGAGTCACCATGAAAACATATCATTTGATGGATGTTGTGGCAGTGTAAAATCTGCCGTTAGTGTAAACCCTAATCTTTGATCATTGCAATATTTTCATTTGTCTTTCATAATGATGATTTCTTATGAATTGCACACACAATTGAGAGGTTAATTTTATCATGATGATCAATATGAAGACCAGTTGGACTGGTACTATGTAACAGTATTTACTTTTTCCAGTAGAAAACAGTATGATGAATTACCATTTATGTTTCAGTAATGAGTGTCAAAAGGCTAGAACCTGCAAATAGTTGTTTCGGCTAAATTTTCTATTTGATATTGTTAGTTTTGCTCATTCTCTGTGGTTCTGCAGTGGGGCCAGTACCCCTGTCACATTTAGCCCATTTGCAGTGGTGCTTACTCTCAGGACCAAATGAAGGCAGTCCTCTTTCTGCAATTCACCCAGCTCTGATTCTCATTTTAACCATAAGGTTAAATCATTTACATTATCACTGTATTTGTATTTCACTCAGTAACTCTGTGTGGTGAGAAAGAATATATTGTACTCTCACAGAGGAGGACATCAATTAAAAACACAATGTTCAAATTCTGGAAATGACTCCTCTCACTTGGAGCCTGCAGCAAATACATTTCCAATGTACTCTTAAAGGAAAAGGTATGATCCAAAGAGATCTGCATGTATTTTTAGACAAATTTTTGCTCCTCCTTCATGCATGAATGAACAGAATAGGAGAGATAAAGACATTAGAGGTCTGGATTGATAGGAGCAGTCAGAAGCAGGCCACAGGCACTACAGCTCACTTTCCTCAAAATAACCCTGTTTACAGATGATGTTAATTCTTCTGCTTTACATTCAGTAGTATTAAGTGGCGATACATAAAGTAATGCAAGGTTCATACTGTGCAGTGTGTATTCAGTATTGATGTTTTCATTCCACCACCCTAAAGTCAAGAGCACAATCAAAGTTGTTGGCAGAATACTCATTTTTATATTTTAGAAAACACGAGTAAGACTTTTTAGAAAAATTAGCAAGGAATATGTATCTGTGGTATTCTAGAAGACCAAATGATATTTTGAGTCTATTGGTCAACAAGCAATCTTGAATTCATTGATGTATACATCATAATACAGCCCTGTAGAAGTTGAGTATTGAAAGTAGCAATTGACAGGGAATCTCTAAGTTATACTTTAACAATATGGCATCAATGTTGAAATCCTATAAATGAGGATCTCTGGGCTTTCAGGGCTGAGCAGTAGCTGGTGCTACAAAGATTAGCTAATGTAAAGGTAGCTCATCAGAATGTTCCCAGGCCTATTCATTATGGAATGGTAGATGTTAGCAGTTGTGGTCTCAGTTTGGGAACCAATGGTGAATGAACCAGCCCTCCCCCCTCATTATTGGCCACTTAAGTATAAAATGATTTTAGTATGAGTTAGTAAACAGTGGACTTGAAGGGAAGTAAATGTGGAAAATAGAAAAAGAAATTAATGAAAAGAAAATGTGGGTGAAAAGAACAACAAAGTAAGCAACAAATAAATAAATGGAAGAATTGATGGATGAATTAATTTGGGGCTGGGGTCTGCTGCTGATACTAGCTCTCATACATACTCAGTGGCCTTTAGACTTCCCGTACATGCCAAACTTCAGCCCTTAGAAGAAACTGAGTGTTTCAGGGCTCAAGAGATGTCTTGCTCCAAAATCAAACAATAGACTCAGTGCTTGTTAGCCTGTGAATTCCTTCAGTGTTCAGAGTGACTTGCTGCTTCTGTTTTGTTAATATTTTGTAAACTCTGTGTGAAGAGACAATCAGAAAGGGAAAGGGAGGAAAAACAGATGTGTAAAGGTAGCAAAGAAGGAAACAACAAGTGGATTACAAGTGAATTTTACATGAATCACAGTGTGTAAAACTAACTCACAGACGAATTAAAAAAAAACAAACACTTTCCTCAAGTTGGCTAAGACACAACTAAGACTACCTCTGCCCAGATGCCAATCTTACTTGGGATCAGTGTTGCATGGCATCCAATGGTGCATCTTTTGTTATCCAGCTACCAGCAGAGGTTATGGGGAAACCATTCATTTCCTCTTCAATTTTTATGCTGAAGATCTATGGTGGTCCGATGAGCTTGAAGGTGTCTAAAAAATCAGGAGTGATCTGGTTGCCTTCTCTTCCTGTGAAACTGCCTTGGCTGTAGAATAATTAACCAGTTTGGATTTAAACGGAAAGCACATTACACCACGGCTAGGGGTCCAGTAGTATTGTTGGTAAAGTCTGTGGATACCATATGATTTTTACCATATGATTTATGAGTTTCAGTAAAGAGGAAGGAAAAGATAGCTGGAAGAAATATTTACCAAAAGGTTGTGAAACACAGGAAAAAGCTATGTGAATTCAAAATACATTCTTGTTCAGTCAGGGAGAAAGACTGTGTTTCCTGTCATTACGGAAATGGTTTTCAATCAATTCTAGGTTATGGTAGATGTGGCAAGAAAGATGGACTTTATCATCTTTGACACAGCGACAAAAGTGAAAGAGTCAGACAACTCATTCTGAGTCAAAGTATCAGAACACCATCGAATACCACATGGGTAAAGTTATTTTGAGTGTGCAATGATTTGTTTTTAAAAACTATTGGTATTTTAGAGAAATTTGCAAGGTCTGCAGGCATTGTTCATCAAGTAATCTAAGAATGTCCCACACAACCCTGCAGGGCTGTTATGTTGTTATATCCTCAATATTCAGGAGCCTATTTGATATTCACAATGTTCTGTAGCTTTCTTTCAGGTAGTAATATAGCTATATGTTATTAATTGCTTACTAACCTTTAATTATTATTTTAACTGAATGATTATATTTCATCAACCATTCAGTAATGATAATTGTTAACATATTTTTTTATTATTACAAAGACAAGTTTTGCATCATTTCAAATGCACATCTGGCTAAATGGTTAAAAGGCTTGGACTACTATCATAGCAAGATTAATAGAATGAATCCTGAATCATTGTTCAGTGAACTAATTTGATGCAAGGATTTTTTATGTGACATTTCTTTTTTTTTTAATGGGGGATTCTTTTTTCTTGGGAAGTCCTCAATGTAATGCTTTATTCATATTGTCACCAGATGCCTCCAGGTATGATATTCAAAATTGAATGTAACATTGGTGCCAAAAAGTGCATTAGACTTTCTTTTTCAAAATTAAAAATGTAGAATGAGATAAAATATTGTTCACTTAGTATACTATCATCCATGCGTGTATAAATTTATATGGTAAAAATTTAAATCAGTACACAATCCAATATCATTTCATGTTTTGGGTCCTCCTGTTCCCCTTGGGCTGTAGGATCTCGACTTACACTACAGCTGGATCCAATACTATTACAGTAAGAGGTGAGAACCTGGGTGGAGATTAACTGTGAGGTTGAGCAGGGATTTATAGGTATTGTAGGCTACAGGTAGGGCAAGCCAAACAAGTACGAAATACAACTGTCATCTTTTTAAGGATGAATAATGATGATAATTAGGGTGCTGAGGCAATGCTCTGGCTTAAATAAGGCCATATCATCCCAATCAAACCAGTCTAGATTTGCCCTCTCCCTTACAACCCAAACAGCTAGTGGTTCCAAAAACTGTCACAGTCTCAGTTAGCTCCAGTCCCCAGAGTTCAGTCACTCACATACAGACTCTGCTGGGGACTACTCAACCTCCAGCAGTGGCCAGTCAGCTACAGTCACTAATGAAAAGTCATCATCATTACATTTCCTACAAAACCAAGAGCTCATCATTACTCAAATAATTCACACAAAAACTACATTAGGATCAGCTGGTGACAACTAAATAATCAGATAAGACAATAAAAAAGAAGTTGAATGGTTCCCTGTTGTGACCTACTCAAGACTAGCTAAAGAGTGATGTCTTACAATCTGCATATCAGGATTAAAAAAAAATGAAATTTTAAGATTAACTGAATGAACTATAACTAGCATTATCCCTAACTGAGATGGCAACACTATCATCAGAATAGACTCACAAACCTGCCCATGATGTACAAGTAGGCCATCCACCAGCAACACACAGACTGAAATTAATTTCGCCCAAAACAGAATCAAATAGCATCTGTTTTAACTGTATTTTGCTTTTACTGAAATTAAGTCAAATGTACGAATAAGTTTTTGTACACTACTAACATTAACTCTATGCGCCACACCTTTAGTTGAAGAGATACAGACAAACATAAAATTCAAGGGAAATTTTTCATTAAAAGAAATTATTTTGGTTAAAAAAAAACCCAATATAAACAAAAATGATTCTTTTTAATTAAAACTCAATGCTACTGAGGCGGGAGTTTTTCTTCCTCAGCACCCAGGCACTTTTTAGTAAAGGCATTCTAGAAGTTTGTTCAGCTTTTTATACTGAAGTGGTGAGTGATAGTCAGCAAGCAGTAGTTTACTGTATGTTAGTTAAGTTGTGAACAAATTCTGTTTTAAGTTAGAGGCTTGTCTGAGTCTACATTTGGGCATCATATAACATACATCATGCACAACCCTAACTATAGGTTAGGTTATAGGTTATAATTAGATATATTACGAGGTAAGTTTATCACATTATCAGTTTCTGCCGGTTACTTCTCATGGTCACACATATCAAATGTGTCTACCTTTGGCCTGAAAAGGCTGAGATTCACATCACTTCTTTTAAATGTCAGACAGTTCAGTTCTGACTATGAGTATATGGGATCAGGGGTCCTCTATACTGCTTAGTGCTGTGATCAGATAATCCGATTAAGACACAGTAAAGGCAACAGACAAACTGTGTCAAAAAAGCAAATGTAGAATAATAATGAAAAAAATAATAATTCAGACTCAAATCTATTAAACTGTTCCATGAACCATACCTGGTGATGCAGACCTACCCTGTAATGATTTCAAATGGTGGAAGTTCTATTGGGTCCATCTGAAAATTTCCATTCTGACCATTGGCTACTGCAACACTGGTGCCTGATACCTCAGACAATGGGGGTTCTCTGTTATTCTCTGTCTTCTTTCCTTTGTTCTTCACCGCCTTTACATCCTTGGTCATTTCAGCCGCTTCTTTATCTTTTCTCTCTTTTCCTCTCATTTGCATATGACTTTTTTCGGCCATGATGAATGAATGACTGTGTGAAGAATTCAAGGGTTTAAAAAGTCTGTGTAAAAATAACTATAGAAAACAAAATGAAATATAGATAAATGCAGTAGGTGAAGACAGATGAACTGAAACAAAAAATAAACAGATGAAAAGCTGAAAGGAACTGAGAGCAAGTGGGGGGGAGGAGTGGAATGGTAGTGAGGACAGGGGAGAGCTTAGGAAGAAAGGTTTGCAAGGGGCTAACCAAAGAGAGAGAGGGAGAGAGAGGGGGAGAGTGAGAGTGACACTAAGCCAACAGTTCATAGGTTTGTCCATAAACCAGGCTGTAATTAAGGTTCACGTACAGCTAGGCACTTATGTATTAGATTTCTCAATGGGGAAATCATTCTAGTGTCGTGACAGAAAATGTCAATTAGTAAAGCCAGTAAACAAATCCCTGAAAAAGCTGTGGCTCATCAACCTTATATTTTCTTCGAATATTTTTCAAAGGTGACTTTAGCTTCAAAATGTTGACTCTCAGCAGGTTCAATCTATAAATATCAATTTTGGCACTAGCCTTTAAAGGCTCATATGGGGTCAAAGTATGATAGACACCCACAGGCAGCTGCAGTTCCCAGACCAAGCAGGTCTATTTAAAGACCTTGAGGGTGGTGTTATGGGGGGGGGGAATGTGGCAGTGTGAACTATAAGCTGCATACAGTGATTCTGGATAATGTGATAACTCAATGAAAAACACACTGCATTGTAAGCAGTGTTTCTCTAGCTAGTTACTAGTAAGAGGTCTCTGTTACCTATCAGCATTTATGTGTTTCTGCATTCCAACCTGGAAAAGTTAATGTGACATTCATTTTTGTGTATGACACTGTTTCAGGCCTGAGAAAACCAGTACCTCCTTATCTTTTTCTTTGAATGAACAGAATAGTCTTTGTCTCCCTTGACCTTGTGGAACACGCTCTAACCAGTTCTGGACATCTTTGCAGGATGGCCTGCAACCCCCGATGCCATCCTTTCTCACCTTCCTTCCTCTACTCCCTTATCCAACTATAAAACTCATGTGTATCCCTCTTTTGGGGAGACTGTGGATTGCCTCCTTCTTGCAAGAATAAAATACACAGAGACAGTTTGTTCTGGTGAATTCTTTACTTCACACTTACTATTGAAATGACATTTTCTTTGGCTTTAGAAAGAGTTACTGTTGATCAAGAAAGAGTGAGAGTGAAAGCAAGTACTCTTCTTAGATCCTGTAATGATTTTTGAAGATAGAATGGGCTTTATTCTGTTTACTAAATTTAGTTCATTAACTTGTCCCACCATTAAGTGACCACACAGTGAAGAGGTTACAGCAGTCAGAAGAAGGTTACTCTATTAGAAGGGGTTACAACAATCAATATGAGGTTATGGCATGTTAGCAGGATGTAAAAAAAGTAAGGAGGATGTTACAGTGACAGAAGGAGGCTACAGCAGTCAGTAGGGGGCTACAACAGTGCGAAGTGGTTACAGCAAGCAGAAAAAGGTTACAGCTGTCAGAAGGAGGTTAAAAAAGTAAAGAGGATATTACAGTGTCAGGAAGAGGTTACAGCAGTAAGAAGGATGGACGAGTGGTGGCACACAGCAGTGCTGCAGCTTGGAGCTCTCTAAATGGTTCTTTTGTTCTCGTTTTGTTTCTAGTTCTTTCTGTGAATTATGGACTGTGTAGTCTCACATAAACTTGACAAGCCCTGCTTTTCATTGGTACCTTGTGCCAAGGTCTCCCTACAGACTTGTACCAACATATATATATAAATGAGATCAGAACATCCAGGTCCCCTGGGATCACTACACTGCTGAAGCCATGGAAGAGAGAGAAAGAAGAAACAGATAAGAAGCTTCCCAAAACAAAACCCTTGTATCAATAAAGAAATGCAAATGCTGCTTAAAGAAAGAAAAAAGCATAGATCATAGATCAAATTAACAAACTTTACACCACTACCAGAGCAAATCTTAAAAAGGTCATTGTAAAAGCCAAAGCAACAAAGAAAAAATTGAAAGAATGATTGCCAGTACAGACTCTATATCTCAAAGTTGATATACAGGATGTGACATGTGTCTTCCGAACTGTCAGTGCAAGGAAAACTGGTCCAAATGGAATACCTGGCGGGTTGCTCAAGGATTGTGCATATCAGTTGGCAGAGGTGTTTACTGATATTTTTATCCTTGCAATTGTACAGTCAGCTGTACCAACCAAATTTAAGGAGTCCATCATTATTCCTGTTCTAAAAAAATAAAGCACCCTCAGAGCCTGACTACAGACCAGCATTAATGTTGCAATGATGTTTTTAGAAAAGTTAATGTCAAATCACATGAAGTCCAGCATCTCTCCTTTTATGAACTAGCATCAATATGCATACTGCTCCAACAGTTCTACAGACGATGCTGTCACAATATTAATCAACACAACACTGACTCACCTGGAAGATCCAAACACCTTTGCCAGAATACATTTTTATTGACTAAGCTACAGATTTGACATTGACATTGACCATCATGCTTGTATGTGCATACTGAACTTTTTAACAATTCAGCCCAAGACAGTGAGGCTCAGCACTATTTCATCCTCCACTCTCTCCTTCAGTACCAGCACCTCACAGTGTTATGTTCTCAGCCCTCTGCTCTACACACTATGCACCCATGAATGCACGGCATCCCACAGCAACACTGTAATTATTAGGTTTGCAGATGACAACTGCCATTGGGCTTGTAAAAAATGATGAAACAGCTTACAAAGAAGAGGTCAGGAACATCACAGAGTGGTAAGCTGCCAATAACCTACTACTCAACACTACAAAAACTAAGGAAATGATCATGGAATTCAGAAAGAAAAGAGCCTCCTACAACACTTGCAATTAATGGCGAAGAGGTGGAGAGAGTTTCTTCTTTCAAATACCATGGAGTCCACATCATGGAGTTACAACACTTAGAAGGGCTTAAAAGAGTGTGGGGGGTCATAGTTGTCAAAAGGGGATTAGAATAGTAAGGAGTGACAACATCAAGAGTTGGAGTTTACAAAAGTTAGAACAGATTAAAGCTGTTACAGAGGGTTACAGCACTCAGAAGAATGTAGCATTGAAAGGAGGTTAAAGCTTTCAGAAGGAGATTACAAGAGTAAGAAGGGGGGCTACAGCAGACAGAAGGAGGTTACAGCAACCAGAGTGAGGTTATAGAATTTTAAAGGACTTTTCATGAACTGGACTTATCTTTTTAATGTCATTGGTTGCAAAATGATACACCAAGTGATAGATACAAACATTTGTAGTGAAAGTTAGTTGGTCATCAATCATAATGACTTCAGACAGACTTTCCTTTGGAGAGAGCAGAGCTAGGCGTCGAATACTAATAGTGTACTGAACAAAAGAACTGGCTTTGACCACAATGTTATTGAGACTCAGTTGAAGGTAGCATCCATTTTACTTTTAAAATGTCATAGAAAAGCAGAGGTACTTTGGTCATCATGTCCTCAAAGCTGACACAGGAGGAATGGAGGAATCATTATTAACATAGCTTTTTCTTACCAGTACATCTGAAGTAGCTCTTGAGAGTGCTGTAGAGATTTAGTTTACAGTTACAAACTATGCCACCTGATGCTCAGATGCTATACAGTATGTATTGTGTGTCACAAGGACACAGAACTCAAAGGGGGAACAAAACAAACATTTTAAATAAGTCAAAATTACACTTTTTGGCATTGTCAGGATTTCTTACTCAGATAGTTTCACACTTTTTAAAGTCTCTCTTAAAACATACCCACATGCCTGTAGTGTAGATAGATCACATTATTGGCTGATGTCATCATTTATACTGTCCATGCTCACCACTAAGAGATGCCTTCCTGAAGGGATCTCAGCATAAGATAAATGGTGGGGGATTAAATCTAGAGTTCTTGTTCTGTGTATAAATAATCTAAAGATCAGATGAAATTATGTGACTTCAGTAGTCTGAGTCAGTGAAATGAAGTGGGTATCTTCCATCATTAAGTCTTGTGTGAAGTTCCCTCTTTGTGTTTTCACAGGTACCCCCTTGATGTCAGAAAAAAACAGACTACTGAAAATGCACATTAGATTTGACTGACTGGCAAAATGCTTCTTGCATGGAACAATTTTGTCCCCAGTCTGTTACATTTAAATCACTTCAGGGAAAGGTTCTCCTTACAGCTAGTGCAGACAGGAAAATCAATTACAGCAACCAATAGGTCTTTCAGTCCAATGGGGATTTTGTACCAGACCAAATGATGTGACCAAAACATGTGCATTGAACATCAGACTTCTTTTCATGTTCAAGTTTTAATCATCCAGTTTTTTGCAGTTTTGTGAGCAACGGCTTTCCTCTTTGATGCCATCCATAGATGCCGTCCTTCTCACTGTCGTATCAGCCACTGAAACACCAATTTGTGCCAAGTTATAAGCATTTACACACCTGTATTTTAGTGCTAAGTAGTGTTGGCAGCAAATTGTGTGTAGTGTCATTCTTTGACGACAGCCACTGTGCCTTCTGTTATTGGTAGTATGGCTCTTCCTATTCCTCCTGACCACTTCTGCAGATGTGTTTAAGCTTATGTTCAGTAGACGACTGATGCTCTTGTATCCTCTCCGTCTTTATGGAGTCTCATAGACTGGTTTCTTATTGTTCAAGCATTTCCTCACCATGTAGAGCCCTGTTGCATTAGACACAATCCAGAAAAACTGAGAAAGCTGTGGTGTTGACAGGTTCTGCTATACCTTGTTCATGCCATTAGCCTTAATTGGAAGTCTCTTGTGTTGCAGTTGTAACAGGTAAACTGACTATTGTTGCAGTGGTTGCATTACAATCAAATACCTCACATTTAAAATAATAATACAGTTATTATGAGAATAAATGGACCATAAAAGGTAAATGGACTGTACTTATATCGCACTTTTCTAGTCTCAAAGTGCTTTTACACTACTGTCACATTCACCCATTTACACACATTCACACAGCACATTTTTCTACACACTAATGTGCACTACACACCTACATGTTCACACACCAATGACACACATCGGGGGCAATTTTTTGGGGTTCAGTATCTTGCCCAAGGACACTTTGACATGCGGACTGGAGGAGCTGGGGATCGAACCACCCTTCCAGTCGGTGGGCAATCGCTCTACCAGCTGAGCCACAGCCGCCCCAATCATTTGATGTTTTAGTGATATTGCACACAATAACACCTGGTGCACCTCTGTATATGTATAAACACACACACACACACACACACACACACACACACACACACACGTGTGTGTATGTTTAAGTGTGAGTAAATTGACCCAATAAATCAAACTAGTGTAGTTTATGCTGTAGATATTAACAAAAAATGCTCCTTAGTATACACACTGAACACCTGTGCCTCCATTTGGGCAATTTCCCCTGTTGTTGGAAATGTGTATCTGTCTAATTTTGATGTAATGTTAAGAATCTCCAGCTCATGTCTGCACACTGTACACCAGAAATGACACTGCAATACGTGACCATACTTGCATCTACCGGAACTGGAACGGACAGTTGCTAGAAAACTATCAACCTATTAGTTTTTTAAACACAATTTACAAAATTTTAATGAAAGTACTTGCAAACAGGCTGCATTCAGTCATAGCATAAATAGTAAATTGGTCCCAAGCTAACAGTACTCCTGGGTGAGACATCAAAGACCCAATCTTATCAGTTAAAGAGACAATGAATCAAATGACAAAACAGGGAGTATTTATTTTGGCATATATCGCAGGAAGCATTCAACAGAGTTAAAGAGAATTTCTTATGGGCAGTTCTACCATATTTCAGATTAGGCAATAACTTCAATTGGATAAAACTACTCTACAATAACACAGAGCTGTATCTAATTTAACAGATATATCAAAGGAAAATTTCCAATCCAAAGATTAGTGAGACAGGGCTTTCCCCTCTCCTCCCCCTGTAAAGCCTGTAAAGTTTGTTGTGCTTCAGAGCCTAATACAGGATTTGGTTATTGGTAATAATAAATTATTATCAAAATAATCATTAATAATTATCGAGATTTGGATGGATCGGCTTAATCAGGATTACTAATAACGGGGCACCACCGGGAAAACCCGGACTAATAACCGTAATTCAGATGCAACCTCACATAAGGCACCATTTGTTGTACAGTGCAGGAGCAAGATCTGGCTATATGTGATAATTACTGATTATCGAAGATAATCACTGGTAATTATTAAACTTAACAGAATCCGATTAATTTGGACCATCAAGAACGGGGCACCACCGGGACAAACCCGGACCAATAACCAAATGTTGGATTCAGTCTCAAAAGGGGTATTCACTCAGAATTGCCAATATTTAGGAAATATTGGTAATTCTAGGCGAATAAGAAGGAGTGGAGGTTGGCACTGACTCCGTCAACCAGCTTGTTATCACAGCACATGAACAGAAAACACAAAAGCAACTTCTCAATTAAATAACAACTAATTAACATCACTTCCAAATAATAAATCTTATCAGGTACTATTACTATTACCTACTAACTACAGATCGTGAAGTATGTGCAAGTATTACGGTAGATATGTGTTTGTGCGCAGGAGTATATGCGTGGTTAGGTGTGTGTGTGTGTGTAGGTGTATTAGTGCGGTTGGGTGTTTGTGTGTGTGTCTGGGCGCGTGTACCAGGGTCTATGTGTGTGCGCCTGAAGGGAGGCGGATCAAGGTGGTGGACGCGTCTCGTTACAGTCACATCACGCGAGGGTCGGCCGGAAGGAAGTCTGTGGAATGTAATGACGTTACGCCGTTACCACTAGACTAGACAAAGAAAACACAAAAAGGTGGGGCAGGTTCGAACTCTCCCGCGCGCGGGCGTTTGAATCGGAATGTGTGCGTTAGTGGAAGAAGAAATAGACAAGTTCAACCAAAGACGCTCTGACGATCGTGATTTAGAGACAGTATTTCCTGTATCACACAGACTTTACTCGACTCAGATGATGAGCGTCGCAAGTCTGGGTTTTTAACCGACACAGAAAGTACTGGTCTCGATCGTGATGCAGAGCGGGACAGAAGTTATCCGCTGCAGACGGATAACTTATAATTCATTCACGTGTGTTCACTAATGAATTTAAATAATAGCACAACCAATATCGTCACAAAACATTCAACAGTTTATAACAATCTAGTTACTAATGCCTGCCCAGAGCAATATGCCATTTACACTTTGACGAGTCCAGCGGTGCGGTGAGCTCGTCCTCGGCGTCCGTTTGCAGGAGAAGAGTCGTTGGTTAGCGGCTCTCTGCGGCTAACTTATTTTCTCGACGAGATGGTTAGTCTCCGACGATGTAACTTGATTCCGGTTCACGGCAGGGAATTCTTTCGTTGACTCAGAAGAAGCAAAGTCTGTGCGCCTTTGTCTTCTTAGTGAAACGGGTAGGACTCGTTAGCTACCAGGTTTCACCTCCTCGGACGTCTGGGCGCGAAGGCCGGTTCGTGACTCTGGACCGAGTGAACGGTGTCGGCGCGACACACAGCGAAGAGCGGAGGGCGGCTGGGGGAATCCCGCAGTCTTAAGGTTAGTTAATTAACTCAGAAACTTTTGACTACAAATAGTATTCACCACGTGGGACGAGGTCTAGGTTTCGGTGCGGTTATCAATGCCACTTCTATCAGCAAGGAGTTCACTGATCGTAGCGAGGGTCCAAACCAGAAGCAATGAGTTTCAAGAGTTTCTGCGTTAATATAACATTGGGTGATGTCATGATTTGGGGTTGTCTGTGACAGATTTAACCCAGATTTCCTGTAGTTTTAGACAGTGTTCTCAGGCCTTCCAGTGCTTTGGTGACTGAGCCGTCGGGAGCTGTATTGTTGGGTATAAATGTGCAACATAAATCTCCAAACATAGCACACACGCCCCTTTTTCAGCTAACTACATGGAAAGGGCCATTCTATTTTGGACAGCCATCAAGGAAGTCAGTGCCAACTGCTCCGATAAACCCTCGACGGCATTTCTGGTCAAATTTCTGGCCTGAGTGACATTCTGCCTGCGCCCTGGAAGTTCTTCAAACCACCAAATTAACGTAACAATACCTACACTAACGGCCCCTGTGATCGATAACCACTTGGAGGAACCCCACATCCCCATCATTACAACTGGAGAATTTTGTCTATCTGTGTACCAAATTGGCAAGGTCCAATTCAGGAGCTTTTGACCTTCTTATCGCCTCATAGTTACCCTTTCCGGATGTGGAATTACCCCAAGCGCGTGTTTCCTGTAAACGCTAACTTTAATAATGCTAGAGTAAATAACACACAAACAATCAAACATACAATAATGAATACACACTGTACACCTCTACTCATAGTGGGTGTAGTCTTCTTTCTTCAGTCTCAGGGGTCGACTACCCTGAGACTTTTCCGCAGACCAGGGGATTATTCTGCCCCTTTTGTTGAGGTCTGGGGATTCTCTGACTCCGCCGAGTCAGGGTTCTTGTCTTCTTGCTGCTGCTGGAGATTCTCCTGGACTTCGGTGAGGGATCGTGATGGTTCCTCGGTGGCTGCACACTGGCTCCAGTGGAACCACGTTTCACCTTTTCCTTTCAGGCGGACCGTGTGGGATGTTCTCTCTGTCACTTCGAATGGTCCGGTCCACTGTGGCTCCGACCACTTCCGCTTGATGACCTTCAGCAGGATCCACTTGGCTGTTGGGGTGGTGGCTTCTTCGGTTCGGATCTGTTTTTCTCCCACCTGTTTGGAGAAATCTGAAACAAGAGCTTGGAGTTCATTAGAATATGTTTTGTGTTCCCCTCGCCCCTTCTCTGTTGTTCCTAATCCGATCCCTGCCCCTGGCCCTGGAAATTGTCTCCCTGTCAGCAATTCATATGGGGTAAAACCTGTCCCTTGGTTTAATGAGCTCCTCACTGACATCAACGCCAGAGGGAGAGCGTCCACCCAATTCAATTTGGTCTGTGCACAGACTTTTGCCAATTTTTGTTTGACATTTTGGTGCATTCTTTCTACCTTCCCTTGCGACTTAGGGTGGTATACCGTACCAAACGTATGCTTTAACCCCAACATGGATTCCAGCTGTTGTAGATCCACATTCTTAAAATGAGTTCCATTGTCTGACCTCACCTTTTCCGGAAACCCGTGTCTCGGTATGTACTGATTGATTAAAAACTTTATCACTGAAGTGCTGTCTTCCCTTTTAGTTGGACACGCCTCCGGCCATCCTGTGAATGTATCCACACACATCAGGACGTACCTGTAACCTCTAACTGATTCTACCATGTCTGTGTAATCAATCACTATCTCTTGACCTGGGATGGCGGTAATGGGAAACACTCCCATTTCTGGTTTCACTGTTGGTTTCGAGTTCAATAGCGTGCACACCGAACAACGCTTCACAAAATTTCTCGTCATATCGCTTAGAAATGGGTGCCACCAGTGACACAGGTTTCTGTTCATCTGCCCTGCACCCACATGACCTGCCCCATGCGCCTCTGCTAACGCTTTCTCTCTGATTCCTGGGGGCAGTATTATTCTCCCGTCTGGCCCCCTCCAGAGGCCATCCTGCTCTATTGCACCCCATTGTTTCCAGATTGTTTTTTCTTGTGGTGATGCCCCCTTTTGATATTGTTTGATGATTTCTGTTGTCAATTTGGGTTCTGTTTTTGTTTCTTCTTCTATGCTTACGAACTGTAGATTTGAGTGATATCCTGCAGCCGTTTTCGCGGCTCTATCTGCTTCCTGATTTCCTCTTGCTATCGCGGTGTTCGCTGTATCATGTCCCTTACATTTAACGATCGCCACTTTTTTAGGTACCGACAGTGCCTCCACCAGTTCTCTTTTGACCACTGCATATCCTGATCTTAACCTGCCTGTTTCATGTTTGAAACAGCATCCATCTGTGATTAACTTTTCTGACCCTGGGATTGTCTGACTCTCCAAATCTACCCTAACCTTTTCCTCTTTGACCACTTCCTGAGCACACTCATGTGGTTCTCCTGAGCCCATCCTGTCTGCCATATTGATGACTTCGTGTGTGAATGTTAAATTTGGAGCCTCTAAAATTTTACAGAGTCTCTGTTGCCTGAGTGACGTCATGGTAAACGTGAGAGAGAAATTTGGTCATGTTGTAACAAAACTGTGTCTGTAGCTGTCATAGAGATACAATATGTTTTACAGCCGGGGGAGAAGCTAACCTGAGGGATCTGAGTCTGTAACCAATCAGTGACTTCAACCGCTCTTTTTACCATGGGACCCAGATCCTTGGCCTGATGGGTTGGGTGTAAGGCTAGTGACACATGGGGTACTACCTCTGCACCCATTTGGTACCAAATCATTTGGTCAGATATTAAGATGGCAGCTGCTGCCACACCCTCTGGACCCACATAGATGTTTTGAGTTGCCAAATTCCACTCTGTAATGATCATAAAATAGGGTAACATGGGGTGGGTCCGGGGTAGGAATGTACGGTTCAAGGAGTGAGATCCAGGGTCTCCACCGCAGGTAGGCTGCCATTACACCATTCTGTTCGGGGGTGTCAGGTTGTATTAACCCCCAATAAATGTCCGGCATCTCAGGCTGGGTGGGTCTCAGCAACCACTGTCCTCCTTCAACTAAGAAATGTCCACACGTCTGTTTCCCCACTTTCGTCGGAAGAGGCTTAGTGACAGGCAGCTTTTGTCCTACCCCAGAGAAACCCACAACTTTCCTCGGAAATCTGGTCCTGCAAGGGCCTTTCATTGATGGTGGAATACGTGGCTCCCGTGTCAACAAAAAATGGCAGTGTGTTGTTCATAACCCTCAGTGATAGCATAGGGTCTGCCTCACCCTTGCTATCTGGGTCTCTCTGTGGGGCATGTCAATACTGGCTGTCGTCCTCCCCCTTTTCGTGCCACCAGTCGCTTACATCAGCTACTGGATACTGGCCCCTGGGAGGCGGCGCTACCTGTGGATTGGGTGCTAGCGCCCCCCCCCGCGAGGATCCTCCATGCCCTCTTCCTCTCGTGGGTGGGTTGGCATACGGACAATCTTTCGCCCAGTGTCCGTCCTGGCCACCGCAAAAACATACCCCCTTCGGCTGCATACCACGTAGTGGGCCGCCCCTTACTCCTCCTCTAAACCAACCTCTTCCTCCCCGGGCGCGTCCCCTGCTCCCTCCCCAGTTTAGTTGAGACCATCCCCGCCCTTGGGGCCCTGCGGGATGGTAACCTTGCCCCTCCCACTGTGGGGTGGGATACAGGTTGGCTGGGTTGGGTTGGGCTTCAGCCACCATCTGTTTAATGGCACCAGACTCTTTTTTCTTTTTATCTGTGGCTTTCTGTCTAGCCTCCCCCAACTGTAACTTCAACAACTGTATCTGTAAATCCCTCACCTTATCTTCCTCCTGTCCTGCCTCGTCCTTGGCCCTTTGCAGGTGATGAATGTTGTGATGCGGCCCGCGCCGCGATCTCCACGTGGTCCGTTGATGTGATGATACAGAATAGACGAACCAGAAGTTGAATCAAGTATAAGTAATTTATTTACGCTTCTGCAGAGAGCGGAGATCAGTAGTACAGCAAAAGTAGCAGCACCAGGAAGATCTGATCTGAGTCTGTGTGTGTGTCTTCGTTAATAGGTGTTTGCTTTGAGTTCCCCCCTTTCAGGGAGGATGTGTAGCCTTTTATGGTAATGTTCCGCTTTTCGTTGTCTAGGGGTTGTTTTACTCGTGTTCGTCTAACTATCAGGCGCCCACGTCTGTTAAGGTACTGTTGCCCTTCTGTCTCCTGTTGCGGGGGTGCAGTGACCCGTTCTTATCTTAAAGTGTGAGTTCCTGTTCTATGTGATTTTGTACTATGTTTCAGATGTCTTCTTCCAGGTGCACACTATGTCCTTGTAAGGCACATTATAGCGCGTATTGAATATATTGTATCCACATGAACTAAGTGTCTCTCCTAAACGAGACTCACTCCCTGGCAGATCTGGATTACTCAAAATATTTTCCTTAACTTTCTCAGGGACACCTTCCATTACTGCTCTAAAATCTCCCAGTGCCAACTTCTGGCCTGCTGTACGTTTATCCAATTTTGCTAACCACATTCCACCGCCCTCTGCTGGGGGTGGTATTTGGTCTACGAGGGCCTGAACATCACCTAGACTGAGTTGCTTATACCTTTCACCTTTGCCTGCCCCTATCTGTATGAGGGGGTACTGTCCCGAACGACGATCTGTACTATTTCTTAATTCCATTGTATGCATCCTCCGCTTTGTCTTTTCCAATGACTTTAGCAACTGTTCTGCCACTTCCATACTTTCCTGGGCGTTTACTAACAGCACATTAGCTGTCTCCTCTTTCTACTTATCTTCATCCTTCAGTGACCCCTAAGACCACCGTTAACCTCAATCCTCCTTCCTCTCATTCTGTCTCCCTCATCGTTACCATACATTCCGGACATAGACCCTAACACCGTGGTCTCCAAATGAGATTTTGTCTCAGGGGGTCTCTTATGCTTCTTATGCTTTCTTGTCACTGCCGCTTTTTATCTTCTACTACTCTGCACAAATGCCTTGTTGCTCTCACCCTCCACCTCTGACTCTCCCCAAACTCACGCCGGCTTCTCCCTCACTATCATACTCCTCTTGTTTTCCTTATCTCTGACCCTGAGAGTGTGTGTGCGGGGGTCGCCTGTTCTGTGTCTGAATTCACGGGGCCCTGTTTCTACATGAAATTCTCCTGAGGTGACATGCGGGACTGGATAGAGAGAAGCTGGTGGAGCTGACAGGCCTTTTCTCTTGTACGGTGGGGGTGTTGACTCCTCTTTACCTCCTGTTACATACATATTACATATTATTATATCTATATCTACATATTATTTTCTTTGCCCAAATGATCTGTTCCCTGACAGTACATCACCAATTGAAACCACTTTTGCCTATCCTCCTCCTGCTCTTTCTCCTCACTCCTCCATTTGCGCTTCCCAATTATGCCTGCCTCCTCTTTTTTTTTTTTTTGCTTCGTCTCTCTGCTCTTTATGACTTTTCTCTCTCTCCCACAGGAGCTCACTCAATGACCGTCGAGCCCCTTTCTCTACGCCTTTTTCTTGTAACAGCTACTCTATACTCTGTTCCGCTTCCGCTCTCGCCTGAGCTTTTTCTTTCTCCGTTCCAATGTTACCAACCGCCAACAAAACATACTTCATTTGTTCCCTTATCGACTTCCACCGTGGTTTATCCCCAGTGCCCCATCCTCCGTCATCTAACTCTCTATCGAACTCTCCGTCCATTCTTTCCTTGCCTGCCTCTGTGTCGGCCAGTCAGTTTGTATGGAGTTCACCCGAGCAACTGACCCAATCGAACACTACTTCTCACTCGACCTCCTCTGTTCGACTTCGTTGGCACCGTTAGGTATCCGTCTCACTGAGGGGAAGGCTTTTCGTGTTTGAGACACCATCACAGCTTTCTCCCTTTTTTTTTTTTTTTTTTTTCTCATTTTTTTTTTTTTTCACCGGGACTCTAACCTGAGGTAGAATTCGGGGGGACCTGAACTCCCCGGGACTCTAACCCAGTGCACCAGACCCTGTCCGCGTGACTTACTCCCTCGTCAGAAAGTAAAGGGGTTGCCAAACCAAGGTCTCACAAATTTAGACGCTGCCCAAACTGTGTCTCCCTTTACCCACCTTCACACTCGGGTTACTTTCAGGCTCCGTAAATTTTGGTGTTTCAGGTAAAATATGCAGAGTTCGATTAAACTGGTTCTGCTTACCTCATTTGTTTTTTGGTTGACCGGGAGCCTTCAGTACCCTTCGTGCTCAGTGCTGCTGGCCAATAGTTAATCTCTCTCCCATCCCGGACGAGCCCCCAAATTGTTGAAGCACGCCGGCTTCGCCGGGTTTGTTGATGACGAGAGATCACTCGGAGACTTTCCTTGTATAAAACCAACTCTGTTTATTCAAGAGTTTACAGATATATCTGGAGACATAACTCGCTCGCCCAGTTATGTCTGAGTTTCACACAGCATGCAACAGTCTATATATTTTTCTTGCGCCTCCCAATGCTCAGTAATTTTCCATTTAGACGGGGTTAAGTCAGTCCCTTCTTACAGATGTTATCTTCTGTTGGCGGGTGTTTTCACATCAGGGCACAGTGACCCTGTTCGTATGTGACCTTCGGTTGAGCACAGGCGGGCACTTGCACAGGGAACAGAGTATACTGAGTGATCCCTATTCTATTCTACAGTGTAACTAAATAAGCAAATCATAACATAAAGCGTATATCATATCCCACAGGGTTGTGCAACCTCTCCTTCTGGCAGGGTAAGAGCAAAGCATCTCTCCTGCAGCTCCACATTTTCCACACCCCAGACATTACACCCCTAAGTCACTCCTTCTAATGAGGTTCCCCTACAGAGACAGGAATACACACTAAAAAGGACAGTGTATGTTATTTGGTACTGTGATTGTAACCATGGTATATAGCCATAGCCATTTCATCTTTTAAAGAAAGGCCATTAACATCTCAAGTGGTACCAAAAAAAACAAAAAACAAAAAACAAAAACATTCAGGGAGCAGCAGTTCTGTGGGTGGAAATACTTTGTTGAAGAGAGAGGTCAGAGACAACAGCCAGACTGGCCTTCAGAAAGGCTACAGTAACTTGGATAACCACTCTTTACAACTGTGGCTAGGAGAAAACATCTCAGAATCCACAACACCTCTGAGCTTGAGGTGGACCAGCTACAACAGCAGAAGACCACATCACGTTCAACTCCTGACAGCCAAGAACAGAAATCTGAGGCTGCAGTGGTCACAGGTTTACCAAAACTGGGCATTTCAAGTCTGGAAAAAAATAGCTTGATCTGATCAATCTGGAATTCTATTGAGCCATGCAGATTGTTGGCTAAGAATTTGGTGTCAACAGCATGAATCCATGGGTGCAATCTGCCTTGTGTCAACTGTCCAGCCTGCAAGCGGTGTTGTAATGGTGTGGGGAATGTTCTGTCAGCACTTTGGGCCCCTCAATAACAATCCGTCATGGTCTGAATGCCACAATCTGAGTTTTGTTGCAAACCATGTGCATCCCTTTATGGTCACAGTTTAACCATCTTTTAATGGCTACTTCCAGCAGGATACTGTGCCATGTCACAAAGTAGAAGTAAACCTCAAACTGGTTTTATGTACAAGAGTTCAGGTTACTTCAGTGAGCTGTCATTAGATGTGAATCCAATAGAACACCTTTGGGATGTGGTACAACATAAGCTTGGCAGCATGAAAATGCAGAAATTATATGATGCATTTAGCAGAATCTCAATCAATCTTTGTTGAGAGCAGTGAGTCTCTACCCAGTATTTGTATGGTGTTCATAAAAATGGGCTGAGTGTACTTGGGCAAAATTAAAAGCCACAAAGTACTTTTAACATGTCTCACAGAAAACAGTGGACATTAACACACATATACACACATTTTGGGAGTTAAAAGCAGTTTTGGAATCCACTGCCCCACTCTACATGATAACCAGTTGTGATTCAGCTTTAACATATGCAATAAATATATACTGACCTGCCTTAAAAGGAAACACCAACATAAAGTGACTCAGTAAGTTGTTGGACCACCATGAGCTGCCAGAACCTTGGCATTGATTTTCCAAGTCTCTGGAACACTTCTGGAGGGACTGAACACATTTTCTCTAAAAGATATTCCCATATTTTGGTGTTTTGATGATGGTGATGGAGAGCATTTTTTAACACCTCAGTTCAAAATCTCCCATAGATGCTCAGCTGGGTTGGGATATGTTGGCTGTGAAAGTCATAGCATATGATTAAAATAATTTTCATACTCATGAAACCATTCAGTTAACCCTGCCCTATTGACAGTGGCATAACCATCCGGTTTCTCCACTAATTTTTGGAGGTTTTTCTTTTCATTTGTATTTCATCTCTATTTACTAAAAATCTAAAGAACAAGACCAAGAAGTGTATGCAGGCACAACCAAACTGAATTAGAACAAAAGCAGCGCAAACAAACCAACAGGAACGAACTGAAACACAAGATGGAAATCCAAACTGAAATAAGGAGGAGATGAGGTGTAGTTGGATAGATTGGTAGAGAAAGAGGCAAGGGGATTGAAGTGATTAGGCAGGAGAATAGAAAGAGAGCTGATAGGCTGGGGAAAATATTTGGAGCAGGGCACGGCAAACAAGGCTGATACACAGCGGGTGTGCATGGTGCAAAACAAACTTGTGTGTATTTCCATCTCCTGGTCATGTTTCAGAGTACTTTGAAGAGTTGAAGTACTTTGAAGAGTTGATGAATGAGGAAAATGAGAGAGAACGAAGAGTAGAAGATGTGGCTATTGTGGATCAGGAAATAGCAAAGATTAGTAGAGATGAAGTGAGGAAGGCACTGAAGAGGATGAAGAGTGGAAAGGCACTTGGTCCTGATGATATACCTGTGGAGGTATGGAAGTGTCTAGGAGAGGCGGCAGTAGAGTTTCTGACTGGGTTGTTTAACAGGATCTTAGATAGTGAGAAGATGCCTGAGGAATGGAGGAGAAGTGTGCTGGTGCCCATTTTTAAGAACAAGGGAGATGTGCAGAACTGTGGCAACTACAGAGGAATAAAGCTGATGAGCCATACAATGAAGCTATGGGAAAGAGTAGTTGAAGCTAGACTAAGGGCAAAAGTGAGCATTTGTGAGCACCAGTATGGCTTCATGCCAAAAAAGAGTACCACAGATGCAGTATTTGCTTTGAGGATGTTGATAGAGAAGTACAGGGAAGGTCAGAGGGAGCTGCATTGTGTCTTTGTAGATCTGGAGAAAGCGTATGACAGGGTGCCCAGAGAGGAACTGTGGTACTGTATGAGAAAGTCTGGAGTGACAGAGAAGTATGTTAGAGTGGTGCAGGACATGTATGTGGACTGTAAGACAGTGGTTAGGTGTGCTGTAGGTGTGACAGAGGAGTTCAAGGTGGAGGTGGGACTGCATCAGGGATCAGCTCTAAGCCCCTTCTTGTTTGCTATGGTGATGGACAGACTGACAGACGAGGTTAGACAGGAATCTCCATGGACTATGATGTTTGCAGATGACATTGTGATATGTAGTGAGAGCAGGGAACAGGTGGAGGAGAAGCTTGAGAGGTGGAGATTTGCCCTGGAAAGGAGAGGAATGAAGGTTAGCCGCAGCAAGACAGAGTACATGTGTGCGAACGAGAGGGACCCAAGTGGAAGAGTGAGGTTACAGGGAGAAGAGATAAAGAAGGTGGAGGATTTTAAGTACTTAGGGTCAACAGTCCAGGGCAATGGAGAGAGTGGAAAAGCGGTGAAGAAGCGTGTGCAGGCAGGCTGGAACGGGTGGAGAAAAGTGTCAGGTGTGATGTGTGATAGAAGAGTTTCAGCTAAAATGAAAGGAAAGGTGTACAAAACTGTGGTGAGACCAGCGATGCTGTTTGGTCTAGAGACAGTGCCACTGAGGAAAAGACAGGAGGCAGAGCTGGAGGTAGCAGAGATGAAGATGTTGAGGTTCTCTCTGGGAGTGACCAGGATGGATAGGATCAGGAATGAGTAGGGACAGCACATGTTAGAGGTTTACGAGATAAAGTCAGAGAGGCCAGACTGAGATGGTTTGGACATGTCCTGAGAAGAGATAGTGAATATATTGGTAGAAGGATACTGAGTTTTGAACTGCCAGGCAGGAGGCCTAGAGGAAGACCAAAGAGGAGGTTTATGGATGTAGTGAAAGAGGACATGAAGGTAGTTGGTGTGAGTGAAGAGGACGCAGAAGACAGGGTTAGATGGAGGACACTGATTCGCTGTGGCGACCCCTAAAGGGAAAAGCCGAAAGAAAAAGAAGAAGAAAGAAGAGGTCATGTTTCAGAGGGCTATTTCACAAAAGTAGAAGTGCAAGTTTAACCAGAGTGAGGGTAACTGGTAACAATCAAAACACATCTGAAAGAGTTTAGTAAAAGTTTCACTGAGCTGGTCAGCACAGTAGCTCAGAGTGCACCTACAGATGGCATCATGGTCAGCAGCCTTATTTATAGTAGTTTTCTTAAATAAGGCAGTGACATGTTCTTAAGATATCAAGATATTATTCTTAAATATAAGAGAGTCCCTAAACTTGGAAAGACTATGAGTAAAATCAGACCTTTCAAAATGACAGAAAAAGATTTGAAAGAGTTTGGTAAATCAGCATCCTCTACTCCATTAACAGTGATAAGTTGCTTGGCTTCAGTTGTGTATTGGTTTATAGAGGCTATTAACTTGATTCCTTGCCAGGCTGCTCTGAGGTCACCACTGCTTATATATTGAGTTTCTATTTTCTTCCTATACTTGATTTGCCTTAGTTTTTTCAGTCATTTCTCTGGAGATAGCCATTTCCTCAGGAGGATCACCAGTGTGGAAGCTCCTTTTTTCCTTTTTCATGACTGACCTTTGGTTACCAAAGATTTATTGTGTGGGTTAGGTAACCACCTTTATAGTTAAGATAACTGAGTCAAACAAATTATATGTAAGAGGAGACAGTGTCAGAAATTTCATCAATATTGTCACAAACATCATAAAAACATTGTCAGTCACTGCAATCAGGACATGCCTGAAGAGAGGAGACCCTGTCCTCTGACCAACGTCCCACTTGCCCTCCCCCAAACCCCCAAGTGCCTGAAGGAGGGTTTGTACTTGGTCAATAGATATACACTGATATGACACAATGCACAGGAGGAAAGCACGGGCAAGGACCTTTAAACATCTCTAACTAACCTATATCACAGATTCATAAATAGGGATCTTTTGTGTGGTGGCATGAGTCACATTATTCATATGTCCTCAAAGTCTTGTTTAAGATATAGTGGTTATAATCCCTAAGGATAAATTTGGGGGCATCTGGCCAGATTGAATCGAGCCTTTTTGACATTTGCAATCAGCTGTGCAGCGATGGATGCAATGGTTTTCCAGTGACTGGTACAGCCGAAATGGGCTACGTAACCCACTTATCTTCAGGTCTTAATCTCAATTTATTTTGCATAATCATGTTTCAGTAAAGGCAAGAGAGCAGGTTTCCTTTATTTCGCGTTTGAATTTGGCCTAACTTTTCCAGCTCATCTACATTGTGTCTGATAGACTTGCACACTGGATAGCAAGACTACTGGTGGGGTAGGGAGCCTACGGCTGTTGTTGAGATTGATGACTTTTAAGTCTTCAATGGGCCCCTCCCCTTCTTCCTCTTTTCTGACAGGGGATCTGCTGAGAAGTCTTTTTATCCAGACTGTACTGTATGCACAGATCCATCATATTCCCGCTGGCACAAGACCTTTTGTCAAGGTCAATGAAGAAAAAAAGGAGCTCTTGGCTGAGAGTAACTCGACTCTCGGAGCCATGTGATAGTGCTATCATGCATAAAAGTGTGACGAACTGTATAACCAACCCAAAAGCCCACATACTGAGTCTCTGACATAAACTTCACACAAGAGAGGTTAAAAACAAATCAAAAGTGGTTGAAAAGAGGTTAAGGTAGATTGCTTCGCGTCACAAACTTAGAATCTCCCCGCATGCATGCCTATATCATACTTTAAATCCTAATCTGCTATAGGTTAATAAATCTAATCAGCTAATCCACAATTTAGCAATTCTACAATTCATTTGGCAGAAGCTTTTATCAGCAAAGTACATCTGAGAACTGAACAAGCAAGGATCTAGTCAGGAGAGGGAAAAACATGAGTAAGTTCATGTCTGATAGGATGTAGGTGCCTACAGGCAATGCGAGTGGCAATGCCTCTCACAGTCAGCTTTCTCAGAGTTAACTTGGTCAAAGTCTGCTCCCTGCAACTGCTGAGTTACTGGTTGCCATGGTGGCTGAGGCCCCCAGGGGGAAAAGAAAAGGGATATACACAGACAAACCACTATATATCCCCAGGGAGACAACCGGTTATACGCCAAAACTTGACATCAATATACCCTCATAGCTTGAAAAGTACATCTTCTGTTTTTTCATACTGTGTCACATGGCTTCAACAGAGACAATAAATCATTATGAGTACCAACTGTTTACTAGGGCTGTAATCAATCAAAGAAAATATTGGTCAACTGAAATTTTATCTACTCATTTGGCCCAAGGGAAAAAAAAAATCTGCACATTATCTCTACATTAGTGCATTGAGTGCACTCTATCAATAGTTAGCCTAAATGAATTATAAATAAACATGAAAAGCTAGTATCTGCAGCATATTAAATCCTTTAAACTCCTTTATTTTATACTGAATTGATAACAACAGACTCAGAGCCAACCTGCTGAAAATCATATGATTTCTGAAAAAGAACTAGATCACCTGGTGATCACAGCACATGAACTATTGAGAAATATACATTCAAAGCCTTAAGCATTAAAAACAAAAGTTTATGGAGCATCCAAATGCAGACAAGTTAGCCTACCATTTTTAGATTAAATGGCATGTTGGTTTTAATGCTGTTAAATGCAAATTGCTGTTTGCAAGGTTGCCACTTATCTTTTTGGTAATTTTTTTTTACTAAAATGCAGCCATACTGACACCATCTTTGACATGGTTTCAGTAAGATTCCAGCTGAATCTGAGTAGAAGTTCAGTAAACATTATGTGAGGCATACCTAACAGTCTACATTAGGTAGGGTGAATTAGGTTGTGAAAAGCTTTTCACAAGTAGTCTTTCCCTCCTGTCAGCAAAAAGTTATTGATTAATCATGGATGACTGTTGATGAAGAATTTCTCTCCTTATGAGAGTAACACCAGCAATTGTCCAACCAATGAAAATTTAGTCAGACAAGAATATATCAACTAACCAATCAACCAGCTGACCAAAAAGTAAGGCTATACTGAGAGCATAGCCTTACTTTTTTTTTACAGTATGGGAGCTTTCACAGTTTAAAAAAAAAATCTTTTATCTCTGTTTTTGGCAAGTACACCAGAGCTTAGTTTAACATAGCAGTCTATAGGAATTATTGCCATCACTCTCTGCACTTGTAGGCAATTTATTCAAAAAATGTCATGTCACAATGAGATCACATGGAGTGAGAGAAGTTTAGCAGTTTAACTACAAAGCTAACAAGCAGCTTAAACATGAATGATGATAAAAGCATGACACTCACCAGCAGCATTAAGTATCCAGCCAATCTCCTCCCACAAATGGGCTTTTCTGTCGTGATGGTTTCTGACAATTCATACAGCTCAGGGCAGACAGACAAAGCCAGAATAGATCTCTCCATTTTTTCGGGTACCATGGTTGAGTGTCTGGACACAGAAGTAATTGGACAAACTAACGTTATTATAAATATAAGGATTAATTTTAATACTTGGAAGAAAATTATTTTTTAGTTGAATACTGCCTGAAGTCTGGAACCCATGGACATCACTTTGCCAGGCATTTACTGCAGTAACCTTCAGTAACTGTTTGCTTATGTTTCTTTTTACACCCTCAATTTTGTCTTCAGTTTTGTCTTGTTCTAATGAAAGTCACTTCTTGCACTTTGAACAAATGGTAACTGCTTTATGCTGGCCTACAGATGTGTGGCCACTTTTGTTACTGGATAAATACACAAAAGTACTTCTGATTTTCTGAATGTAGGAAAAAGTGCCACATATGCTACCTGCTGCAATCAAAGGTATCATGAGGGGTGGGTGTACATTATGTGAGCTGGTTGGCCTAGATTAATGAAGGGGGTTATTCCTGCTCCAGTTCAAGTGCATGCACCCAAAGACACAGCTTAAGTTCCTCAGCAGTTCTGCCAAGATGAATCAGAGGTTGGGGAGGTTATGAACCTTTCTGCTCCAGCTCTTCACAAGAAGATTAGATACACAAGAGGCATTTCACCATTTTAAGTATGAATTTACCTTATGTCCAGTTTTTTTTTTTTTTACCATTTAAATGCACCCATAAAACAAATAAAACAACTGAAAAAAACATACATTGCCTGTGAAATCTTTTCTCAGTGAGAGGAAATATAAGAACAAACAGATGAGCCCCCAATTCATGTTGTTATACACCTATCAGCCACAGCATTGAATTGGTAACTGGTTTCAGTGTTGTGGCTGATCAGTTTACATAGGATACCCTCAGACACTAAAATCATATGCAAATTTTAATTGTATTGCTTGGTGCATGAAATTTTACAATGCACCAATAACACTAAGTAAGATAGATTTTAACTTTTGTACTTTTTTCAGGCCCTATAATTCTACTCCTCTTAATTTGGGAAACAGTCCTAGAAAGGTAATACACCAAGAATATATCTGTACAAACATCCTCTTTTGTCAATGCATGCTACGACAGTCATGCTCATTGTCTATATTTATTCTCTTGTCCAAACAGCTGCTCAGTAAACCAATCCCTTCCAAGAGGGGACAGCTGCCATTCCACAGACAGGGACATGGTAAGACAGGGAGCTCAGCCAAACTGTCGGAGAGAGAGCGTGAGAGAGATGATTGAGACAAGCTGAAACGGGTTATAATTGAGTTGAATGAGACTTAGCCAACAGGACTACCATATTTAAAAAAAAAAAAAATCTTTGACCTTCTGGAATATCACTTCCAATTCCAAGTAAACTTGGCACAAATACTCTCCTGAAGCCACAATGGCAGACAGCAGCAGTCCCCCATTGTCATCCTACATCATGGATGAGGAAACTCTGAAGAGAAAACAGAAAGAGAAGCTAAAGAAGCTGATGGCTACAGGAGGCAACCCAAGGCCTGCGCGTTCTCTCCTCTTCTTGACACTGAGAAATCCTTTCCGCAAAGCATGCATTAGTATTGTGGAGTGGAAGTATCCTGCCATAGTAAGGGGTCACTGGGCAGAGGGATGGCTGGATCAAACATATAAGATAACAGTTCTTTCGATTTTTGCTATTGCAGGCTGTATTTATTTTCAGTAATCATTGAGTGTTAAAGTTTTGGTGTTCTATTTGTAGCACAGCTGTAGGTGTATGTATGTGTGTCAAGGTGTTCTCTGTTTCCTTTGTGGTATATGGGATCATCTATATGTGAACTACTATGTGGGTACATAGGCTTCCTATAAATAACTTTCAGACCTTTTGAAATCATAATTCTACTGGCCATTTTTGCCAACTGTGTGGCCTTGGCTGTGTACTTGCCGATGCCTGAGGAAGACAGCAACAACACCAACAGCAACTTAGTGCGTCTACATGCATGTGTTGGGTGCATAAATGGACATTATAATATACTGTGAATACTGACACCCCAAAGCATGCATACTTTGTTGTATTATTATACTGGAGAACTTGAATTTCTGTAACACCTGTCTTTCATTAGGATTAATTAATTTATGCACTATTTCTCTAACCATCTGTCTAATCTGTTGTATCCACCTATTCCATCAATATATTAATCCCTTTTGCACTCAGAAATTTGCTAGATTTAATTGATCAAGTTATATCAACAATTTCTACAAGCCTGGGCTTTTGTTTAATGTAATTAAATGTTTTTTTAAGGTAACAGTAAATGAGTTATGTGCAGCCAATTGTATATTGTATTGGGTCAAACCAACATGGTCATCTTGGATTTATCTAATACTTCAGTGCATGACTAAAACTAAACTGACCATGATGAAGTCAACATAGTGCATTGCATCTTTTCCTATTTAACCGTGCCCATTAATGCTTACATAGACATATTTGGTAGTTCTATCCCAACTGACTTAACAAAAATATAAAATCATAGTTGGACCTAATTCTTACTCAACTGTATTAGTAATACCAACTAACCTGGGCTTGGTAGTAAAAACTAAACTGGTTTACATATGCATGGGACTGACTAGTATCTATTTTAGTGAACTGGTTTTCATTGTTAAAATTACTACGGTTTTACAGCTATTACACAGTGGACCATCTTTCTATTCTCTGGCCTCTGTTCTCTGCTCTTTGGTGTGTGTGTGTGTGTGTGTCTGTGTGTGTGTGTGTGTGTGTGTGTGTGTTGAGGAGCTCAGCCTTCATCAGAGCATTGGACACCTAAAAAAGACTCTGCTGACACAGGAAGGATGTCAACTGAAGAATTTAAATCAATTACATTATTATCAGCAAGGTGTCTCATAAGTTTGCATATTTAAGTGGGCTGTAGATGTATAAAAATATAGCTTGACATGAGGAATTAAAAACACAAAAAACAAAGAGCATTTAAGCTTTCATTGAAAGTTTATCAGTCATGTTAGCCAGTTAGCAAATTAAACTTCTTGCAGCCATCATAATGGGTGGTCACTGCTTAACGTAGCATGATCACATCAGAGCTATTCATCAGATGATGTCTTCGGGTGAATGGCACTGAAACACAAGAAGTTACTAAAATTCTCCAGTTACCTGTATCATGCTTTGTCTGATTTGGCAGATGCTACCAGGCGAGTTTGTTGACATAATCACAAACTACCATGATAAGTAAATATTTTGTTGTACAGCAGGATCCTTCACTCCACACACTCACACCCAAGCAATGATTGGTAATCAGATGAGAAAGTTACTGTAAAAGCCAGTGAGAAATGTTTGTACTTTCTCCCATTTAAGGGGTCAACCACAAACCTTTGCATGGCCTTTGTATGCCCCCCCCAGGCCTTGGGCCAGGGTCATTTGTACCTTCTGACAAAACCCCCGACCAAGGAGCTGCCCAGGAGGCATCTGAATCAGATGCCCGAAACAATTCAACTGGCTCCTTTTGATGTGAAGGAGCAGCAGCTCTGATCCAAGCTCCCTCTGGATCTCTGAGATACTGAAATGAAGATAGTGAAAGCCAAATTGCCTTCAATCTCTTCGGTGCCTTTGGTGTATGAATGTGTGTAAGCAGAATGCACTGTTTGAGTGTGTGTGAATAGGTGATTATGACAGTAGTGTAAAAGCGCTTTGAGTGGTAGAAAAGTGGCATATAAGTACAGTCCATTTACCATTTACCATTTCATGAGCAAGACCCCAAGATATCTAAACTCCTTTGCTTGAGGCAGCAACAATTTCCAGCAGAGACCTATGACCGAGGGTACGCTGGAGGTCATGATCTGATGAAGAAGATCCACATGATCTGCAAAAACCTAAGAGGAAATTCTGAGGACCCCCCCCCCCCCCCAGACTGTGCCTTGAGATGCTGTCTATGAAAATCACTAACAAGATTTGTAACAAAGGACAACCCTTGTAGAGGCCAACATCAACCAGAATCGTTCTGTACTTCATAGTTCCTCCTGGATCTGAGGTTCAGCAATCCCTCAATACCCCTTTTTAAATATACATGGGCAATGTCCCAAACCTCCATGTGACACTAAAGAGATGTGTCGGCCAAGAAAGACAAAGCCTTGCTGCTGAGCCTGAGAGCTTCTTGATTACCTGAGAGTAATCTACCATAGATATATAAGGGTTCTGCAGTGTCTTCAAACTCTTCCTTCTCCTCAGAGGATATGTTGTTAAGGTTCAGGAGTTCCTTAAAGTGTCCTTTCCATCAGTCAATGATAACCTCAGTCAGAGTCAGCAGTTCTGTGTTGAACAAAAGCCTGAGTCAAGCTCTGCTTTCCCTTCCTTATATCTGGTGGTTTGCAAGAACTTCTTTGAGGCCAACAAAGAGTCCTTCACCATAGCTTCACCATACTCCTCCCACACCCATCCTTCTCCTTGACAGCTGCAGCTACAACTCTCCTGGCCTGCTGGTACCTATCCACTGCCTCAGGAGGTCCCTGAGCCAACCATGCTGAAAAGTCTCCTTTTTCCCCTTGATGACCTCCTTCACAACTGCTGACCACCAGCAGGTTCTCAGGTTGCCAATGAAATGGGGCCTTATCTTTAATTCAATTCGGAGAGAGATTATTGTGTTGTGTAATTCCAGCTTGTAGTGGTTTCACACTACATTGATGGTCAAATTCAACTTCAGATTTTATGGACACAAACCAAATCTCCCTGTCTGGTGGTCATCAAAGTTACAATACTCAGATATTTTGTTTATTAATTAAACGCCTTACTGATTTCTCTTTCTAATAATCAGGTTTTTTTATGTACAAGGCCAAATTTGATTGACATTTTTTCCCACCACAGCCTTGATTGTGACTCTTGTAAATCCTATTTGTGCTATATTTATGCCAGTTTTTCAGAGATTGAGAAACTGACTGTCACAAATTTTATGACCTTAGTAAATCTTACAGCATACAAAATTTCTGCTAAAATGTCTCCTCCTATTATTAATGTTACAAATTGGAAGTCTAGGGAAAGGGAAACAACGTAAAGCTGGATACATAATGGAAAAATGAAGCAATTTACTTTTGAGGACACCAATATAGAGGTTTTTGCATACTCAACTTTTATTTTATAGAGCAATGAGAAAAACTATGAGGTGTACAGCTAAATAAATAATTATAATAAAAGGGTCTTTCTAATTACTTAATAGATTCCCCACTCTCATACCACTTCACCTCAGAAAAAAGATAAAACAAAATCCTAAGCTGTCTGAATACTACTTCTTCTTCTTTTTCTTTCGGCTTTTCCCTTTAGGGGTCGCCACAGCGAATCAGTGTCCTCTGCTACTGTGCTGACCAGCTCAGTGAAACTTTTACTAAACTCTTTCAGATGTGTTTTGATTGTTACCAGTTACCCTCACTCTGGTTAAACTTGCACTTCTACTTTTGTGAAATAGCCTTCTGAAACATGACCTCTTCTTTCTTCTTCTTTTTCTTTCGGCTTTTCCCTTTAGGGGTCGCCACAGCGAATCAGTGTCCTCCATCTAACCCTGTCTTCTGCGTCCTCTTCACTCACACCAACTACCTTCATGTCCTCTTTCACTACATCCATAAACCTCCTCTTTGGTCTTCCTCTAGGCCTCCTGCCTGGCAGTTCAAAACTCAGTATCCTTCTACCAATATATTCACTATCTCTTCTCAGGACATGTCCAAACCATCTCAGTCTGGCCTCTCTGACTTTATCTCCAAAACCTCTAACATGTGCTGTCCCTCTGATGTACTCATTCCTGATCCTATCCATCCTGGTCACTCCCAGAGAGAACCTCAACATCTTCATCTCTGCTACCTCCAGCTCTGCCTCCTGTCTTTTCCTCAGTGGCACTGTCTCTAGACCAAACAGCATCGCTGGTCTCACCACAGTTTTGTACACCTTTCCTTTCATTTTAGCTGAAACTCTTCTATCACACATCACACCTGACACTTTTCTCCACCCGTTCCAGCCTGCCTGCACACGCTTCTTCACCTCTTTTCCACACTCTCCATTGCCCTGGACTGTTGACCCTAAGTACTTAAAATCCTCCACCTTCTTTATCTCTTCTCCCTGTAACCTCACTCTTCCACTTGGGTCCCTCTCGTTCACACACATGTACTCTGTCTTGCTGCGGCTAACCTTCATTCCTCTCCTTTCCAGGGCAAATCTCCACCTCTGAAGCTTCTCCTCCACCTGTTCCCTGCTCTCACTACATATCACAATGTCATCTGCAAACATCATAGTCCATGGAGATTCCTGTCTAACCTCGTCTGTCAGTCTGTCCATCACCATAGCAAACAAGAAGGGGCTTAGAGCTGATCCCTGATGCAGTCCCACCTCTACCTTGAACTCCTCTGTCACACCTACAGCACACCTAACCACTGTCTTACAGTCCACAAACATGTCCTGCACCACTCTAACATACTTCTCTGTCACTCCAGACTTCCTCATACAGTACCACAGTTCCTCTCTGGGCACCCTGTCATACGCTTTCTCCAGATCTACAAAGACACAATGCAGCTCCCTCTGACCTTCCCTGTACTTCTCTATCAACATCCTCAAAGCAAATACTGCATCTGTGGTACTCTTTTTTGGCATGAAGCCATACTGGTGCTCACAAATGCTCACTTTTGCCCTTAGTCTAGCTTCAACTACTCTTTCCCATAGCTTCATTGTATGGCTCATCAGCTTTATTCCTCTGTAGTTGCCACAGTTCTGCACATCTCCCTTGTTCTTAAAAATGGGCACCAGCACACTTCTCCTCCATTCCTCAGGCATCTTCTCACTATCTAAGATCCTGTTAAACAACCCAGTAAGAAACTCTACTGCCGCCTCTCCTAGACACTTCCATACCTCCACAGGTATATCATCAGGACCAAGTGCCTTTCCACTCTTCATCCTCTTCAGTACCTTCCTCACTTCGTCTTTACTAATCTTTGCTATTTCCTGATCCACAACAGCCACATCTTCTACTCTTCGTTCTCTCTCATTTTCCTCATTCATCAACTCTTCAAAGTACTCTTTCCAGCTGGCACCTGTCAATACATTTCCATCTCTATCCTTAATCACCCTAACCTGCTGCACGTCCTTCCCATCTCTGTCTCTCTGCCTTGCCAATCTGTATAGATCAGTCTCTCCCTCCTTACTGTCCAACCTAACATACAAGTCATCATAAGCCCCTTGTTTGGCCTTTGCCACCTCTACTTTCACCTTACGCTGCATCTCCCTGTACTCCTGTCTACTCTCTTCAGTCCTCTCAGTGTCCCACTTCTTCTTAGCTAATCTCTTTTTCTGTATACACTCCTGCACCTCCTCATTCCACCACCAAGTCTCCTTATCTACTTTCCTTCCAGATGACACACCAAGTACTCTCCTCCCTGTCTCCCTGATCACATTAGCTGTAGTTCTCCAGTCATCTGCAAGCACCTCCTGACCTCCCAGAGCCTGCCTCAACTCCTTCCTAAAAGTCATGCAACACTCTTCCTTTTTTAGCTTCCACCATTTCGTCCTCTGCTCTGCCATTGTCCTCTTCGTCTTCCTCACCGCCAAGGTCATCCTACACGCCAGCATTCTATGCTGTCTGGCTACACTCTCACCAACCACTACTTTGCAGTCACTGATCTCCTTCAGATTACACCGTCTACACAAGATGTAGTCTATCTGTGTGCTCCTACCTCCACTCTTATACGTCACCCTGTGTTCTGCCTCTTCTGGAAGAAAGTATTCACTACAGCCATTTCCATCCTTTTTGCAAAATCAACCACCATCTGTCCTTCTGTGTTCCTCTCCTGGATACCGAATCTGCCCATCGCTTCCTCATCGCCTCTGTTTCCTGCACCAACATGTCCATTGAAGTCTGCACCAATGACAACTCTCTCATCTCTAGGGATGCTCTGTATGGCTTCATCAAGGTCCGACCAGAATTTCTCCTTCTCCTCCAGCTCACAGCCTACCTGTGGAGCATACCCACTAACCACATTGAACATTACACCTTCGATTTCTAGCTTCAGACTCATCACTCTATCCGACACTCTTTTTACCTCCAGGACATTCCTAACAAGCTCCTCCTTCAAGATAACTCCTACTCCGTTTCTCTTCCTATCTACACCATGGTAGAACAACTTGAACCCTGCTCCCAAACTTCTAGCCTTGCTACCTTTCCACCTGGTCTCCTGGACACACAGTATGTCTACCTTCCTCCTCTGCATCATGTCAACTAACTCTCTACCATTTCCTGTCATGGTTCCAACATTCAAAGTCCCTACTCTCAGTCCTAGCCTCTTGGCATTCCTCTTCTCTCTCTTCCTACGAACACACCTTCCTCCTCTCCTTCTTCTACCAACAGTAGTCCAATTTCCACCGGCACCCTGTAGGTGAACAGCACCGATGGCGGTCGTTATTAACCCGGGCCTCGACCGATCCGGTATGGGATTCATAGATCTGACTCGCATGTTTGATTTGGCAAAAGTTTTACGTCGGATGCCCTTCCTGACACAACCCTCTGTATTTATCCGGGCTTGGGACCGGCACAATAAGACACTGGCTTGTGTCCCCTTGCGGCTACATTAGCTGTCTGAATACTACTAATCTACCAAAGACAAAAAGACATGCAATGGCCTACCCTACACCTTGTAAGTTTTACAGGTTTAAATTCTTCGTGATATGCTCAGAGGTATGAGCTAATAGCACAGTATAACTTACACAGATCTGCCCAGTTCTTGTGTCAGTAGAACTTATTTGCCTTATTCTTGACAAAAACAAATAACACCAAACTAAGTTAACAATATCTGAGGGCTGTTTCACAAAACCTAGATAGTGGATTAAGCCAGGATCTTTCAGCTATCTTGGCTGAATTTATCTGTGTGGTTTCACGAAAGCAGTAACACATACAGTAAGTTACCATGGGGATCTGGTATCTTGCCTGGTCAAGACTAGACCAGACTTGGTCGATCAATTTCTTTTAAGGCCAACACCAATTGGAAGCATCTGACACACATCAAAAGATGCCAGAGTTATTTTTAATGGGGCAATGCCCACTGGCGGAGTTTAGAACATTGAGTGTCAGCTCCATTGAAATGGCTTGTTTTCAACTAAATCCACGTTTTCAACAATTTCAGCTAACTTTTATGGCACTATGGGTTTAAAGCATGATTTTTCTTTCCACTGCAACCATTGCCACAAGTAGACAAAACTAACTAATGCTATGCAGTTGATGTAGCAAGTAGTTAACTAATAAGAATGATGAGTTAATGGCATATTATTATATGATTAGCATTGTCAATTAAATGATAAGAACCTAATGTGACACAGGCCCCTTTGGTAATACATTAGTAGGTCATTTCAATTCAATTTCCCTCATAATTTTAAGGAAATATGAGATAGGGCTGTTATTGTTTAAAATTCCTCTGAAACGCTTCCATGGTTTGAGTGTGGCCAGGGACTTTTGCTCCACTCAGTTTTCATTATAGCTTTAGTATTTCACATCAATAGTACTTTTTCCAAATACCTTAAAAGAAAATTGACAATTTCTTTAAATTTTAGACTTTAAACTTGGTTTGGGACAAATGTTTTGCCTCTTATTGATTATTTACTTTCAATAGTTACTTTAAATTCATTAAGATGCCCTAGTAGTTTATATTCAAGGACAAGTTACAAGGACAATATCAGGCTCTTATCAGTTTAACACCACTGAAGGGCACTGTCAGTGTGATGTGTATTAAAAAAGGGCATTCACATCCTGTCTCTACTGAAGTAAGAGAGGCCATAGTACACTGCACACTGTGGTGCATGAGTATGTGAGTGACATGAAGAGAACAGAGGATATTAGTGTGATGTGCAACCTAAAACTCTAATGAAGTTTTAAGAAACACAAGAAAGAAAATTATTTGACTACTTAACCAACAATCTATGTCCTGAGTGAACAAAACAGAAAGCCTAATTTTGATTTTAAAAATGATTTACTCCACATTAGCATAAACACCAGACACAACAATGGAAAAAAAACTTTGAGGCTCCACTGACAATTTTCAGGAACATATAATTTTTAGAATATATTATAATTTTTGTAAATTAAACCAAAAACTATGCATGATATAACACTACAAGAAGTTATTTTGTGTTATTGTATTAGCCACACAGATCCAAATGAAAGTCATCTCTTTTTTACAGGAAAGCCTGGAGTACATCTTTCTCATCATCTTCTCTATCGAGTGTTTCCTTAAGATTGTTGCCTATGGATTTCTTTTCCATGCAGACGCATATTTAAGAAACTGCTGGAACATTTTGGACTTTGTTTGTGTATCTGTTGGGTAAGTTGATAATTTTGTGTTCTGCCAATGATGTTTTTGCTTTGCTAGTTAGTGGTGAAGAGGAAGTTTTTTCAAACATGAAGGCTCAGTCTTTACAACTAACAGCTCCTTACAAAGAAGTTGTGTCAGGAGGTCATGGCTCCTTCAACAGGATAATGACTGAAAACACATCTAAAAGCACCAAACAATGGATGAGAAGAAAACATGACCATTCTGAAGTGGCCTGCTCTGATTCTTGATCTTAATCCAAGTAAACATTAGTGGAAGAGTTGAAAGTTGCAGATGTGAGAAGGCACCTATCAAGCACAAGAGAACCGAGTAGTTTGCTTGAGAGGATTGGACCAAAATACTATCTGAGAACTGCATAGGTCTCATTAGCAGCTTGCAAAATGTGCTAAAATGTAAAGATTGCCTCAAGTGTTTGTGCTACATATTGTTAGGTTAATGGTCCCAATATATTTGTCCATGAAATTTCCTTTTGTTATATTACTTAAAATAATTTTACACTGAAAATCAAAGAAAATTGTTGTTTTTTTGTTTTTAAAAATGGAGTACTGTCTGTTACACTTATCAGATCAGTTCTTGCTCCTAATGTGACTTAGAAATCAACCCAATTCACAATTATGAAGGACAATCCAAGGTTCTTAGTTTTGCTCTGAGGAGGGAGGAAACACGAGACAAGACTTCACTAAAGTCTGTTTTCAGGACCATACAGTCCTATACTAGAAATCTGTTACAGACTGAGCATATGTCTCCTCACATCTTTAGAAGGAGGGACTAGAGTTAGAGGAAAAGATACACCTGAGAGAAGTGTGGAGGAATATTAAGGGACCTGAGATTCACCAAAAAAAAAGCAGAAGAATTTTGGCACCTGTCAATGAGCAAAGACAGGAAAAATGTTCCTTTCTTTTTACTGTACATTCAAGGAACTTTTAATGTTTTAAAAAAACAATTTTGGCAGCCATCGTATCAGAGGAAACCTCATATGATGTGTTTGTATCTCTCCAGGTTGTTCACTGTGGCTGTGGATGCCATTAACCACATCAGTGGAGTGGAGGCTCCAGTAGGAGAAAAAGGTGGTGGCTTTGACATGAAAGCTCTGCGAGCATTTAGAGTCCTCCGTCCACTCAGACTGGTCTCAGGAGTCCCCAGTAAGTATTTTTTCTGCTGTTGAATCAGATATTTTGTGTGATTCAACTGTGTAGTTTTATCATGCCATAAACATAAAGTCTATTTTACTACCATTATTTAATTTACACATTAGGTATTCTCTTATTCTATAAACATTAAGTAACTTTAGTGGAGTGATTGCATGTTTGGTGAGAAAACACTTATTTGGTATGGCATTTATATGGTACATGACAGCTAATTTCAAAATGTATTTTGTTTAACCTCTCAGGCCTGCAAGTGGTGATGAACTCCATTTTGAAGTCCATGCTGCCTCTATTCCACATTACCTTACTGGTTCTTTTCATGGTCACTATATACTCCATTATGGGACTGGAACTCTTCAAGTGCAAAATGCACAAGACCTGCTACTACACAGGCACAAGTAAAATATGCTGCACAATGGGGATATATATATGGCAGTAATACCTGGGATGCACAGATGTGATTTTTGGATTGCCATTAGGGCCAGTACTGGCCTTTTTTGGCATCCGCAAGATGTAAGGCTCTATTTTCTGGAAATATGACACAAACACAAGTGCAATCTCCAGGTGCAAACACAAATGTACATGACCATCAAATTTGGCTCATAGGAGCAGGACCCCATCTAGCCTTGAATATTATATTGATAAAAAGAATAGAAGAATAGATTAGAGGAATTATAAATGAAAAGACAGCCAATGAAGATAGGCCAAGGAACGAGTGATTTGATCATATTTCCTTCAATCTGTCAGTTGGTAGAGTAATCCAAATGTGAAGAGAAAGAAAGTGAGGATGGTCTTCTCCAGGTCACCAGATGATAAAAGATGTAATTACTGTGATATTTCCTAAATGAAGAAAGCAGTACTGCACAATTTTGTTAACTTGGACATCAAAGATAAGGTCAGGTGCATACAGCACATAGTGGTTTTTAGCAGTATGTTTAACATATGCTGATGGATTGTCAATGTTACTATGGATCAACTGGATAGAGTTTGGTAAGGTTAATAAAACAACCTCAGATTTGCCCTCGTTTAATTAGATGCAGCTGCTGGGCATCCAACACTAAATGTCATGGGGCAGATTGTGGAGTTATTTACACTGCTGGATTTACCAACTAGGGCAAAATCTGAGATCATGGACCACTCCTCAAGTTGACTGAGCAAGATGGTATGATCTAGTGTGTCAAATGCAGCACTAAAGTCCACTGCTATCAGAACTGAGCAGTCACCCACCCCCAAGAGACTGGTAGTAATACTTAGAAAGGCAGTTTATATACTTTGATGAGATCTGAATGCAGAGATTGTTATTCATGAAAGATATTAACTGATAAAGCATTACTTTTTCAAGACCTTAAAAAGGAACTTATTTTGAAATGGGTCTGTAACTATTGAGGTCTACTAAATAAAAATCCGATTTCTTTAAATTAGTTGGACAATAGCATGTTTGACATAGGAAGGAACACAACCTGCACAACAGCATATCTGAAATGTATGTAAGTAGGGATCGACAGAAGCCTAGAAGAGATAATAACAGATTTGAAACCTTCATCTAGATATACCTACTAATGATGAAAAAGATATGGGTTTGAAGTTGGTTAGATGATTAGAATTCTGCTGGATCAATGATGGGACTAATGACTGTTCAGCTCCCTGTGGTGAAATCTGGACTGTAATGAGAGATTTTATCAGTAAAAAACTTTAGAAATTCCTCACATTTTTCAGGGGGTGAATGGACCTCATGACTGGCAGGAAAGCTTGTATCACATTGAATTACATTGAAAAAAAACCTCTAGATTTGTGGTAATTGTGATAGATGAGCTCTGATAAACTGAGTGAACTTGCTTATTTAATCGTTGTCTGATATTTATACATGTACCATCGAAAACTTTACAAGTTATCATCCAATCACACATAGATAACTGGTGATTGGATGAATTAATGCAGAGCTTTTTTACTGTACATGTAGCCGTCCTGTCAACAAAAAGAGGATAGCCTGTTGGCTCTGACAATTGTTGCTCACTGCTGCCCAGTGCTCTTTGTGAGGTCTGTATATGTACACAGCACAAAGGAACTATATATGTTAACGTATCAGACATGTTGAACTGCCAATGTGGCTCCCCATAGTTCAGGATATGGTCAAGTTGTTGGATTATAAGAATGCAGTTAGAATGCAAGTATAATACAAATTTTGCAGAAACCTAAAAAGAATGGTGTATAAGCACTTCTCTTATGTTTAAGAAATAATATGTAGTGAGAGCTTCATCTTACCCTACACATAGAAAAGTGCATCTCTAAGTAATGCCACCATGTATACAATACAATTGGAACCATCCAGCTTCACATAGCTTAGCATTCTCCAACACAGAAATACAAACAAACACACACAGATCAAGCTAACCATTACTATTACCCTCTTGTGGCCTTCAGACATTATTGCAACAGTGGAAAATGAGAAGCCTGCTCCATGTGCCCAAGCTGGGAATGGTCGTCGTTGTAACATCAATGGCACAGAGTGTCGTGCTGGATGGCCAGGTCCAAACCATGGAATCACCCACTTTGACAACCTTGGCTTTTCCATGTTGACTGTCTACCAGTGTATCACCACACAAGGGTGGACTGATGTCCTCTATTGGGTAAGGTGTTAGTCTATTCTACAGGCAGTCTGCTTTGCTATTGCCATTTTTGAAGTAAACCTTTTTTATGAGTTTTATTTGCTATCAAGTTAGAATTTAATTAATATTAAAAAAATTAATATCCTGCACAGAAGTAATCTATAGCTACAACAAAACATCCAAAAGGCAGCAACAAATGAATAATATATATATAAAAAGCCTAACAAAATGTTCATCCTAGTTTACAAAGGAGTCAAATCTGATTTGTCACCAAGTCTCCAAGGTGACACAGTCTACATACCCAAAAAATCCTTTTAGTTTTAAGGAGGGCAAAAATCGAATATAGAAACATAAGAGCACCTTATTCTACACAAACTAAATAAGTAAATAGGTAGGGGAAAATTACAATGGAAAAAGGAATTGATTTACCAGGACAAAAAATAAAAACAACAACAAACAAAAAGAAAATTAACAACTTTGAGCATGTGATCAGATATCCAGGCAGTGAAGTGTTACAATATATATACTTGATTAAGACTCAAGTGTAATCCTCTCTACAAATGTCTGTCCAGATATGTCCATAAAGGCCTCTCTGTAAAGTCTTTGCTCTTTCCATTCAAATGATAATTAAAAAAGGAGCCTAAAATTTTATAGAAGAATAAAGGTTTGTACTTGAGGCAGTAGGTCATGGCTTTTAGAGGGATGAGGTCTATGGTGCCTTGTAACCACTCTCAAGGCTTAGGAGGCTTAATAGAGATCTGCTGATGTAAGACACACCTTCTGGCATCAAACAACATAACTGCAAGCAGTTCTGACACATGAGGTTAACACGACACATGATATGGCCTCCAAGCTTTATCATGTGGAGAGGGGGTAGTTTCTAAGGCATTCCCAGAAATACTGACAGAGGCAAGCCAGTTGTATAATATTCAGCAAAGGAAACTAACTCTCTCCGAGTCAGAGTTAACTGCAATCTGTCCCATTTTTTTTTTTTGCGTAAGAAAATAGATAGTGAACTGTTTATTATGGACAGTGATTTGTAGTCAGTAAAACCTGGGCCCTTTTGCAAAACATAAAGCAGTTGAGGAAGTATGTTCATTATAAAGAGCAGAAAGGGAGAGAATGATATATACACTGAGGCAAGCAAACTCAGAAGTAGACCATTGAAAAGGGACAGGGCTAGTTGAAGTCCAGGGGGTGTTCATTTTTAGGGGAAGACTCTGATTTTGAGTATATAAACTTTTATGCTGATGTTTGGCCAAAGGTTTTGAAAATCTAAACAACTTAGGTAATAGAGACCTCAAAGTTGCTTTAAAAGAGGAGCACATCATCAGCATAAAAAGGAATTTTGTGCTTTTGGGCATCCACATCAATACCTTTCATTAGAGAATCTTTCCTTATCAAAGAGGGGAGATTGGGCAACCCTTAACGAGTGCCTCTCAGAAATGCAGGGGACTCAAATACGGATGCATAAGGGCAATCATAGGAGAGAGAGCCACATAATAAATTTATCTCCCAGATCAAATAATTATCAGTAAATATTTACACTGGACTCCATCACTTGGCTTTCAATTTCATGCAATACTGAATAAATACTATATGGTAAATTGACTGCACTTACATAGAGCTTTTCTATTCTTTTTGACCACTCAAAATCATTTACACTACATGACACATTTACCGATTCACACGCATATTCATACAGCATTCTTTTTTTCTGTACATGCAGAATTTTCTATACACAGACACACAAACAAACACACATACACACACAGATGATACACAGATGATACACCATAGGCAGCTCTCAGCTTCCTTTGCTAATGAACTTCAGGCACTTTCAGTACTGCTTCAGAAAATCCCATGGCTTTCTGCTTCCAAATTTGGCTTCTGAATTTAAGCAGTTTTTTTTCAGCATTGCTTGTCAAGTGCTTTTGGCTTTCAGCATTTACATCACATATTCTTCAGGAAATTGTTGATGATGTTTAGTGATTTCTAGTTTAATTCAAATTACACCTTTCTATGTCTTTGATAAAGAGAAATAAGTGTGCTTTGTCTGACAGGTAAATGATGCTATAGGAATGGAATGGCCATGGATCTATTTCACCACACTCATTCTGGTTGGCTCCTTCTTTGTTCTCAACTTGGTTCTGGGTGTGCTCAGTGGGTAGGATTAATCTAAACCTAAAAATAAATAATATTCATTTTTTGCATGATGGTGATTTACACTTTTTTCTGTCAATCTCTCCTAGCAATCCTTAGTGTCTCCTCTGAAAAAAACTTTCTCACTTCTCAATCTCTAGAATTCAAATTGGTTGTCTTGTTTCCTACTAGTGAGTTCACAAAAGAGCGAGAGAAGGCCAAGTCCCGTGGAGAGTTTCAGAAGCTGAGAGAAACCCAGCAGCTAGATGAGGACCTCAAGGGCTATATGGAGTGGATCACTCAGGCTGAGGTGATGGACAATGAACAGGAGGGACAGGGTAAGACACAAAGCACAAAAAAATAGAATAGTTGTAAAAAAGAATACAATAGAAAGACATTGGATTACCAGTCTGGTGCAAATGTCAAAACTCCTATGATTACAAGTTGGTATTGGAATTTTTATGTGGTTGATTTCATGTAAAAAGTCCTTTACATATTTGTCTGCTCTGCCCTTCTGTGTCCTTGCAGGCCACCATTTGATGGCACATTGGACTGTTTCTCTTTCAGTGTGCTTGTAGTTTGATAGGGTGTCCTCAAGATGTGGACATATTCTTCTGTCCTTTTTTTGAAACATATGATGTTTGTCCATTGTAAAATCAAAGATACAGACCAGAAAGTTGTACAGTCCTGTTATAGTAAATATTCAAGTATTTTCCATGGTCTTGTGCACTTTTGGTTGTCAACGTTTGTAAAATCCCTGGATTTTTTCCACTGCTGTAGGAAACCTATAATTGCTGCTCAAGGATTTAAGATACCTAAACCCCAGCAGATATAAATGTCAAAATTATTTTTGTTGAAGTGTTTGAGTTTCACTACAAAAGCTTCAGTTTTTTTTTTAATTATTATTCAGTACAGTTCTGAGTAGGCTGAAGTAGGTAGTGCTAGAACTGAAAGAGTTAACAATTCCAAAAATTAAACAGCTAATTACTGTAGAATAAGGTTAAAATCCATGGCAGTGTGTCAAGTTCCTTAGGTGTCTTTAGATTAGTTTGTGAGTAACACTTTGTTGCAAGTGTATTGCTCTGCTGGGGACAATTTGGCTTCAGTATCTTGCGCTAGGACACTTTGGCAGACTAGAGAAGCTGGAGATTGAACCTCTGACATTATGGTTTGTGGATGACTCATTCTCAAGACTCAAGTCAAATGCCTATGCATCTGTTGTGACAGAGGATGAGAGAGAGAAGGATGAAGGATGAAGTCACTGAGGATGCCCAGGCCAGCTGCATTACACAAATCATTGGAGGGCCACCCCAAAAATGCCAATAATGCAGACATCCCTTCAGCTGCTCCTGGATCTCTGCTGCCAGTTTAGTGTCACCAAGATCACCTGGTCACACAGTAATCTCAGCTTCCTGGGGAGGATGAAGTGAGGAAAAATCATACAGCTCCACTAAAGGCTATGAAAAGCTAAGGCATCTGTCCCCACTGGACCTGGTGGGCCATTCACCAGAAACCACTGAGGGCAGTTAACTATTTCAACCTCACCACTTGTGGGTGTAAACACCACTCAGTGAGGTGTTGTCAAGTGCAAGGCAGCCTATGACAAGCAAACAGACCCATGTGGGTTGAGTAAATTACTTAAAACCAACTGGCACAACCTTTTAGTGACCAGGAGAATAAAAAGAGGGTCATGTTAGAACAGTAGTAGTCAAAGTAAACGTCAAGACCAGATATTAATATTGTGATGGTAAAGCTTCATGATAAGATAATAACATACCCTTAATCTACCAGAACTCTAATAAAGCCAGGCTCTTTACACTCTTTGGTGCAAATGGTGCCTTTTGCCCTTTGCAAAAGACACCATTTTTTTGGTCTTTGCAAAAGACACCATGTTTTTGGTCTTTGCAAAAGACACCATTTTTTTGGTCTTTGCAAAAGACACCATTTTGTAACCCAGGGACCAATTGAACCAAGGTTAGACAATGTAAGATGACAAAATGGCATTGACTTTCCTCCCCTGCCTTCTCTGTGTGTTCCACTTTGTTTGTTGTCCCTTAAATGTTGTTGTATTTGACTGAGCAATATTAAAGTGTCACCTGGAAGATTTCAGTTGATTGTTGGTTGATTTGACAATACCAGAAGTTACTGATGACAACAGCAAATATTTAATATAAGTTTAATACTACCTGTTACAGAATTCTGGAGGCTATAATAATCCACTGTGGTTTGAATAAAGAAGTCGGGCAATAATTGTACTTTTTCAATCATTCTATTAGCAACCGTGATCTGATGTTTTGATGCACATTGGTTGAGTCCAGAAACAGGAGGGCACAGTGACAGGAGCTGGTTACTTGTCTTAAGATGTTGGAGGTGTGCAGCCTGTCCCCTGTAACTCTTTATCTAACAGATCACATTGGCTGAAACAATTAACGATTTCCCTTTTTGTGTTCTTTATCTGTGTTTGTGTGTGTATTTATCTCCAGGCCTGCTCCCCAAGGAAAATGGAGGATCAGAGACTGGAAGTGTCAGCAAAATGGACACAATGCAGCTGATCATCTATTACTAGTCAGTAGGATGCTATTCATCTTTAAAGTTTGCCTTTTATCAAAAAATGTATCTTCAGGAATAATAATATTCAATGTAAGAAAAGGTGTGTGCACTACATATTACAATATTGATACCTTGTAAGTTTGAGACGTGCATTTTATACAGGAATACTTAAACTATAAAGTTAAAAATATTTCAAATTCTGTTGAGAAAGAATATAAATAGAGCAGGATTTGTACTTAAATGCTTGTGAAAAACACTTAAAACTTGCAAAACAGTGGAAAAATAATTTAGGTCATGATAGTCATTTAAAGATAATGTTATCTTACTGTAGCTCCACTCACTCCACAAACTCATTATTTCTTTAAAAATAACTGGTCTCTCTTCCCCTTCTATGCAGTAAGCTGGCTCGAAAGTGGAATCGTTGTTTACGGCGTAAATGCCGAGTGTATGTGAAGTCTAAACTGTTCTACTGGTGGGTGATCATGCTTGTTTTCTTCAATACACTGGCGATTGCAACGGAGCACCACAAGCAGTCTCAGAGACTCACAAACTGGCAAGGTCAGGCATCACACATCTTACAAGCCTGCATGCATTTCATCCTGCATTTTGTACTTGGCAGCTTTGATTGATCTGCTTTCTTCTAGTGAGACCAAAAGAAACACCTATAGTAAAACTTGAACTGTAGACACATGAGTAAAATACAATATGGCTGTTTCTCAGTCTTGAAATCTAGATCACACATGGGGCCAAATGCAGGGAGGACTAGACAGTAACAAAAACAGTCAATTTCTGACGCTAAACTACTCCAAATGCTTTTTTCAGTGACTGATGATGATCAATTAATGAATTGATGTAGTAAAAATATGAATAATTCAATTCTAGTTACACGATGCTATAAGAAAACAAGTAGTAAAAAAAGAGGTTATGAACACGTCATTAAGTGGATGTAATGAGAGCTCTGATGCAACTCCCATGACTCCTATCTAACTGTAACAACATATCCCACTGTTCCACTAATGGCCCAGTAATCAATCCTCACAGGCAGCAAGGCTGCCCAGCCCCTGCTAAACAGCTCCCACACTTACAGTAACTCCTATGGTCCTCAACTGTGGACTGATGCTAAAAAAATCCAAAGCATGCTTTTTCAGCATTTTATTTATGACAAAGTAAAACAGGTTTCAGGAGAAAATACAAAATTCAAAATGCCGGCAGTATATAACCTACACTAAAAATAATCACTCCTACATAAATCCAGGTTAATGGAAGCAGCTGAGTGACTGACTGTATTAAGATTTAAAATGAGTGATCCCATATTAAGTTAGGGACAACAGAGAGGTGTCTTCTTAACTCTGTTTTCTGTGGATTATTACCTTTCATGTTTCCTCCTGTTCAGACTATCTGGTTAGCAGAGACTTTTTCAAGCCCCATTTGAATTTGCTTATTGATAAAAGGACTGTTGGATGATTTAATAAGGTCTGATTTTTTGCGTATGGACTTGTTTCAATTATTTTGATGCCTTTTTTATGTAAAATGTGTTTTTCAAAAATGCAGAGGGGAAGAATGAGAGCAGGGTTTCAATGTGTTTATTAGCCTATGTTTATCATTTTTAATCACACCAAAAGATTAAATATAAGGATCAAATGGATCAGATGATGTTATAGCCTGATATGTTCACATTATATCTAAACCAGTTACATGACTCCAGAGTTACATATCCAGGCATGTTGGAGACTATAAGGGGACTGTTTCCAGGCAGATGTGGCAAACAGTTCACCATATAATATCCCTAAAACTCTTTAATAACTGTTGGTAACTATCTTAAGAGACGGAGACTTTCTGCCATGGTAAGCTCCTGTTTTATGTAAAGCCAATTTGGTTTTACACACAAAGGTGTGAGAATAAAAAAAATAAAGCTGAAAATGTTAATACTTTAATAGCTATGAACAGATGATCAGAGCTTATTCAGCTGATCATTTTAACACTCAAACAGTAAATAGCCACAGTCAGCATGTTTCATGGACATTCACACTTTAATCAAAAAAGTTCTGTGTGTGATGCTGAGTTTGAATCATATCGTAGGCTAACTTAATATCAAATTTGCCTGTACTTCTGCCTTCTGTTGAGATGCAGAACTACATGAAGGTGGTGCTACTGTAGGTGAGTGAAACATGAGATGCTCTGTGGAGAGAAAATATTCACCTGTAAATAACAATGAAGACCCACATTTCTGTCTAAGAACTGACACAACATTTTGTGGCACATACAAACATTCTTATTGATCAGTTATTTTTTTTTACATTAGATATCAGAAGGGGAAGCTGAAATACAACAAAAGTCCAGGATTATTGCCATGGAAAAAAGCTACAGAGACTGTTCAGTGCTCTAATGAGTCTCTGTCCTGCCATCATTTATGTTTACTATTCTTGCATTTATCCAAAGGGACTTATAAGTGAGGCAACTTAGGGTTCGGTGTCTTGTCTGAGGACACGTCGGTATGGGTACAGGAGGACTGGGCATTTAATCGCCCTTGCGATGAGTGGAAAATGTGCTTTACCAGCTGAGCCACAGCTGCCCATCTCATCCAATTTCATTTATAGTGTATTTTAATTCAGCAAGATTCCTTGTATGGATGGCTGCCTACTTTCTGCAACACAAACACACAACAAGCATTACCCACACGATTTTTCTGACCTAAAAATACAGTAAAGAGGGAAAATTCAGTGCTGAATGAGTGATTGAACTGAAGGGGAATGTGGTTTGGAATACCCAAATTATAATGAGGATGCTTTGATAGATTTGTTTGAGTGAGAAGCAGATGTCAGTAATTAGTGAGAACCAGGCTAGGAGCAGCAAGGACCAGAGCAGAGCCTAAACACTTACCATGTCTCTTGGCAGCAAAAGAAAGACTGACTGAAGTAGACTGTGTTACTATGGAAGATTTGAAGTATATGCTTAAAAAAAAAAAAAAAAAAAAAAATTATAGTTGTGTGGAATTGCTAAATAAAAAGTAAACTGCATCATCCATCAAACTGATTATGGAGGCAACTACTGCAAAAATGGATGAAATCATGATAGTGGTCCAAGAACTAAAATCCAGCAGCAAGTCTCCCAGGCTCAAATAAATGAATTACTGTGTGAAAAAGAAGGTTGGATTACTAGAAATACAATTGCAGTCCATTTTATCTCGGTGTGAGTCAGTGTAAACAAAAACATTATCTTTAAAATCAATTATTTAGATAATCAAAGCCAAAGAAACAGTATTATAATTGGTTGACTCAGGACAATGAACATGAATCCCTAACCCTACAACATCAAAGAGAGGCCTGTGCAAAAAGTGTGAAGATCCAAAGTGTGCTGTTCCTGTTAACTGTCTATAAACTTATTAAGTTACCATTGCTGTTCATTTGTTGTAGCAAGTAACTTGTACAACTACAAACAAGGTTTAGAAACATCTCAAAGATGATCAAGGGAAATGGGAGGCACCTGAGCTAAATTTCAATTGTCATAGCAATTAAAGTGTCTTGATACACTGAATATGATATTTCAGGTCTTCCTTTTTTATAAATTAAAAAAAAAAAAAATCTCAAATTCTGTTTTCACTCTGTCAGTATGGGGTAGAGTGTAGATAGATGAGGAATTTATCCCTTTAATAAATGAATTTATAGAATTTTATTAAGACCTTAAAATGTGACAAAAGTATCTGAATACTTCCTGAATTCACTGTAAATGTTGCATTCTTTTCATTTTGATTTAATGAAATTGTATCCATTTAATTTGAAATATGTTATTTAGTTTCATGATACAAATTTTACAAATGTAAGAGAATTCCACATTTCCAATGATGTTGACTCTTCATATTGTCTTAGAACAACTGAATGACTCTGTCTTTCTATCATTCTTGTTTTCCTCTTCATGCTGTTGGCCCCAAACACATCCACCATTGACAGATAATGCCAATAAGCTACTGCTGTCAATGTTTGCCCTTGAGATGTTCATGAAGATATATGCTCTAGGCTTGCCTTCTTACTTCATGTCTCTCTTCAATCGCTTTGATTGCTTTGTGGTGTCCACTGGTGTTATGGAGCTTGTCTTCGTCCACATGGGTGTCATGTCAGTCATGGGTATCTCTGTGCTGCGTTGCATTCGACTGCTCCGCTTGCTCAAAGTCACCAGGTAAGATAGCTTTGTTTTATTCTTTGCTGTATGTATGGAGTTACCAATATGGTCATTCTGTATTAGGGACCTGGTCACAGAAGGTCTTCATTAAGCAAATTTGATGGTAAAACCTGGTCACCAATGCTGCAAGTCTGTTTTTATTCTTTTTCAATTCTGTGTTCCAACCATGAATAATAGTTATTATCTTATTCTTTTGGGTTTTACTGTTTGATAGCTGTGCTTTCAGTTCTCTTGAAGCACAATAAACACCACAGGCATGTGGCTTAAATAAAAGCCTCATTAAAACCTCAGCTTTTGGATTGCAATTATTTATTTCCTTGTTTTTATTCAATTGAATTTAATCAAATTTTATTTATATACCACCAATCATAACACAGGTCATCTCAAGGCACTTATAATAAAGAGCAGGTCTAGACCATACTATTTAAAGTTATTTTACGGAAGTCCTACATTCCCCCAACAAACACTTGGCAAAATTGGCAAGGAAAAACTCCCTTTTAAGAGGTTGAAACCTAAAACAGAACTTGGCTCATGGTGGGGGTCTCCCTCAAGGGAGAGAGAGGGAGAGAGCAAGAGGAAAGAGAACAGAGCACAATGCATGTTCCACATAATGATACATTATAATGAGACAAATGATAAAACTACTACTACTACTACTACTACTTCTACTACTAATGATAATAATAGAAGCACTGAATTTTGAGCTGAATCATGGGGGCAGTAGATGGTCTGCGGTCACAGATCCAGATTCACTGGCATCACGGTCAGAAATACCTGCATAAAGTGACAGTGAATGGGAAAGAAAAAGCCAAGCTAGTAATGAGCACTGGTTTGATAACAATGTGTACAGATGGAGAGGTAGAGTAGGAGAGACGAGCTTGGTGCAACATGGCAAGTCCCATGGCAGCATAGTGAGGGGAGGGCTCGTTCAAGTCTGAGCCAAAACTATAAGCTTTATTAAAATGGAGGGTTTTTAGCCTATACTTAAACTTGAGGAGGGTGTGTTCCTCCTGGACCAGACTGGAAGGTGCTTCCACAGTAGAGGATCCTGATAACTGAAGGCTCTAACCTACGACTCTACTTTTGGAGACCCCAGGAACCCCAAGCCAGGCTATGTTTTGGGAGTGCAGTATTCTAGTGGGGTAATAGGGTACTATGAGCTCTTTAAAATATGATGGTGCCTGACCATTAAGGGCTTCATCGGTGAAGGGGAGGATTTTAAATTCTAATCTGGATTCTACAGGGAGCCAGTGAAGTGATGCTAACACAGGAGAAATATAATATTTTTTCCTGGTTCCTGTCAATATTTGCAGTGCATTTTTCTGGATCAGTGAATTTCTGGATCTGAAGAGTATTTAATGACTTGTTGGGTCAACCTGATGATTAGGAATGACAATAATCAAGCCTAGAAGTAACAAAAGAACATACTGGTTTTCTGCATCTAGAGACAGGGTGTGCTCGATTTTTGCTAAGAAAAAGGTCCTTGAAGTCTTTTCAAGGACATATCCTGATGAAGAACAACTCAGAGAGTCCTATAGGTTGTGGCAAGAGGCTAGGACAATGCCATCTAGATTAAGATTAGTTTCATTAGTTAGTTTCATTAGATAACATGTTTCTGAGGTGTTTGGGGCCAAGTACAATAATTTCAGTTTTGTCTGAGTTTAACAGCAGAAAGTTGATGGTCATCCATGTCTTTATTTCCCTAAGGTATGTTTAAGTTTAGCTAACCGACTGATTTAATTGGAGATCATCTGCATACTAATGGAAGTTTATGGAGTGTTTCCTAATAATATTGGCTAAAGAAAGCATATATAAGAATATCATAACTGCTCCAAGCACAGAACCTTGTGTAACTCCATTACTAACTTTTGAGTATATATAGGATTTATCATTAACATACACAATAAATGACAGGTTAATGACTAAAAATGCAAAGGACTTTAGGTTACTAATTAATAATTATCTATATTAACCAATACAGACAACAGTGGTATAGATAACAATTTCTGCAATATCACAATTGTCTTTTATTTCACCAAGTGAATGATTGATTGTCCACCAAAAAAGATCCATTTAATGCAACTGTCTCAGTGTGACATAAACAGGACAGAATCTTTCATTTTCATTTAATATTTCAAAGTGTTGTACATTTGCCTTTAGCTTGTCTCTCAGCTTTAGTTCAGTTAGCAGAAATCCATTTGAAGTATACAACAGTATTTATATCATTTAACAGCAGAGACTTTGGCAATTACACGTCATCAGTGTGAGGCATCTTCTTCAAGCATAGGTCCATAGTAAGATGGGGGATAGAGAAGGTTCCCAGGAACCCAACAGTAGACCCAGCAAGAAGGTTAAGTGGGTTTAAGAGAGCAGGGACTGCCATGACATAGGGCATATTGGCTTCCAATGTACCGGACACCTACTATGTGGTTATGATTCAGTATATGATACAGACACTTTCATCCCTGTATCATCCCTCCATCGCTGTGATCACTGGTCTATTAATGGGCCATGATCACTTCGTTTAAGACAGAGGAAGAGGAGAATTAAGATGTCCAGAGTTTGAGTACCACTCAGTGCTATTTTTTTTGTTGAAAAACGAAATGGACTAGTTTCCATGTTCCCTGCTATGGAGACCTGAGAATTAGGCTCTAATAAACCAAATTTCTCTTCGAGTGGATGCCGTTGCTTGGTACGTTTTAAACTGGTTGTAAGTATATTGCGATCAATATCTGATAGTGAAAAATATATATTGTGCCATTATTAACAATGCAAATCCTATAAGGAACAAGATTTTCCTTTTTAGATAAACATACAAAACACAGAAATGTTTTTGTAAAGGACCCCGTAATTTTGTATAATTAAAGAAGTGCGATGAAGATATGGTGTGAGATAAACATTTTAGTTGTCAATTCTCTTTGTTGGACACAATGTGCTATTTCAAAACAAACAAAACAAAACATTCACATATTAGTTACAAATCCTCCTTTGAATACAGCTGATTGAATAACTGAAAATTTGTTTAACTAATGTTGTGTGTCATAGATACTGGACGTCTCTCAGTAATCTGGTGGCTTCCCTCTTGAACTCGGTCCGTTCCATTGCCTGCTTGCTCCTGCTCCTCTTCCTTTTCATTGTCATCTTCTCCCTGCTGGGTATGCAGGTGTTTGGAGGGAAGTTCAACTTTCCCAATGAACCAAAACCCCGCAGCACCTTTGACAGCTTCCCTCAGGCCCTCATCACAGTGTTTCAGGTACAAGATATTGGTAATAGCATTGAAAAAAACATGGTTCTTTTATAAAAAAGAATGCTGCTGATGGGAGGTTGAAGTTAGGAAATGTGCTTGGTAGAGCTCTTCATCAGTTGATCAACTTTTACTTTCACTGTTAGTTTTAAATTAATTTTGTGCCAAATTTTCCAGGATTTTTCAGTTCTACATACAGTATTCATACAGTATTCTAACAGGTCCATAATTATTCAGAACCATTCATCATAAATTGATGGTTTCTCTAAAGCGATGTTGAAATTTTTTGAAATATGTTTAAATTATTTGCAGTAACATAAAATTACTCTTTAGTATTTAAATATTTGGGAGAGTAATATGAGGCCAAGTTTAGGATTGAAGTTGTCACAAAAACTGTAGGGTTTTTTTTAAATATATGGTTTTTCATTTACATTAAATCGAAAGAAAGATGATAGGGTTGATGTGTAAAGTATGTGTTTTCAGATCCTGACAGGTGAAGACTGGAACACTGTCATGTACGATGGCATTATAGCTCATGGAGGACCAAGCATGCCTGGAATCCTTGTCAGCCTCTACTTCATCATACTCTTTGTCTGTGGAAATTGTATCCTTATACTGTATACGTGTGAGTTGGTGTGTGCATTTCTTTAATTGTCACAAAACTCAGACCATGACAAGTGCAGTTCAGTTCAAATCACTGTCATAATCTTTAACTCTCCTATTATTTAGTCATACTTTTAAATGTCTTCCTGGCCATTGCTGTTGATAATCTGGCAGAGGCCGAGTCTCTCACTTTAGCCCAAAAGGAGAAAGCAGAGGAGAAAAAACGCAAGAAAGCACTCAGGTGAGTATTCCAATCCATCAAACTATATTTCTACCTGGCACAGGCATTTTAAGTATTTGAAAGGGCCTTACGTTACGAGGAAAAAAAATATTTCTGATCAATGATGAACAACACTTTTCTTTTGTGAGATTCAGTTAATACAGACCCACTATTCTTAACTAGATAGTGAATCAAGTTGAACCCAAACCAACCAAAACAAAGAACCAATTACCAGTGAAGAACATGAACTTAATCACATTGAATTTTTGTAGTAATTTTTGGTTGGACCACAGCAGCAGGGCCAGCCTTTTAAAGGTTAATGTCTGTTGCCATCTGATTAACTGAATAATGAAGTTACACCATTGGTCAACCGGCCGACAATTATAATTTCTCCATTTGCTCTTTCAAAATGAAGGGTTAAAACAGTTTCTATAGCACCATCATGGGAGCCATTACCAACAGTGTTGCAGACTTAGTGCCTTTGTTGCTGGATTTTCCAGCTTTTCACACCCCTTTTCCAGAAAAAAAGTAACTCTTTTTATTTTGGCCATGAGTATGTATGTATAATTTAACAGAGAGCCAGCTGCTGGTGGCTAGCAGTTTTTACTTGGCGACTGCTTTCATATTACAATTTCACCAAAGCACAAAAAATGATCCATGTATATTTTGGCTGCCTTCAGTAGGTAAATGTTACTGATATTATTATAGAACCACAACAACAATTATCACCATTATTGTTAAAGCTGGTTCCTTATTAGATAACACTTAATTGGCTGAAGACTTCAAAAACATGATGCAGTGCATAGCCCTGTGCAGAAAGGTAGTGGAGTGGGGTAAAGAACAGGGTGTGAAATGCAACAGAGCTGAAATGCTTTGTAGCCTTTTTCCGTGGACGTTACAGTAAGCAGCTAAACTAAAAACTGCAGTTAAAAAACCTGATAGGAAAGAGGGAAACTATCCTCATGCAAAAAGAATTGAAATTTAAGCTTCTGAAATATTTAATATTTTACTCTGATACAGATAAGGATTTGTCTAGTGAATGGCTCCTTTACTGCAAACAGTTATACTGTATGACCAGTTGAAATTTTGGATGTGTTGAAACCACTTGCTAACAAAATGTATGTAGCATATCCCTCGATCGCCTCTAGTAGGGCTCTTAAGATTGAAGTCCTGCAGCTAGACTGGTCCCATACTTTCCTAAAGCATATTCCTAAAGCAGCCCAATTGAGCCCAACTGAAATTTTTAAGGTACTTTTGGAGTTTGGTTTCAGCTAATCAAGGGGACGCTTGACATATTACACACATCACTGTCGGGTAGAGAAAAGTACGCTGTTTCAGAACACAGATAGAGACTGTAGGTAGCACTTTTTCATTACTCATGGCACATTTCCATTGTTATCCTAACAAGATTTATATGAGTATATTGTATACTTATATACAACTGAAATTTGTCGAACTCAACATTAAATTTTTTTTTAAATTTAAATATGTATTTCACAATTTGAATTGCAGGAAGGTGATGCCCTTAATGGTAAAATCTTATTTTATTGTAGTGATGTGTGTCGCTCATTTATTCACTCAGCCCCACCTTGCCCCATTTTTCGCTCTCTCTTTCTCTCTCTCTCTCACACATACACACACACACACAGACACACAAACACACTGACAACTGAACCGCTGTCTTAGTCAGTCTGACTATCAGTAGCACCAAGAGAGTCGGTGGGTTGGTGGACCATCAAAGAATCCATGAAGCTTTTCCTGTCTTTGTCTGTCTCTTTTTCTGCCCCTCTGTGCATCTGTCATTAAGGGTGTGCATGATAGCGTGCTACATGTATGTGCTAGGACTGGGCTCATTGGCTAATCACAATTTGTAACATTATGTTGTTACTAGCTTGACATAATATGAAACAATGGATCTGAATATATTGTTCAGTTATTTATTTGTCACCAAGTGCACGGCAACCATCACAAATAGAATCTAATTCTGTGGGAAACACTGAGCTTTATTGGGGATTTGGCTATAATAAATTTCTCTCTGAGCAAAGAGAGTAAGATAGAAGCGTACAAATGAAGGGTAGTTCAGCCTGTCGAGTTTTTACTTACTCGTTTTCGTTACAGACCTCAGTAGGAGTTGCAGTTGCATAGGTAGCAGCTAATAAAGAAAGATATAACCAATAACGTTCTCCACTCATCAGAGGGATTCTTCTTTATTATGCTGTTATTTTACCTTTTATAACCTGTATCATGCATATAAAAAAAAAAGGTTGGATCATTTTCCCTACTTGTGACATCAAACGTTACTGTTAGGGGAAGCCACCTCTGGCTGAAATTTAACAGAGCTTACCATTTGCAGTTTGGCCAGCCATGGGCCATTTTTCATATTTTCCTTGGCTGGACCTCTGCCGTTTCACCACTGTGGGCTCCTTTTTGGAGCCCAAATGAGTAAGGTTCACTGCTGCTTGACTGATGTGCTCAGTCACATTGTGGCTCTTTGCTGGCCTATTTTACAGTTCCCCTGATGGCTCCATCCATGGAGGTTACTGAGCTGAAAAGTGAACTGTGATCAACTGAAGGACTCATCAAGGATTTTTTCCAGTGGCAGATCAATTCTTGGCTTGCCTGTCTCAAGCCTACAAGTAGCAAGTGGGCCTCTGGAAGTTGCAGTGACTGCCACTGAAGGTCCTTGACTGTCCTGGCTCTATCTTCCCCTCAACAACCTGTTATGTTGATGGTGTTGTTGATAGTCTTTCCTCAGGCAGAGCTACCTCTAGATCCTGGCTTTCCCCAATTCCACCTGCTGCTCGCAAAGCAGACTGGGTAATCACCTGCTGGCTCTACCATTTCAGTGGGCTCACCGTCCACCTCAGCAGGTCTCTGGAATCCAAACTCTTAGATGGCCTCAGCTCCTATGACTTCATCACAACAATCACCCAGCTCAGCTGCTTCCAACCAGCTCCACCATCAAGTCCATCTGAAACTATCCATGTGTAGTGATAACCCTGACACTAAGCAACCTGAGGTTTTGTTTATTTGGAATTATTATTAGCCTTGGGCCAACTTTCAGGCTAACTTTCGGTGTCATTGTCCTGTCCAGAGGGTGATGGCTGTGGTTGACATACTGACATACTAGGTAAGCGTATTGTGTCACTTCCTACTAACAAGCGCTCGTGTGACCAGAAGTTTGTTTTCCTGCTCTGCTTCTACCCAGTTAATTTAGCTACTCTCTCCACTACAGCAGCTAAATTACCAACATACATTTAAACCTATACTAAGCACTCATAGCTTTGTCCTGCCTGTAGTAACTCTTGCTACTTCACAGTCACTCAAAGGCTTCTCATTCCTGTTAGTTACTTTATCCTAGCAGTTAGCAATAGCATCTCTCTCTCCCTTTCCAGCTCTCACCTGCTCAGTGTGTTTAATGTTCAGTTATATAACCATGCCTCCTTTCGCGATAAGGGCACATGTAGTAAATGTAGTTTATTTTCAATGTTATGAAAGATGAAGTTAGCACCACCAGTGACCATAGGTAAATGTATTCTTGGGGCCCAAGTGGGCAATGTTGAATATTTAAAAAAAGGATAAACGTAAATATAGCAAGATTGTTATTCACATTGGTGGTAACAACACACGGTTACACCAATTAGAGGTTACAAAAATGAATGTGGAATCTGTGTATACATAAGCAAAGACAATGTCGGACTCCGTAGTTTTCTCTGGGCCCCTGCCAAATTTGACCAGTGACAATATGTACAGCTGCATGTCATCGTTCCATTGCTGGCTGTCGAGGTGGTCTCCAGCAAATGATGTTGGCTTTATAGAAGCAGAGTTTGTAGTCTTACACATTTCTCTGTGCCTCAAATACTTCTGTCACCTATTCAATACCCCAAAGAAACTGAGTCTGCTCCACCAACCACCTAAATTAATTAACTCAAAAACATGCAGAAGAGGAACTGTACTGAAAAACCTAATAAAAATTAAGACCACTGATACAGAAATACAACAAAATATGAGAATTAAATGTGGACTCTTAAACATTAGATCATTTTCATCCAAAGCTGTATTTGTTAATGATCTGATACCAGATCATCACATTGATGTATTCTTTCTTACTGAGACCTGGCTGTCATGATGAAATTGTTAGCTTAAATGACCCCCCCCCCAAGTCATATTAATACTCATATTCCCAGAGGCATTGGCTGAGGAGGCAGAGTTGCAGTCATTTTGAACTCAAGCCTGTTAATCAACCCTAAACCTAAAATCAGCCATGACTCATTCGAAAGCCTGATTCTTAGTCTTACACACCCAACCTGGAAAAGCCTGTTCTATTTGTTATAGTATACCACGCTCCTGGACTGAATTTCTACCTGAATTCTCAGAGTTTTTATCAACCTCAGTCATTAGTACAGACAAAAAATAATTATTGTAGGTGTTTTCAATATCCATGTTGACATTGAAAATGATAGCCTCAGCACTGCATTTACCTCATTTTTAGACTCAATTGGCTTTGCCTAAAGGGTAAATAAACCCGCACATTGTTTTAACCACAACCTCGACCTGGTTCTGACATATGGCATAGAAATTGAACAATTAATTGTCTTTACACAGAATCCTCTTCTCTCAGACCACTGGTTAATAACCTTTGAACTTCTATATTGGATTACACACTATTAGGCAAAAATGTCTTTACTAGAGGTCTCTCTGATAGTGCTGTAGCTAAATTTAAAGAGGCAATGCCATCAGTGCTAAATTCACTGCCATATCACAATAAAACAGAGTATGCTAACCTTAGCCCCTCCCAAATTGATCAGCTTGTTGATACTGCTTCAGACTCAATGTGAACCATACTCAACTCCCAAACCATACATTAAAGCAAGCAACATGAAAACTTGAAAGGATATGTTGCTCAACTAAACTGGAAATATCCTGCTTAGCCTAGCATGACAGTTGAAAAATTTACAAGAAAGCTCTCAGCAATGCCAGAGCAGTCTATTACTCATCTTTAATAGAGGAAAATAAAAATTACCCGAGGTTTCTTTTCAGTACTGTAGCCAGGCTGAGCAGGAGTCATAGCTCTATTGAGCCATGTATTCCCATAGCTTTCAGTAGCAACAATTTCACATGCTTCTTTAATGATAAAATCTTAACTATTAGAGACAAAATTCACCTCCCCCTGCCTCAACTGGCACTAATTTTTAATCAGTCACAGAAACATCAGAAGCAGTCGTAAAACCCAATATCTACTGTTGTGATGCGGCCCGCGCCGCGATCTCCACGTGGTCCGTTGATGTGATGATACAGAGTAGACGAGCCAGAAGTTGAATCAAGTATAAGTAATTTATTTACGCTTCTGCAGAGAGCGGAGATCAGTAGTACAGCAAAAGTAGCAGCACCAGGAAGATCTGATCTGAGTCTGTGTGTGTGTCTTCGTTAATAGGTGTTTGCTTTGAGTCCCCCCCTTTCAGGGAGGATGTGTAGCCTTTTATGGTAATGTTCCGCTTTTCGTTGTCTAGGGGTTGTTTTACTCGTGTTCGTCTAACTATGAGGCGTCCACGTCTGTTATCAGGCGTCCACGTCTGTTAAGGTACTGTTGCCCTTCTGTCTCCTGTTGCGGGGGTGCAGTGACCCGTTCTTATCTGAAAGTGTGAGTTCCTGTGGTATGTGATTTTGTACTATGTTTCAGATGTCTTCTTCCAGGTGCACACTATGTCCTTGTAAGGCACATTATAGCGCGTATTGAATATATTGTATCCACAAATCCCCCTTTTGATCTCGTAAACGAGATCAACACAATGGAAAAAACAAAACATCAATAACAAAATATCAATTACATTAAAACAAAATCCAACCGCCTCCTCAACGATCACCTCCAATCGGCCACAACCCTGAACACCCTTGGTAGGGCCAGTCTGCGCCTCATTCGGGGGTGTGGGCCCAAAAAGGTACCCCGCCTGCCTTTTACGTGGGTTATAGTGATGGGAGGTGAACATCGGGACTTGGCCGGCACACTTCCTTCAAGTTACAAAAAACACTTAATAAAAACCATAATATTAAACATAATGAGCACATGTAAGCTGGCAAATGCAAAATCATAATCACATTGACTTATACCAGAAACATGGGAAGTTGGCCCTCATCCTCATCCTCAGCGTCTTTCAGCATGTCGGTGTGTTGTAATAACGGTGCGTTTTGTGTCTTTGTATCGGTCGAACGCACCCGCCATTACCCAACAACAGACGAGAAGATCGATGAGCGTTGTTCACATTCTCTTTTGCTTCTTCGAACACCACGACGATCCTGGTTGGTGGCTTGGCACGCCACTTGTTGGAGAGGAACGCTAGTTTCACTTCCTCCCTTCAGGGGTATTGGTTAGACTACCTCACCCTTATGCCACCAGGGGATTATTCGGCCCCTTGTTGGTCGGTGGTCTTTTCAGCGTTGTCGTCACACAGAGCCCTGTGTGTTTCTTGTAATGATCTGGCTGGAGCGTCAGCCGCTGCACATTGGCTCCAGTGGTACCCGGTGTCGCCCTTGCCGTCCAGCCGGACTGCGTGAGAGGTGCGCTCTGTCACCCGATAAGGACCTGTCCACCTTGGCTCCGTCCACTTCCTCTTGATCACCTTCAACAGTACCCACACCGCGTCCGGAGGAGTAGTTGCATCGCTGCTTGCCTCTTCATCAACCTGCTCTGCGTATTCTGCAACGAGACTTTGCAATGCATAGAAATACTGTTTGGTGGTTAGGTCTTGAAAGTCTGTTGTCAGTTTGGTCAGTTTAGTCTGTGGTCCAGGAAATGGTCTTCCTGTGGTCAACTCATGTGGTGTGAACCTTGTGCTCTGATTCACAGAGCTTCTGATGGTCATCGATGCTAGTGGTAAAGCGTCTAGCCAATTCATTTTGGTCTGTGCACAGATTTTGCCCAATTTATTTTTAATCGTTTGGTTCATTCTTTCGACTTTACCCTGAGACTGTGGATGGTACACTGTGCCGAATTTATGTTGGAGCCCCAACATTCGTTCAACCGCTTGCAAGTCTTTATTCTTGAAATGTGTAACATTGTCAGATCTTACCCGCTCAGGAAAACCGTGTCTTGGAATGTATTGATTCACCAGGAACTTTACCACTGTTTTATTATCTTCCCGTTTTGTGGGAAGTACTTCTGGCCACCCCGAATACGCATCGACGCAGACCAACAGATACCGAAAACCTTTCACTGGGTTTACCATATCTGTATAGTCTATGATTATTTCCTTTCCTGTTTTTGTCAGGAGAGGGAAACGCCCCGGGTGTGGTTTAAGTGTCGGTCTGGCATTGTACATCATACATTCTTTACATGTGTTCACGTAACGTTTGCACATATCTTTTAGAAATGGGTGCCACCAATGTTCCAAATTTTTTAGCATCTGTATCACTCCCACATGTCCCACTCCATGTGCCTCTGTTATTGCTGTTTGCCTGATACCTGGGGGTAAGATTATCCTACCGTCTGGACCTCTCCATACCCCTGTCGTATCTGTACAACCTCTCGCCACCCACAGTGTTTTCTCTTGTGGAGTTGCTTTGTCCTGTTCTGTCTTTAATCGGATTAACTCTGTGTCTTTCTCTGTGTGTGTTTCAGTGTCTGGACAAATCATGGTCATGTTGTGGACGTACCCTGCGGCTTGTTTTGCGGCGGCGTTGGCTGCGTCGTTGCCTACCTTCGTGCGGCTGAACAGTTTCTCATGACCTCTGCATTTTATAACCGCTACCTTGTGCGGGAGCATCAAAGCGTCTGCTAGCTGTTTCATTTCTGTCTCGTGTTTGATCGGTTTGTTTGATGCTGTGAGAGACCCTGTTCTTAGCCACTGAGGTAGTTCTACATGCACTGCTCCTACTGCGTAAGCTGAGTCTGTGTAAATGTTAATGTCTTGGCCCTTGCCTATTTGTAGAGCTTTGATGACCGCAAGTATTTCTGCTCTCTGTGCTGACTGTGGTCCTATGATCTTTTCTGCCTTGAGTGTGGTTGTGCCCTGATCTGTCTGTTCTACGACCGCATAAGCTGAGATCAGTCCCTGCTGTTCGTGTCTGTAGCAGCAACCATCTGTAAACAAATTTCTGGCTTCTGCGAGTGGGTCGGCTTGGAGGTCTGGTCTGATCTTTTCTTCCTTCTGCACTCTGTCTGCGCACTGATGTGGCTCTCCTATCCCCACCTGGTCTGCCATGTTGATACCTTCGTGTGTGAATGTCAAGTTTGGCGCCTCGAGAATTTTGGATAGCCGTCTTTGTCTCAATGCTGTCAGTGTGAATGTGGTTGAGTTGACGTATGCTACTACACTATGTGTTGTCAAAACGTGTAGTGGGTGTTCCATGACTATGTGTGCTGTTTTCTGTATGATTTTTGCGATCCCCGCCACTTGTTGTGTGCATGCTGGGTGTCTCTTTTCCATGTTGTCAAACATTACGCTGATGTACATTAACACTTTCCTATCTCCCCCTTTTTTCTGGAACAGCACTCCATTGACACCGGTGCTTGTTCCAGAAACATCAAGGAAGAATGGAGCTGAGTAATCTGGAATGGCTAACTCTGATGCAGCAGCTAACCCTTGTTTGAGTGCAATGAATGCTTCCTCAGCTAATTTTGTCCAGTTCAGGACTGCGTGGAGTTTGCGCATGCCGTGTTCTCTGATCATGTCTCTGAGTGGTGTTGTGAGTCCTGTGTAGTCAGCTATGTAGTTCCTACTGTAGCCTGTGAGGCCTAGGAATGATAGCATGTCTTTCACGGTCTGTGGTTTTGTGTGGTGGAGGATAGTAGCTCTGTGTTCTGCTGACAAGCCTGAACCTTTCTGCGAGATCTGTCTGCCTAAGAACGAAACTACTCTCCTGGCTACCTGCAGCTTGCTTCTGCTGACCTTAAACCCTGTCTTGGCTAAGTGGAGAAGGATGGTCTTGGTGGCCTGCAGACATAGAGCTGCTGTTGGTGCAGCCAGTAGGAGATCGTCAACATACTGTACTAGAGTCGTCTCTGGTGGTAGGCTACAGTTTGCTAACATCTCTTTCAGCACCTGATTGAAAATTCCCGGCGAGAGGGCGAACCCTTGTGGTAACCGTGTGTAGGTTAGTTGTTGTCCCTGATACGTGAACGAGAAGATGTCTTTGCATTCCTCAGCTAGTGGGAGACAGAAAAATGCGTTTGCCAAATCGATGCAGGTGAACCATTGATGACGAGGGTCGAGGTTAGTCAGCGCAACGTATGGATTGGGTACAGGGATGGTTTTAGTTTGTAGGGCTGCGTTGATGGCTCTGAGGTCGTGTGCCATGCGAAATTTGCCTGTGTTTTTCTTTTCTACCGGTAAGATCGGCGTGTTCCATCGAGAAACAGACGGTTCTAACACCCCCTTTTTTAACAGTCCGTCAATGGTATCAGCAATACCCCGTTCTGCACGCTGTTTGTGGGGGTATTGTCTGATCCAAATTGGTTCTGTCGAGACAAGTTTGAACGATACCGGCGTGCAGGCGACTCTACCGACATCGGTGGGACCTGTCGCCCAGAGTGACGAAGGCAAGTCCTGTAACATCGTCGCGGTGTCGGGGTGATCAGTTTTCTCTCTACTGTGGTGTCTCGAAACCTGTATGTGTTCCAGCAAGGCGGTGTCGGTAGCAAAGGTGACGATTTTGTATATTTGTGTTGCGGGAGAGAACCAAACGTAGGGAAGTTCAGTGCGCTGCCAATCAATTTGAGCCTCAGCTGTCTTGACTATAGACCCTAGCTCTTTTGCCTGATGGTCAGGGTGGAGGGCGAGTGACACATGCGGTGCCGCCTCGTCATCCATCATGTACCATTGCTGTTGTTCTGGTGTGAGGGTAACTCCTGCCGCTACCCCTACTTGTGCCACATAAATGTTTTCGGTTCTAATTGTCCAATCGAGTCCCTCAATTTGGTCTCTAAACTGATCTTCATACCACTCTGTGTTTTGTCTGTCATGGAACAATGTTACGTGAGGGGGGTCTGGAGGTGCTACATAGGGGTGTATCTGAGAGATCCAGGGCTTCCACTGGAGGTAAGCCGACAGAATACCACCATGTTGCTGTGTTTCACTGTGTAGTAAACCCCAATATACGTCCGCCGCTTTTTCTCCCACTGGTTGGAGGAGGTATTGTCCTTTGTTAGAGTGGGCGCCTATTTTGCATGGCAATCGCGTACCGTCAGGGAGAGTCACTGTCAGGCCGTCCGGGGAGCAAAGGATCGTTGCTCCCAGTTGGGTCAGGAGGTCGCGACCCAGTAGATTGGCTGGTACTTCGGGCGAGTACACGAACGAGTGTAAGACAGTCTGACTCCCTAATCGTGTAGGAAGTGGTTTGGTGTACGGCAGTGTTTTAGGAACCCCAGAGAAACCCATCACTGTGATAACTTCTGTTGAGATTGAATTCTTTGGCACAGTCTTAATGGTGGACACAGTAGCACCTGTATCCACTAGAAAGGGCAGTGTATTTTGGTTTACTGCCACTGACAGCACTGGTTCTGCTGTTAAGTGCTTGTCGGGGCGTCTCTGTGGGGTTGTGTCACTCGGAGTCCTGCCAGATTGGAAACTGGCTAGCTCCTCCCCCTCGTGCCTGCTGGTGGGTTGGGCCGTTCCCTTGGCCTCCGCGCATGTTGGGCATTCCCCTTTGAGGTCCCGTGTGCGTCCACGTGTTGTATGGGCATGCTCTGGCCCAGTGATTAGGGTCACCACAAATGTAACACGCAAGGTTTCCTCTGAAAGCCCCTCGCCCGGAACCCCCCCTCTGTCCTCTCCCAAGTAGACCTCCCCCTCTCCTAGGTGGGTGTGGCTCCCACGAGGGAAGTGGGGACAGGTCTGGGTAAGCCTGACCGTTGCCTCCATCCCAGTTACTTTGTGCTGCCTGTACCATTACCTTGACCTGCTCAGGTTTACCTTTCTTTTTATCATTCACTTCCTGTCTGGCTTTGGTGAGCTGTAACTTCAGCAGCTGTGCCTGGAGGTCCTCTAGCTCTTTCTGATCTTGATGTGTTTTATCCTGTGCCATGTTAGGTGGTGCACAAGATATTTCTCCCAGACATGCGACTCATCCGCACATATCTGGGTTATTTTTCATAATTTGCTGCACCGATTCGGGAACTCCGCTTAGTACCGCCTGTCGGAACCATTCAGTCTGGGACCCCGAGTTGCCGGGGTGGCAGCCTGTCTGTTTCACCCAACGTTCTTTCGATTCGTTAATGAACTCTCGATAGTTTTGTTTGTGATCCCATCTCATTTTGGGCATCGCGGCGGAGTTGGGAAGAGGAAATTTATCACGCATGGCTTTTCCTATTTTGGTGCTGTAGCCTAAGAACGGTGTGTCGTCGGGTAGTCTAGAGGTTCCTGCGTCAGTCTCTACAGTCCTCATGTCTCCTGGTGTCATGCATCGAGCTCCCACAGCCCTAAAGTCGCCCAGGGCTAAGGTTTGTCCTGCGGTCAGGGTGTCTAACTTACTCAACCACAAGTTCCCCCCATCAGTCACAGGTGGTAACTTATCTACCACTGCCTGCACGTCCCCAAAAGTGAATGGTCGGTATTTGTCTCTGTGTCCTGGAGTGATAGTCAAGGGAGCTTGAAATACTGGGTGTTGTGAGTATAGTTTTGCTAGCTCTGCTAGCTCCTGGCGCTTGGCTATGCGCGCGGATTTTTTACGCTCCAATTCATGTGTCAGTTGTGTGGCTACGTCCAGGCTCTTCTCTGAGCTATGGATAAGCTTATCTCTGATAGTGCTAACACATCTGTCCTGTACTGATTCTGCGTCTAGGCCTGCCCAGTCTCCCTCTAGCTCCAGTTGAACTCCTACCTCATCCATGCCGCCCTCCCACTGACCTGTGGCAATCACTCTGACCTTGCCTCCCTTCCTAGCCCCTATCTCGTCCTGCTCCTTATCTCGCATTCCTCCCTTCATTCTTTCTATTTTTTCTATCAGCTTCTCTTAGCTCATTTATCAAATCTATTTCTCTCTGTCTCTGTTCTCTTAGGACACTGTCTGCCTTTATCTGGTACCTCTTCTTCTTTTCCTCTATGAGTCTCGCCTGCTGTTCTTCCTCTGCCTTCACCTCCTGTTCCCTTTCTTTCCTTTCTGCAAACGGATCCAGTCCCTCCTCGCTCGCCTGAGTAGTCATTGTTTGTGATGTGTTAGGAAGTGTGGCGCGTCGTGAGCTCTGTGATGGCGTGTACCCTGTCGTGGACTTGACGCCGCTATGTTCTATCGGCTGTACTCCATTGTGAGTGCTTTGGTTATCGTCCTCTTGTTCCTCGCCTATTTCTAAGGTCCCTTTATGGATGTAAAAGGTGGGATACAGACCTGGGGTGGAAGGCACATATGGAGGTGGACGTGTGGTTGTGTCAGGTGCAGTTACCGCCTTGTCGTGAGGCTGTTTGAAATGCAGGTGCCTCATGCTGTGCCAACACATCGTCAGCTCCGATCACCCGCGACGTTCCTCCTCCAATTCCTCTCCTTTCTTTCTCCACTTCAATCTCTGCAACACATTCGACTGTTTTCCCTACTCTGCCATTTCCTCTCGTTTAACAGTAGCTTTTGTTGTTTCTTCCCATAGCCATTTCCCCAGGGAACCCCTATACTCTGGTGTCTTTCCTTTTTCTTTAATTAATTGCTCGATTTTTGCTTTAGCTTTATCCACTTTCTTTTCCCTTTCGGTTTGTTTACAGGTGATACCTAGGGCCTTGAGGGTGGTGTCCAGCTGGATCCGCAGCGTTAACCACTGACCAGGCGGACCCCATCCCCCGTCGTCTATTTCTCTGTCAAATTCCCCATCCATTTTATCTAAACCCTGAGTCTTTCAGTTTCATTACAGACCGTGCCGTTTATTAACTGGTGTTACTACTCTGTGTCTAGCAGCCAGACAGTTTGTACGCCTCGCGGCTGGTCAACTGTCTCAAGTGAGTGGTGAGCTGGTGGCGTTCGTTATCACCGTTAGGTTTCCTGCCACATCAACAGATTGCGTTTACACCGTTAGGTTTCCTCTGTTGACTTTACAGTTCACCTCACGACACTGCCGTTCACACCGAGCCTCGCACAAAAAATTCTCAGAGTCTTATTCTTCCCGCACCCCTTGTCCCTTTTCACTCACAATGCACACATACACACACATATAGACAAAAGTTATTATCACACTTTGCAATCCGTAATTTTGTATTAAATTTTCTTTCAGCAGACGTGCTTGTGGATTACCTTTCCACGGGCCTCTCACCCTTTTAATCAGACGAATGGATACTTTAGGAATCTCTTGTTCCAAGGCCTTCAACCTATATAGAATGCTTACAAAGCAAACAGAATTTAAGGAACCTCACTCCCGGGCCTCCAACCCAGCTAAGAACCCAGTTCTCTTCCGCACCCTGTCGGGTTACGGGTGGGGTTTGCCACACCCAAGGTTTGTCGTCTGCTGATTTTCCTTTTCTACAACCTTTTATTCCTTCACCGTGTGTTTTCACTTGCAGAAGGAACTTATTTGCCAATAGTGCACTTCGATTTTTGTTTCTCGAGAATCTTACTTATACTCGTTCTTTTAGGTTAAATTTCTTACACGTTACTCAAGACAGGACACACTTTTAGTCGTAGTCAATGTGCAGAGTTTTGATTATAACAGGTTTCTGCTCACCTTGTTTTAGGTTTGTGCCGGCTTGTGTCCTTGTCCTTCGTTCGAAAAAAATTCTTTAAGTCGAATGCTCCATCCTACTGATCTACCACATCCCCGGACGAGCCCCCAAAACTGTTGTGATGCGGCCCGCGCCGCGATCTCCACGTGGTCCGTTGATGTGATGATACAGAGTAGACGAGCCAGAAGTTGAATCAAGTATAAGTAATTTATTTACGCTTCTGCAGAGAGCGGAGATCAGTAGTACAGCAAAAGTAGCAGCACCAGGAAGATCTGATCTGAGTCTGTGTGTGTGTCTTCGTTAATAGGTGTTTGCTTTGAGTCCCCCCCTTTCAGGGAGGATGTGTAGCCTTTTATGGTAATGTTCCGCTTTTCGTTGTCTAGGGGTTGTTTTACTCGTGTTCGTCTAACTATGAGGCGTCCACGTCTGTTATCAGGCGTCCACGTCTGTTAAGGTACTGTTGCCCTTCTGTCTCCTGTTGCGGGGGTGCAGTGACCCGTTCTTATCTGAAAGTGTGAATTCCTGTGGTATGTGATTTTGTACTATGTTTCAGATGTCTTCTTCCAGGTGCACACTATGTCCTTGTAAGGCACATTATAGCGCGTATTGAATATATTGTATCCACACTACCTAGACATTTTCTCTCTTATAAACCTTCACCAACTAACTTCAATGATCTCTTCATCTAAACCAGCAACCTGTCTCTTAGACCCCATCCCAACCAGGCTGCTTAAGGAATTATACTCTTAGGTAGCACTTCTCTATTAGACATAATCAATCTGTCCTTATTATCAGGATGTACTGCAGTCCTTTAAAATAGCTGTAATGAAACCTCTTCTTAAAAAGCCTCCTCTTAAAAGGTCTACCCTCGATCCAGATGTTTTAGCCAACTATAGACCCATATCCAACCTTCCCTTTCTCTCTAAGATCCTTGAGAAAGCTGTCGCCAAACTGTTGTGTGACTTTTTACATATAATAGTTTATTTGAGGATTTTCATTCAGGATTTAGAGTACACCACAGCACAGAGAAAGCACTGGTTGCGAATGATCTACTAACCGCATCAGATAAAGGACTTCATTGGCATCAAAGGACTTGCACTTACCTGCTTTAAGTCCTACTTATCAGATCGATTTCAATTCACGCACATTAACGATAAATCCTCCATTTACTCAAAAGTTAGTCACGGAGTTACACAAGGTTCAGTGCTTGGACCAATTCTATTGACCATATACAGTATATGCTTTCCTTAGGCAATATTATCAGGAAACATTCCTTAAACTTCCATTGTTATGCAGATGACACCCAATTGCACCTGTCAATGAAGCCAGACAAAACCAACCAGTTAGCTAAACGTCAAGCATATCTTAGGGATATAAAGATCTGGATGACCAGGAACTTCCTACTATTGAACTCAGATAAAACTGAAGTCATTGTGCTTGGCCTGCAACACCCCAGAAACACATTATCTAATGACATACTTACTCTAGATGGCATTACTCTTGCCTCTAGCACCACTTCAAGGAATCTTGGGGTTGTCTCCGATCAGGACTTGTTCTTTAACTCCCACATAAAACAAACTTCAAGGGCTGCCTTTTTTCACCTACATTATATTGCAAAAATCAGGCACATCCTTTCTCAAAATGACGCAGAAAATCTAGTACATGCTGATGTTACTTCTCGGCTCAATTATTGCAACTCCTTATTGTCAGACTGTTCCAATAAAACATTAAATAGTCTCCAGCTGATTCAGAGAGTATTGACCAGAACCAGAGATCATATATCTCCTGTGTTAGCCTCTCTGCATTGGCTCCCTGTGAAATCCAGAATACAAATCCTCCTCCTTACCAACAAAGCCCTTACTGACCAGGCACCATCCTATCTTAAAGAGCTCATAGTACCTTACTATCCCATGAGAACACTATGCTCCCAGAATGCAGAACTACTAGTGGTTCCTAGAGTCTCCACAAGCAGAATGGGACAGAGGTCTCAGTTATCAGGCTAAATTTGGGTCCAGGAGGCAGCCACTCTCTCCACATTTAAGAGTCAGCTTAAATTCTTCCCCTTTGATATAACTTAGGGTTAGAACTAGCTCAGCATTAGCTTGAGCCATCCCCTCACTATGCTGCCATAGGCCTAGACTACTGGGGGACTTCCCATGATGCACCTAGCTTCCCTTTCTACCACCTCCTCCTCTCTCCCCATGCGCATTAACACCTCAAAAATGCTCGTTACTAATGGTCCTCCCTTTCTCCTGCAGTTTTGTGCTTTCTCGTCTCTCTAGTCTCTCCTCCTGTCACTTTCTGCAGGTTTTTTTCTGATGCTCCTGAGTCTGGATCCATGGCTGCAGACCACCTACTGCCCCATGAGCCAGATCACCACCCACTGCTTTCATTTTTATGATTGCTACTGTTACCATTTAATTTAGTCCTATTAGTAATATTATTAGCCCTGTTAGTATAACTATAGTATATACAGTATAGCCATTAATCCCATTGTTATGCTATGCTCTCTCTCGTCCCTCCTGCCCCCTGTCTCTCGCTCTCTCTCTGAATTGAATTATATTTGTTAAGATTTTTCATACTGCCTTTTAAGAGACAAGACAGTAGATGTAAGTAAATCTGGCTTTCCTTCACATATTATCTATCCACTGTGATAGCTCATGTCAGCACAAATGACGTCATGTCTATCAATTAAAATGCAATATGAACTGAAGTCACTATCCTCCTCCATTGAAAGCTGGGTGGGAGGTGTGTGCAGCAGTCTGCACGGTTGGATGCGAAATGTTACAACTGCTACTTGGCTTGGTTTTGATAGTAATTCTAATTCCTTCAGGACCAAGTGTGATCTTTTCAAAAATGACCGTTTGTATACTAACAAGATAGGAACAGAAAAACTGATTTCTGTTTTTACGAGTTTTATTGCTTTTAACTATGATTTCCCTATCCAGACCCTGCGCATTATCATGCCTGGCCCTGGACTCATATTACTGTCCCTGATAGTGTGTATCCCTTAGCAGCAGTGTGCAAAATGAAACTTTACTTGAAGTCCACACAGAATCAAACTCCTCACAGTTAAAACCGGTTCTTCTGTGTCCTCTAATGAAATAACTCTTTTCTGGTAGTGCAGTGTTGCCCTTGCTATTAAGTCATTTATCTGACACGATTTTAGAATGAACAAAAATATGGATTTTTAATTTTTTTTCCTCGTAGAATCTTGGATTTATCCTGATGATTATGCCCCCCTCATTGAATCACATCCCCAAGAGTTCTTATTCATTCTCCAGCCAATATTAACAGATTGCAGTGGAGGCCTTGCAGTAACACGTGGAAATCATTACCTTCGCTCTCCAATCACAGTCATTTTTTCACAGTTGGTTGTCCTTTGTCCATCTTATGTGTTTTAATCTGTAGACCCTCTAAATTTAGCTTTGGTTTTATTAAGCAATATTCATACCTGTATTATTGGTGATTTCTATGTATATCTAAGTTCATTGCCCCTCTTCTTCCTATTTTTTTATTGTCAAACTTTGATTTCCTTAAATATAACATAATATATTAAATGTCCCAGCCATTACAAAAGCCACAGAGTTGCCCTGTGCTCTCCCATGGTTTCTGTGTGGAAGATGTGAATTATGTCCATTTACCAACTCTGATCACAATGCATTGCTCTTTTTGGTACTGTATGTCTCCCATGACCCTAAACACCACTCTCCCAGAGTTGTCTTTGAAACCATAAACTCTGTGATTGGTGCCTATTTAGTCAGCCAGATGCATCCTTCCCAGAGCGATGTAAAGAATTCCTCAATTATTTTTATAGTGGGATAGTGAGAAATTCAGTAGCCCATTAATACAGAAGTCAGAGAGCTTGATGTTGAAATCTCTCTAAACTTGAACACACAGTTGCACTTTCAGTACCATAAAAATGCCCTATAGACTGCATTCCCCCTTGGTTTTTCAAAGCTGTATTTCAGATCCTTGGTCCAGATATTTTACCTATTTTAAGCACTGTTTTCTTGCTACTGGTTTTTAACCCTCAAATTATACAGTATATATGCCAATGTTTACCCCCTATTAAAGCAGCCCTCTCTGGATCCTTCTGTTTTTAGTCATTTTTAGACCTATCTTTACACTGACATTTCAATCCAAAGTATTAGCAAATGATTGAAAGATACAGCTTAAGATGCACAGGGATACAACATAAGGTCATCTGTTGTTTTTGTTCTTTCAGTATCACACACTCTTGCTCAGGTGACACAATCATGGTCTGTCACACCTTGGCTTGTGTCCCAGAAATATGGGTGTGGATCAGACAGGGGTATATTATCAGCCCCCTTTTATTTACATGAAACATGCTAACCCTGGGGTAAATCACGAGACATAATATTGATGTTTATTGCTATGCAGACAATACACAAGTGTGTGTCCCAGTAACGTCTGTGTCATCTTTTAGTTCCCCCTTTGATGAAATTAAACTCTGGATATCCAATAATTTCCTGCAGTTTAAAGACTTCAAATTAAAATTAATTATTATTATAATAATTACTACACCATCTGGCCCCAGCAGCAGCAGCAGCTTTACCAATCTCTCATCTGGTCCTGGTGTCTTGTTCAATAACATTAAAAAAGAGGCCTGTAACCTAAGTGTTACAAATCAGAGTTGTCCTTTGCTAGTCAAGCGATTAAAGTTGTGCAGTCCTGCTTTGTACACCTGAGATATATAACCAAGATCAGGTCATGCCTTTCATCTATACATGAAAAAGGCCAACCATGCTATTATTTCCTCCAGCCTTGCCGGTTGCAAAACTCTTTATTCTGGTATCAACAGACAGAACATCCAAATACCACAGCTGATACAGAACTTTGCTGCTAGGCTTTTAACTTCTTCTAAGAGAAGCAACTACATCATACTAATCCTTCCTGCTCATCACTGGTTTTCTGTGTGTTTTAAATTTATTTTAAGATTTTACTGCTTGTTTAAAGCCTTGAAGGGTCTGGCTCCTTCCTATATCTTTGATCTACTATTTCCCTATGAGACAGATTGCATAGATACTTTGGCAGGGCCCTACTAAGGATTACAAAATCTCAACTTGTCCTTAAAGGTGATGGAGTCTTTGCTGCAGATATGGAGGATCTAAAATCTAAGAAAACTCAGTGATTTCTTTTAAATCTCTCCCTAAAACTTTCATACCATGGCTTTTTCTTAAATAATGTTATTCTTTGTATTCTTTCTTTGTAATTGTTTTAGCTTTTTATTTTGTTTTAGAATCATGTTTTCATTTCTTTTATTCCTTGGTTTTGCTTTAAAGAACTTAACAGTGTTTTGAGATGGTGCTTTTTAGATAAAGTTCTAATTATAAGCAGGTTTTATTTTCTTGCATTTCTCTGAGCATATCTGTCTACCATGTAAAGCTCTGCTTTAACCAGGAACAATGTATTCATAAAGCTAACCAGAACAGCCGGTCTTAAGTTCAACAAAATTAGAAAAATAATGTAATTTTACTCTTACTCTCAAAACTAAGCATGAGTGCTATATATTAACATTTCTAAACACAAAGATTTGATCCTAGTTCCTAGATTATGTAAGAGACCTTCAGAGGCCCACTTAGCAGAGGCAGTAGCTACACACTCTACACTCTAATACCCTAAATAGCCCTGTAAACTTTATCAAAATAATTATAGGGGGAAATATATATGGACATGATGGTTAGATATTTGTAATCTTTATCTTCCAACAATAAGTAGTCACTGCAGTCAGAATTAGACAGTCAATTAGACCAAATCTTAGATATTTTATACATACTAGCTCAGATCTGATTCAACTGCCATATTAGAAATACTTCTCCACCTCGGGTCATGGTGTTTTGTCATTTTTTTGTTCATGCTTAGGCCACAATCCAAGTGGAAACCAAGGCTCAACCTCACAGTTTGTCACAAAAAAGTACATAAACTCAGTGGATTTGAAACTGTTATAATGTGACCTGCTTTTACGGCAAAAGTGTACAGCCTCTTTAATAATTTTCAATGCAGGGCTACTAGTGGGTTTAACCTGCAGGTTGACCTGAATGCACTGTTGATAAAGTCTGACATGGCTAATTTATGATGGAATCAAAAATAATTTGAACTTTGTTGTAAAGTCATTTACATTAAGCACACTCTGTCTCCATTATTGTCCATTAGTGTCCATTATTCCTACCCTGATTGTATGCAATTATGGGTTACAATTAAAACATGTAACATATACAGTAGATGTTTTAATCAGAACAGCAAGATAACTGAAGTTGTAAGATGAATTTCTTCCATGACACAAGCTTACAACCAGTGAATTCAACCCCTCTGTTGATTAATAGAGCTAACATGCCCAACAAGGCGTCAGAGGAAAAAGCAAATCTGGCAAAGAAGTTGGCAGAGCAAAGGGCCAAGGGTCTAGAGGGCATCCCTACTACTGCCAAGGTGAGGTATTTAAGAGCATTCATTGACCATGTGAATAAAACTTATAGTAGTCTTTTACTACTAATAATTATAATAATCTTTTTTCTTTTTCTTTCAACTGCTTCATTTTCAAATCTGCAGCTCAAAATTGATGAATTTGAGTCTAATGTCAATGAGGTCAAAGACCCTTTCCCTCCAGCAGACTTTCCTGGTAAATAATAATGCCTCCACTGTGTATTATTAATCATACTATTCCAAATTCAGAGGTAGAAAGGGCTCTGCTACTCTGTTCCTTTTTTCTGTTGGCTAGGTGATGATGAGGAGGAGGACCCTGAGATCCCAGAAAGCCCCAGACCTCGTCCAATGGCAGATCTGCAGTTGAAGGAGGAAGCTATTCCAATGCCAGAAGCTAGCTCATTTTTTATCTTTGGACCTCAGAACAAGTATGATGCTGGTGATTGTTTGTGTTGATAGTAATGAAAATCTACTAAAGTTAGGTCAGTTTTTTATTTTGTCCAATGTCAAAAGTCACACATTTATGTTGAGGGTTTTAATAATCTGTACAGCATCCAGCACCCTCTGTCCTTAGACCCTAATATAAGTGAAAACTCCTTCAATGGGCATAGAAGGAAAGTGGTATGGGCGTTGCGATACCTTGTGGTAAAAAATATAGCTTTTTCTCGTAGTCTGAAAAAGCAGAAAATGGTTAATTTAACAAATAATCAAGATGTCTTAAATTTTTAATCTTGACAAAAATGACAGATCCAAGCAATTTATCACAACCAGTGCCACAGTCAAAAATTGTAATATGTCAAATTTGATCAGCTCTAAAGTTTCAAGAGCATGGGTCATATCTTATAGGAGCCTGTTAATTTTAAATTAATTTTGCAGTGGTTGTTTGAAGGTACTAGTTCAATGCATGGCTGTTTCAGTTACTCCTGTAGTCTCCATTAGGTGCTTGTAGTCACAAGCATTCAAAACATTGCTGTTTCACAGTTTTTTGTCCTATCAAGTTTGATGTTGGCTAAATGGCTATTGATACAAAAGAGTCCCTGTTGGAAAATTGAAAATATCTGCAATATGACCCTGACAAGCAAGAGGATGTTCATTTGGAAGAAAATATGGCAGAATTGGCTATAGCAGTATGTGATGGAAAATGATGTAGCAAGCACAAGGATAGCTCAAGGACCAGGAGCAGAGCCTAAATTCCAAGACCTAGAAATTTTGTATCTAGAGGTTTTTGCATGTGTGTTGACTCACTCAAAGGCAATGAAAACAACCCAAGAACAGTAGATCCTAAGGGAAAATCTGTTGTTATAGCAGACATAGTCTCTCTGAGGATTCAGAGGATGAGGCTCCAGTGGATGAGATTATTGCTCCAGATAATGGCAGTAAGTTTGAAGGTGCTTACACAGCACCATTGTGTTGGGGAGGTGAATTTAATTATAGCAACCCCCAATGGCTAAGCTGAAACCACACCACATCATGCAGATAACTGAAATTGGGGGTAGAGTTGAGATTTTGGTAGAAGAAGGGGAGTTTAATACTTATCATTTTGACTCGGATGTTTTGTGTGCCAGGCTGTTGGTACTCAGGCCAGTGCTGATGTGCCAGCTAACCATGTTCATTTGCAAAGAAGCCAGAGGCAGGATATACTGTTTGCAGTCTGGTTGATGTCTACTCTTTATTACTTAAGATGTTCCTCGTTGCACTGGTAAAGTTGTGCATTATGTCAGTGTAAGAAATGTGGCTCCCACAAAACAACATTTGTATCAATTTCCAGTAGATAGGGAGCAAGCAATCCAGAAGAGGGTGCACTACATGCTCCATACAGTAGTTTTTGAACCTCCTAATATTGCTTAGATTTCACCTATTTTAATTTCTGCTCAGGAAGGGAGAGATGGAAGATATTGTGTGGGCTTTAGAAAAAATGAACAATGTGACAAAAGCTGATTTTTTTTCCTAGTCTTCATCTTGACAATTGCATTAAATCTGCCAGAGGTTTAAACAGGAATGTAGAAAAAAAACAAATTACAAGTTGATTTTGAGATCGATAATAATGGTTTTCTCTTAAATCAACAAAATGATTAATCCTTCCAAATCTAGCCCCCATGAATTTCTATCTGTGACCAAATGCAATAAATTTGCAGGGCTTTTTTTTAAAGGAAATGATCTCCTATGTCAGAGATAATATATTTTTCTGCAGCAATGAATCATCACCTTTACATCCAATTTACTGCTATGACCTTAATGTGTCTGACCTTTTAACTTCAGAAATTTGGAACAAGTAATTCTACTCCAGTAGTCTTGAAACTCTTCTTTTGATTCCCTGACTACTAACTGTTCAAATCTGTCTTGCATTGCTTGATAAATGACATAGAATTTATTAATGATAGCTCCCTGCAGACTGGAATTTTCCCTGCCTTTCTTAAGCATGCTGTAATGTCATCTCTGTTGATGAAAAACAATCTAGATACACTTTAATTAATTTAGTCCATGGACCACTGCTCTTTAGTCTATATACCTATAATTTATTCTGACGTTCATATATTGATGACACGCAGTCTTACATTTCATTTTCCTGTAATGATCTCAGTTCTGTTAACAAACTAGTAAATGGTTGATGATATTATTTTCAGGATGTCCAGAAATATCTTATAGTTGAATATAAGAAAGACTTAGATAGTCATAGGTTGGTTCTAAACAGTATAGACAAATAATTTACTCACATTTGATATTGTTGTCTCTGAAGGACAATGAGCAGGGATTACTTAAACAGTCAGGAGCAGTAGTAGCAGTAGACGGTTCAGGATCATTCCAAATTCAGTGGCCAGAGTCCTGACAAGTACATGAAAATTTGGAAAATATTATATTGGCCCGGAAACCACTTTAATTCTCCCTGTACAATACACAATCACCTTCAAATTATTTCTAACAGTCATTAAATGCATATAATGATTTGACTCAGTGCATTTCTTACTTGGTCACACATTACAACTTAATCGCGCCTCTCAGGTCATCAGGTGGAGGCCCTCTAGCTGTACTCAGCATTAGATCCATGCCTAGTGAGCGTGTCTTCAGTTATTTTGGTCCTGCTATGTGAAACAAGCTGCCTACTGACATGAGGTCTATCACAACTGTTTCCACATTCAAAAGCAAACTCCAAATGTTCTTTTTCTCCTGTATGGTTAATTACTGTATGTATGTCTAATTACTCTCTAGTAGAATTTGTTTCTTTTAGGGTTACGTTTATGCCTAAGGGATTGGACAGGGGTTCCTTTTTGACTGTGTTGATATTTTGGGGTTTTTATTGCTGTGTGGTATGCTCAATGTACATTGGGAGTATGCTTCATTCTACTTATTATTATATTCTTATATTCATGTTGCCTGTGTTAGCTATTTTCTCATGGTTTTGCAATCCTTATTTTTATATTTGTTCATTTAATGTAAAGTAACTGTAATAAAATGTGCTATAAAAGGTAAACTTGTCATGCTCTCCCAGCAGTCAAATATCTCCGCAAAGGAAAGATATAGTCCATAGTGAACAGTCATTATCTATACTGAGCACATGTACTCTTCAGAAAATTCATTTGTAATAAAGATTCAAAATACTGATTGGTGAGTCCATAAGTGGCTGCATATGAGTTGAGGAAGGGAAAAAAAGCCGTGAGGAAGAAAAAGATAGGAGAGGAGTTTTTCATTCCTCTTTTATATGGTCAAATAGGCATGAAGACTGATATGTACACTATGTGTAATCTCCCACACTTAATTTCACTGTCTTCATTCTTTTGTCTGGTCCAGGTATGTCTCGGAAAAGGGTCAGGAAAGCTACTGTAAACTGGGTAGTTGTAGATTCAGAATCGTGTAGCCATGGTCATATGCTAGTAGTCAAACTAGGATTAGTGGTAGTTCTAGTACTAATACAGTGGTAAACTGCATCAGCTGTTTTACATTTGAATATGATACCTCTTCCCCTTTCACCATCCTTAATAAGTGGACGTCATGGTCTATTTCAACTGGAAGGAGCTAGTGGCGGTGAGGTTTTCTGTAAGATTTGCCTTTTTGAGCTCTTCATGCAGTTTCCCATAAAACTTGCCATCACTGCATCACTCCTTCTTGATGATGGTCCCCTTGCAGAAATTGAAACTGCAGGTGTCCACCAACACTTGGATCTCATACTTTAGCCAATCAAATTGGTTGAAGAGCGGAGGAATGGGGACACACTGACATTTTACAAAATTAGCTGGATCTCAGTTCATGTTGCAGCTCTCTGAGGGGTCTGAAGAAATGTAATCTATACACTTCACCCCTCCATCTTACCATTGTCACTCAACTATTGTACTTTGAACAGACTTTATGGTCTGGCAAAATGTTTTGCCACAGTTTACTATGGCCTTTCACAATTTCACAGGCATTTCACAATTTTTTTCAACAATGTCATTTTTAAGAGAATGAATATGTCTTTTAATCATTTCAGGTTCCGGAAGCTATGCCACCGTATTATCAATGCAACTACTTTCACCAACATCATCCTCCTCTTCATCCTGCTGTCATCTATTTCTTTAGCTGCTGAGGATCCCATCGACCCCATGTCTTTCAGAAACCAGGTGATAAAGTGAAGCCCCGCCCCATTGTAATCGAGATGTTTAAGTCAGATTGTGATTGCAAAATTATCATTTTAAACACTTAGTATTATATTTTTATTAATATTACAAATGATTTGACATTTTTAGGTGTTGGCCTATGCTGATATTGTCTTCACTTCAGTCTTCACGGCAGAAATTGTGCTCAAGGTAATAATGTTAATGCAGAAGAGTGAGGAATTAAAGATGAAACCAGAAGCAGTGTGGAGAAATATGGTGATTCCAGATGCTTCCATAGAGCTCATACAGGCTCACTGAAGGGTTTGATAAATGGAAATGGGATTAATGGGAATGGGATTAATGGGATTAAGAGAATAATTTCTTGTTAACTTTTAGATAGTCTACTTGCTAGACTAGGCTACTGGTGATGTAATTACAATAAAGTGAGATTAGGCAATTAAAAGCACATATAGGCTAAAAAGCATAGGTAGGCTAACAGATTTTCATTGTGTTAAGTTAGATGCCTACTCAGCCATCGATTTAAAAAAGAGTTTTCCCAGTCATTGAATCTTTGTAATGGAAGATCTGGCTCTGTTAGAACACCTTTGCACATTCTTAAGACACAGGAGGGATATTTTGGATCACATGGGATTTTTTGTGGAGTGTGAGGAATCGCTATTAGGTTGCTTTCATCTCCCATGGCATCTCTTTCTGGAATTATGCCACAATTCAGCCTCTGTTGAGGCAAGAAATCTAATGCCGAATGCAGTGCAGATGCTCTCCATGATGGGGTCTTGAGCCACTGGGACTTCTCATCAGGAGACTGGGGACAGGTCCAATATATCTCAGCCAACCATTAGCAGAACAATGTCAGCAGTGTTGGAAGCTGAAGTCCATCACATGTCAGAACATGCAATTTCCATACCCTTGTTGCTCAGCAAACCATGAGCAACAAGGATTGCTTTTCCTTTGGGATTCTGCACAATATTAGGCATGATAACAGGGGGCCATTTGATGTTCTGATGGTAGCCAAATGCACCCATGCCTAGAAAGCCATGGCTACCATGGCACCAACTAGGGACTAAATGAATGACACAGGACCACATTCATTGCATCTTTAATGTAAAGTGGTACATGTTAGGCATGTATTAAATAGGGGTAGTAGAAACAGCGAAGGCACAAATTTTGGTCAAACATTTCATTACAAAAGAAATTACAGGTGTATCCTCTGCAACCTTTCAGCCCTGATGACCACAACTAATTTCTTTCCATAATGCATTTTTCAGGTTGCTTGATAAAACTAACTGGTGCAACTGTACTTACAATGTTAGAGTTTCTATTTCAAGGTCAGGGAATTTATTTCTTAGACGCATGCCGATGTTACAAACTCTAAAGGCAGGCACTAACAGGTTGTTATATTCACGCTTGTTTTCAGCTGCCAGATTTATCAATGCCCAGTTATTCTTACACTGTGACTGGCGAGATAGGAACATTTCATGAATCACACATGGACCCTGTCATAGATGATTTCTGTACTCGGACATGAGCTAGTTTTACCTTCTTCATCAATACCTCAGCATTAGCCTGCGTTGTCACATACACTGCTGTAATGATGTTGGAGGAAAATTCCCTAGGTAGGAACAAGAGTCTGCACTTAATCATCAGTGACTTTAAGTCAATTTTAAGCCAATTATTTTGGTAGAGATTGTAAATTTTAGGTTATTAGTTTTATTCTTAGTCAAGACTTTGTCTTGATTTATTAATACTTTTCTGTCCAGTTTAGTAACATCTTGACCTTTACTCATGCCTTAGTTCAGGTCAAATTTAAGCACCAAATTTTTTGAACATTTTGGGGAACCCCTGATAATTTTAAAAGCAGTGTTAATAATATTGAGATTCAATAATAATAACAATACTAAGAGGAATCATTCATATGTGATTCTCCTTTTCTCTTTGTTTATATGCTATGTTATAACTACAGTTGGAACTTGTTCTTTAGTAAAGTTCTGGTGTTCATGATTACTAGTACTGTTTTTCAGATGACAACATATGGTGCCATTCTTCACAAAGGGTCTTTCTGCAGGAACTCTTTCAACATTTTGGATCTTCTGGTGGTCAGTGTGTCTCTTCTCTCAATGGGCATGGAGTAAGTAGAGTCTTGAAATGTACCTCATCATCTTTCACTGACTGACCCTCTCTCTCATACAAATAGCAGTAGTGCCAGATGCTAACACACCCTTACACTTAACATTTTTCTACAGAGTAAAACCAATCAGTGAATGTGTCTGTGTTTCTATCTAGATCCAGTGCCATCTCAGTGGTGAAGATTCTCAGGGTGCTGAGGGTACTCCGGCCCCTGAGGGCCATCAACAGAGCCAAGGGACTCAAGGTATGAAACATTGAAAAGGTTTCTTGTTTTACAGACATCCTTATTTTTGCCCGATTCAACATTTATTTGTTATATCTCTATCTTTGCTGTCTTTGTAGCATGTTGTCCAGTGTGTGTTTGTAGCTGTGAAGACCATTGGAAATATTGTACTGGTCACCATGTTACTGGATTTCATGTTTGCCTGCATTGGAGTCCAACTTTTCAAAGTGAGATGAGTGGGAAATATAGTGACTTACTGTTGCTTAGCACTTTATATTGTAATGTAAATTACCTTTGTCTACCTTCCTTTTTATGAAGACAGTCACTTTTGTTGCCTTCTCAGGGCAAGTTCTATGCCTGCACAGATTCTGACAAAATGACGGAAGAAACATGCAAGTAAGGAATTTCGTGTTTACTGGAACACTGATGCTCTGAAATACTGCTCTTGCCTTTATCTGTTTTTTAGATTTTAAAAGCCCTGCGCACAGTTTTTTGCTCTTTCTGATTCTGGTGTTGATTTTTCTGTGGAAAACTATATAGAGGGAAAAGTAAGTCAAATTGATTTTAACTTCAACGAACCATGCAAAGCACAGTTGACAAAATAATTAGTCAGTTTATTCAGTCTTGATAGCTTGTTCCAGTGCTTTTAAAAACATATTAAGGCTTCATCAGCAGGTCAAGTTTGGTAAGCTGTCATCATATGACTGAGAGCAAGACTGAAGTGTGTCATTACATGTGACAGCTTTGAGGACTTCTACATCTGCAAAACAACGGGAATCCTGGATGAGAGACTGAGGTTACTTTACATTTGGCAAGCATTGCTCCTTGCTTCCCTCACTCACGTCCTCATTACTACTACTCATGACACAGAATATCTCTACTGAAAAATGTGTAGGGATAACTCAGTAACATTTTTAAAGAAAAAAGAAGAAATGTATCTGATAGAAAATACTTGCATTACTTTTACTGATTAAACTGAAAAGATTTGAGGGAGAAAGAAAACATGTAAATAAAGCCATAAATATTCTAAATAAAGTCCACAACCTAATTAATTGTAAAAGACCAGAGGAAAAGTTAGGCTGACAACCTTTTCAGTCCCAGTCAGATATGATAAGACTATAACACCCATTGTGCAATTGTAGTGACCTGTAACTGTAATTTTTTTTGAGAGAAATAAGGTGAGGTTGGTATGGAAGATGAGAAGAAAGGAAGAAGAAAGAAAAAGTTTTTGGCTTTTGAATAAGTAAACTAATTTTAGAATTTTTTTTCACGAGTTATCATGAAAACAACATTTCTCATTATATGCCTTTTTTATAAATATGATTTACATTAGAGTCTCTGCTGGTATTGCCGTTCCTGTTTCTACAGGTATCTTGCTTACAGCATTACAAAACATGCAATGTTAATAATATTAAAGTAATTTATTCTGATTGAAGGGGGTTACATTAACCATTAAGGAATTATAGCCATTTTTATACATAGACCCTCTTTTTCAGAGGATCAGATGTAATGGGACAAACCAATCTAATCATAGATATGAGGATTATTTTTGATACGTGAATGAAAATCCTTGCAGTCAATAACTGCCTTAAGTCTGGAAACCAGGGATATCATCAACTGCTGAGCTTCCTCCCTTTAGATGCTTTGCCAGGCCTTCACTGTGGCTGCAGAATATTCTTTTTTTTTTTTTTTTTTTTATTGAGAATGTCTTGTGTTTCACAGTATGTCTTTGGTCATCATCCATCTTCACTGTGAAGCTATCAGTTTTAAGCATATGGCTATATCTCAGCAGGCAGTTTAGCCCTATACACTTCAGAATTCATCCTGCTGCTTCTATCAGCAGTCACATCATCAATTAACACCAGTGACCCAGTTCCAATGGCAGCCATACATGCCCATGACATAACACTGCCTGCATCATGTATGACAGATGATTTGAAATGCTTTGGATCATGAGCCATTCCTATCCTTCTCTATATTCTCTTCCCATCATTCTGGTAGAAGTTGATTTTGATTGAATCTGTTCAAGGAATCTTTTTCCAGAACTGGGCAGGCTTTATTAGATGTTTTCTGGCAAAGTCTAATCTGGCCTTTCTGCTCTTAAATTCGATCAGTGATTTGCACCTTGTGGTAAACCCTCAATATTTACATTCATTAAGTTGTCTTTGATTTTAGACTATAACAATGATACACCTACTGCATCAAGAGTGACCTGGCTGGATGGTGTGAAGACTTTCTCTTCACCAGGGAAGGAATTCTGCGATCATCCAAGTTAGTTTTCTTACATGGTCTTAAAGACCTTTTGGTGTTGCTGAGATCACCAGTGCATTTCTTCTTTTTAAGAATATTTCAAATTATTGATTTGGCCACTCCTAAAGTTTCTCCCATCAATCTGATAGGTTTGTTTTGTTTTTTGCATTAGTGTTGGCCTCCTTTATTTGCAACAACACATCTCTTTATTGCATATTGAAATCCCAATGAACAGCTACCAATTGTATATTTAAACCTTGAAATTAAGCCCAGACCTTTTATCTGCTTAATTTGTCATGAAATAATGAGGGACCAGGCAATACCTGGTCATCAAAATGATCACCTGTCAATTTTTCAATTACTTTTAAGCCTCTGAAAATGAGGGACTATATATAAATTTGCTGTAATTCCTAAAAGGTTAATGTGATGTATTTGTTGAACCCCCTTGAACAAAAATTGTGTCACTGTCCAAATACTTACTGTACAACCTAACTGCCTAACATGCCAACTGTCATGGGGCTGAATTTCTGTATTAAGTCCTATGATGACAAGTAAACAAAATACATCATCTGATGAAATCTGTGATTTGTAGTTGAGATCACTGGAAAAAGTAAGTGTACCTTGATAAAAATTTATGCTATAAAATTGTTTCCAAGGTCAAGAAACAAACCTTTAAAACATATCATCTATATTTCTTACTTGACCAACCCTATAGTTTTGTACATCAAACTTCATCAAAACAATGTCAGGCTTTTACTGTAAGTAAAATGAGCTGTAAATATTAGGGAGTTAGGCAGGTTGCTCTTTCATTGACTTCACCTGAACCCCCCTCCACCAGGACAGAATTGAGCCCCTTTTTTCTTTATTTGGATGTCATAAGAATATCTTGACTGTGGCCCTGCATCTCACGTCTGTCTTTGCCTCCCACTCTGTTGTTCAGAGGTGTTTATATAAAGTACCAGGAAGGAGCGCTTAATGAAATGGAGGTCCATAAGAGGGAATGGACTAACTCAGAACTAAACTTTGACAACATCTTCAATGGCATGCTGACTCTCTTCACCATTTCTACCTTTGAAGGATGGCCAAAGTGAGTTATCAGTGTTTGATACTTTCTACTAATTTCAGCATAGATAGCTTAAACATTCATTAACCTGTCCACTGTATCTGTGCCACACTGGCTCAGTTACCAGTGTGGGAGAAATCCACAATCACATTGTGTTGTTTCGTGTTTCTGAGTGTGTTTTTATTTTTTTTTTCCTAGGATACTATATAAAGCCATTGATTCAAATTTAGAGGATAATGGCCCAGTTTACAACAACAGGGTGGCTATATCGATCTTCTACATCATCTACCTCATCCTTATTGCCTTCTTCATGATGAACATATTTGTGGGCTTCGTCATTGTTACCTTCCAGGAACAAGGAGAGCAGGAGTATAAGAACTGTGAATTGGACAAAAACCAGGTATACTAACACACACACACACGCACGCACACACATACAACCACAGACACAAATAGAACAGGCAGCAACACAGCTTGAAAGCAGGCATATTTTAGTTGAGTTGCAATGAAAATGCTTGATGCCACAAATGCTATAAAACCCTTGCATGTTAGGATGATAGTAGTTTATCAAACACACCTGCTAGACAAGAGGACCAAACAGAAATTTGACCCCTTTGACCCCTTTGTGGATGTCTGTGTGCAGCCCAAAATTAGTATGCACTACATGTGCCCATGTGGTAGAGAAGCAAACTGGACAAGTAAAGTTTTGTTTAAATTACTTCCCCCTGCCTGGTCCTATTCTTATTATGCTGTTGCACACATCTTGAGCTAAATAAAACAAACAAAAGAGCCCCACTTCTTGCTGTCCAGAAGTCACAAGCATGTTTTCTCATGTATGGAACGTGTCTGTGTATGCACAACCCGGATTGTAGAATGTAAAGAAGCATATGTGTCTTTAATGTACATGTGCAAATCCACAGCTGCCCACGTCCTTTACTCCACCCTGCTGCTATCTGGTAGGAAATACTGGAGCATAAAGTCTCAGATGAGCTCAACAACACATACTTAACCTTGTACACAGCCCAGTGGGTGACATGACAAGAGCAGGAAAAATAAGTTTGCACTGAAATTAATAAACTGTGTGTATGAATTCACAGAACATAGCATGAAATAATGTTGATATTTTAACATCATGTTTAAAAAATAACTACACCCTGGTTTCTGAGCATTTTTTTCTATCTGTAAATACTTGTCACATGTACCTTGCAGTTCATAGACTTACCACCTCCAGGGAGGCTTCTAGTAGAATCTGAAGCTAGATTTACTCTTTAATGTATCTCTTTACTCACTGCTTCAAATCAAAATAGTGTCAAGTTTTAAATTAGCTTGTCCATTGAATGACAGTCTTATAAATCAAAAAACAATCATGTTTCTTGCGCATACAGTGTAGCTATGTTTAGCCTACTAAAATTCAATGAAACAGCTACAGTTAAGTAGATAAGATAAATAGTTTGTTATAATTTTTTTTTTTGGAGCAGATATAGTCCCCTTTTAGCCTGTTGCTTTTGTGCCTGTTTCATTGACCCTTAAAAATATTTTAAAAAGTCTGCTACTGTTTATTTTTATGTTCTATTAAATCAGCTCACCAATTATTAATTTCACAGAAATAAAGTAATTTGGGGGCTCAGTTTGTTATTATGAGATTATTTATTTTTGTCCACTAATTAGATGTTTTTCTCCATGAGACTTGTACAGATAGCAGTCAAAAAACTCCAAGGACTCTATATGACTCTTGGAAACACCAAAACATACACCATACATGACATACACATAAACATACATGGTTTATGAAGGATTACTTTCATTTACAAATCAGTGTTAAATTCTGTTTTTCTCTCAACCGTTTATTCTTGATGTTAGCCTCAAAAAGCCATCATTCTACTTGAAATCCTGATTTATCATGTTTGATTTTTCTAAGCCCTGAATCCCCTTTCTTCTTTTTAACCCCTTCAGCGCCAGTGTGTGCAGTATGCTCTTAAGGCCCGGCCACTGCGATGTTATATCCCCAAGAACCCATACCAGTATCAGGTGTGGTACATTGTGACCTCCTGCTACTTTGAGTACCTTATGTTTCTCCTGATTATGCTCAACACCATGTGCCTGGGAATGCAGGTATGAATACAACACACATTACACATACATTAAAACTGTCTGTCTCATGTTGGGGAACAAAAACTGTTGTGGCAACAATTCAGCAAGTTGCTGATAGAGTGAAAGAGGAGAGAGAATTAAAAGTAAGGTATCACTCTGTCCATTTAATTGCTGACTAAAAATTGCTTGTAACATATAATAATTGATATTTTATGGTGTTTAATAATGTTCATAATAGGATGAGCTTTTGTGGAGAAAACTAAAGAACCCCCATGTTGCACTGGTGCAGTTTAAACTAAAAGCGTAGGTGTGTATACTTTATGTGAGGTCATTTTGTGAAAGAAGCACAACAGTTAATATTACACAGCAGTTAATTGGAATTCTGGGTAATACTCTGGATTGTAAACAATCGCAATATTAATTTTCCCTCTCTCTAATATGTTCCACCAGGTTTGATAGATTATACTCAATTACAAAAAGTAGAAGAAAAGTTGCTCACTGACTTCTCAAAGGGTCAGTCTCAGTTTTTGGTGGGAAACCCACCAGCAGACTTTTCTTAAGGCAACATCTGGTGGGTTTAAATAAATCTTTCAGAAGTGAGTTAGAATAGTGACATCCTTTTTTTCAGGTTTGTACTATTTGCTTTGGTGCATTTCTAAAATGTCATTCTGTTCATATGAAATATTCAGTAGACAGATGGAATAAAACAGAAAAAAAGTGAACTAATACTAATAACAATGATAACTGTAACAACCTCAACAATAACAACAACAACAACAATAAGAAGAAGAAGAAGAAGAAGAAGAAGAAGAAGAAGAAGAAGAAGAAGAAAAGAAGAAGAAGAAGAAAAAGAAGAAGAAGAAGAAGAAGAAGAAGAAGAAGAAGAAGAATCCCTGTAAGAATTAGAGCCAGTGGGCAGAGTCTGCTCAGTGGAATCCGAATATGTGAACAGGTCATAAAGACAGAAAAAGCTGACAGTCTTATGTTCCTGGTCTGGACACTGCTGAACCTTTCACCAGATGGCTGTCTCACCCTGCCTCACTTTATATTCATATTATAGCTGTAAATCTGTGCCTCTTTTACCCACAGCACTGCAACCAGTCAGACCACGTTACTCATTTGTCTGACATGCTGAACGTGATTTTCACTGTGCTCTTCACTGTGGAGATGATCCTTAAACTCATGGCCTTCAAAGCCAAGGTTAGTCCCATATCAACATATCACACATACCATGAGGGCCAACTCTTTGATTCAGCGGCAGTAAATTTACTAAAAATGTTCAACTTTTTACACATCACGTTTCTCCGCAACTTTGATGGGGAGAAACCTGTTGATTTAAAGACATAAATAGTTAGAAGCAAAACACACATACACATTTGCCATCTCAGTACCCTCACATAGAAAGTTTATAGTTTAGCAGACAATTGGTAGCATTAGCAATGGCTGCATGAAAAAGTCTTTATAGCTGCAGCCTACACTGCATTTAACATGTCTCTGACTTGTGGCACTGTTAACCAAATTTAATAGATGTGTTACTAACATCTGAAATCCTATGTAACAGATTATGATTAGTTATCCAGTGCAGCCCCTGTATGATATGAAATACAGTGACATCCACTTACTTTATAGCAGTGATGAGGGAATGTCTTTGTCACACCTGATGGCATTAAGTAATACAGCAAGTTGTTTTTGATGAGGCTGGTGCAAAGTTGGAGGATACTGAATTCTTGCCGCAATCACAATGCATATCGCTGCAACCACACTGTGGTGGAAAAGTAGGACACTTAGAAGTCCTGCCACTGTACTACACTATTGGGCAAATCCCATTTTGACGTCTTGAAAATATTTGAATGTCAGAGCACTGCTGGAGCTGGTGGTTGCACCATCACAAAATATAGTTTTGATTACTGTAGGAAGTTGAACAGTGTGATAAATGAGGATGCTTTCCTACTCTTTGCCTTGAGCATCGCATAGAGCATGTTGGAAGAGCAAATTATGCCAGAGGGCTTTATCTCCTAAAAGGCTATTTTCAAGGACTACTGACTGAAAGAGCAAGTGAGATTGTGTTGTAATTTACCAGGACAAATGGGACCCAAACACTGAAGCCCAGAGATAAAGACAAGGTGATAGGAGATAACAGAATGATTTCAATATTTCTGGTTTTCAGGTAGTTCACTAGTACAGGGCTCAGAGCCAGGCAGTCACATTTAACAGCTCCCCTAGTGTCTGTTGATGGACAGCAGACAGGTCCCATCTTTGTTCCACAAATAGTGAGAAGAACTAAATATTCACAGAAGAGAATCGATACATACACTTTCAGGGCGAGGGTGATGGCTAAGTGCAGATGGATGATTCTGTGACAGATGGAAATACAGATTAACAAGCATACAATCTTAGTCAAACTCTTCAGGGTAATTGGTCAAGTGCATTACCATGAAGCAATGGATGGTTCAATGAATAATGATGGTCTGGCTGGACCTTTCTCGCTGTTAGTAGGTGAGGTCTAATTGTTGTGGTTGATGAGGAGATAAGTGACAGCTGTGCAGGTGAGGCGGAGACAAAACCAATAGAGGATGGCCAGCCCTGCCGTGAGGAAGACAGTATCAAAGACAAGGAGAGACAAACATGACACAGAGATAGCAGGGTAAAGATGTATGATACATGTGAGGAGGGAGACTGCAGAATCCTAACAGATTGTTTGATATGTCATACATGATGATCTGTTATAACTCACAGTTCTTCCTTTTGGAATGAAACATGTACCTGGTATATTCCAGTGGATAGTAAGTCAGCCAAACCAGAATATACACTGTGTATATGTTTTATATACAGGGAAGCTTATGTATATAAACATGCTTTAATGAGAGAAGAGGTACATGAATGAACCTGGATCATGGCAAGTGACATCTCAAGACACATATTGTATGTATCCACAATTCTCTTGTTTTCTCAAAGGGTTACTTTGGAGACCCCTGGAATGTCTTTGACTTTGTCATTGTCATTGGAAGTGTTGTGGACGTAATGCTGAGTGAAATTGATGTGAGTACCTGTCTCTCTCTCTCTCTCTCTCACACTCTGTCTCTCTCTTTTTTCTCTCTTTCACACACTCAAACATATTCACACTTAGGCACATTTTGATACTTTGATAGGATGTTCACATATGTAAAAACATAGGCTTATTATACATTTGGGGAAATTGTATTGGCTTAACACTATAATTTACTGGTTTCTTAAAACAATCTAACCTTAATCATTAGCTGTACACATTTGTACACATTTAACCCCCTTTTAACAAGTTGATTCATGTTGAGTGTAACTGCAAGAAAGCAAAACTTAGAAGGGCAAGCCATCCTTCTTGTGTTTCCTAAAATTTTCTTCAAAATTTATCATTACTTAATTTAAAACCAGTTGCACCTCAAAAACTAGTTCTTATATAAAGATGTTTTTACTAACTATTTACTCCCACTAACTGCAGGTGGAACTGTTGGTAATTGAAGAATTTGACAACACTAATGATACAATGCTAATATGTATCCTGTGTACCCTCTAAAGCCTCCAGATAAGATCCAAAAAAACAACATTGAATATGAAGGAGATTTGTTCCTCTACAATGGCAGTAAACTCAATATACAGGCCCATGGTTAACTGTGCTGGATTCAGAGCTTAGATAAGTAAACTAAATAAGATATTCAGGACTGACAAACAGTAATGTTAAAAATGATAAATAGCAGGACTACACCTATGTACTGACACTTCTCAACAGACATACCCACTGGATAGCTTCCTCAGAGCAGACCTGCTAGCTCAGCATAACACAGGTACCCTCACAGTGACTCTTTCAAAGGGCCATAAATGTGATTCTAGTGACTGTTAGCGCTCTGTCAAAGAAAGAATTCTGCTGACTTTGGTGATATCCTGACTTTTCCTCTAGCACTACATTTAGGCTGACATGTTTGTTTTTTAATACAAAATCTCTACTGTAGCTGTTGCTATTAAATTTAGATCAACAGTTTTATTAAAGGCCAAAAATTCCAATCACTGTGGTGATCCTGTGATTTTTCTAAATTTAAGTTTGTCCAGTATATTTGTTTTTGTAAACAAACCTGCCAACATAATGACATTCCCTTCAGCCGCAACTGTACTTTGTATTAGATGGTAATTATCAAATGGTAACATCTAACCTGGTAAATATTATCCATTAAACATCAGCATGTCAGTGTTGGCACTGAGCACATTAGCATTTAGCTGAGGCAACAGCCTCACAGACATAGTTGTGGGACTCTTGGTCTTGTGTCAGACTTCAGAGTGCTAATTTTTGCTTATATTGTTTATTACAGTTTATCCAATATAAGCAGATAATGGGTACACTGGTATCTGGACTGATGTTGTGTTGGTATTCTGTCAGTGTGAGTCACATTCAGACCTGTCACAAGTCTTAATTTAAGCCTGACCTAAAATCATGCCTAATTATAACCAAGTATCTCTCATGTAATTTTCAATTTGTTTGCATGTTTGTGTGTGTTACCATATGTTTTATGTAGAGAGCAGTTATATGTGTTTGCCCAAATCAACAACATTAAGGAAATGCTACAAATTTATAAAAAACAGACAAAAGTGAAAACACACACATTAAAGGACAAAACAAGAAACACCTTCAAAAGCTAACACAAATGATAAAAGTAAACAGACTTAATAAACTGGAGGACTAACAAATGTAAACATTTGATGCTTTAGTCTTTTTGCATTTTCTCAGGAAACAAAAACAAAACTTTGAGAATCATGATTCATCCCCCTTTTGGCTATGTGTTACCAAGCCCTAGTCAGATACAGCAACTCAAACTTCAAGCAACTGCATATTCAAGAAATCCATGAAGCTTTGAGGAGTCACAGATGGAGACGGCCTGCTGGTACAGTTAATGCGAATCAGAATGTCTTTAGAATGTATACAATAACTCTTGAGAATCCAGCAGTATATGGTGTCCATCTTTTGTTTTATGAATGGCAACATTGAAAGGTACACTATGCAGGATTTCTAGGTTGCTGTTTCTAAACACACCATTCAGAGTTTGCCCCTCCTCCTCAGTTCATTAAGCCAGAGAGAAAGGGAGAGCAACAGTGATTGAGCAAGCTAGATAGTAAATGAAGAGAGCGAGTGGTGTTAGCTTGAACAAAGCAGTGAATCAGAGAAATAAAACTGCAATGGGAGAGACAGAGACAGCAATGTAACCTGGATGCTATGTTTTTATAGAGTCCCGCCCTCAGACTCTGCACATTGTTATTGGCTGAGGGTTATATAACTACTTCCCAAAGGTTGATGTCCAGAAACGTCCTGAACACAGAAAAATGACAATATTAAGAGGAATTTCTTTTTTATGATTCTATTGATAAAGTCCTTTAGAGTACATCTTTTTGTTTCTCTCATTAGGTTTGCTAAATACACACCGTCGCAACCGGAACCTCTCTTTCTTTCCTCTCAAAGTACTTCTTGAATTTGTGTTTCACTCCCACAGGCAGCACTGGCATCCTCTGGAGGACTTTACTGTCTCCATGGCTGTGCTGTAACTATTCATTTACTTAAGATTTGTATGACATTTACATGTTGCATGAACAAGGCTTGGACTGACACGGGTGTTTAAAAGCCAGGGCCCACTTTCCCTAAAATACTTTAAGACCAAGATGATCATGCAATCATCTATCCATTTTCAGCCAGCCAGTAACAGAGGCAATAAACAATGGTCCAACTGTCCAAGTGTCATTGCTGGTAGCATTAGATGAGAGCTGTGACACACAACTAACAAGAAATGTCTGAGAATGACTAATGATAATTAATATTGATGTATATTGAATAATGTTTGATTACAATTTAATGTTTTCCTGGGATATTAGGTGTTTGTGGTATTGCATGTATAATGATGATGATAACAATAAGAAGAAGAAGAAGAAGAAGAAAATGACGGCATTCAGTTAATGATTTAGATGTGGATTACCATCGCAACGTTAAAATTACTGCCACCCTTTTGATGAATTTAAATTAGTTACTCAAACTAGATAAAAATCAATTTGGATTCACTTTTACTTAATTTTCAGTGTTCATGTGAACTGAATTAACTGTTTAATTGTTAATGAAATGGTTTTACTGTATAAAAATGGGGGTGGATGGGGGGGGGGGGGGGATTGTTACCACTTTCTTTTCTTTGCAGGGCATTTTGAAAGCATCAGACTTGCCGATATCAAAAAGCTCAACAATTTCAAGGGACACAAGGCAATCGTTGAAGATCTTGAAATCTGTATTTCAGTAGTTCATAATGTTATCAATAAGTTAAATAATCGTTAAATTGCTAGGATGCTTCGAGGCAATGTTGCTAACAGGATATTCGATCAGAGAAGTCCATGAGGGTTGATGTGGTTGTCTAAAAAAATATGAAACAAGACAGGCTGACCTGGAGCATTTTGGAGTAGTGGTTTCAATCCATACCATATCGCTGCACACTAAACCATGTAGGGCGCCATGGACAGAGGCCAAGGAGTACACAACTGCTGAAAGAAAGGGATTCTAAGGCAAGACTAATGATTGCAAAAATTTTATAAATAATCCACAGTCTTTTTTGAACAGTGTTCTTTGGACAGAGAAAACCAAAGTAGAGCCCTTTGGGAATGCAGTGTATGAGTTTGACTAGAGGCAAAAAAATTGCCCATATGGAATGAAGATCCTACCCACAGTCGTTCATATTGTGGGGCTGCTTTGCAGACTCCGGTAATGGAAACATTACATGTATCGATTGAATGATGAAATCAAAATATTTTCCAAAGTATTTTAGATCAAAATGATTTTCCCATTTTCAGAAAATTAGGTCTGAGGCATAAGTCTTGGGTCTTTCAGCACAACAACCCATAGCAAACATTCAGCAGTAGAAAGGAATGGTTGAAAACAAAACAAAAAAACTCCTGTAAACTTAAAAGAGGTTGAATGAATAGCAATGGAAGAGTTGTAGAAACAACCAGTAGACCAGTGGAAGAAGCTTATAGATTGCTATGAGAAACATTTATAGGCTCTCATTGTTGTCAATGGTTATTTAAACATGGGCGGAAGTTCAGTATTTAAAAAACAAATGATGATAGAATTACAAATGATGATGTGCATATTCATGAAGTTTATAAGAACGGTCATTGCTTGATTTTGGGTTTCATTTGTGCTTGAGAATAATCCACCTGAGCAGCAGCTACATCAATCAAAAATCACTTTAATAAGCTGCCTTCTCCATAGGAAAATGATTCATAAAAGAGTATGAGAAATAGGCTGGTTACGGGACATTAAACTTCAATTTCATACTGGACAATTCCAAGTATTAAACATTTTTTTTGTGTGGTATACATTTTAAAATTTTGTGACTGGTGTGTTTTTAATGTATAGTGTGGTTTACAGACAGTTAAATGTGCCAACTTACTTGTGTGTGTCTGGCATTCACTTCAGCACCATGAAAAAACTATGTTAAGAAGCTCCAAAAGAAGCATTGGTAAACAAGTGTAAAAATGAAAGAACATTTGTAGAAAAATGATCTTTGAAAACACTCTTATCTCTTATCTGATCAATCATGATCAGGTAGTGGGGCCCTGTTCTGTGTTATTTGTGCATTCAGACTGACACTGCTGAGATCTGACATTTCTTCTTAATATTCCTGTACTTAAAAATGTAAGATTTGAGTGTTTTGTGAATATTAGTCTTGTACAAATGGCAGCACTATGTATACTAATACAGGATAAAAGCCTCTACAGACATCTACATATTAATGAAAATTATTAATTGCAACATTGTAATTCTTTTTTCTTGTTGATTGAACAGATTGTGGGGAAAAACTAATAATAATGAATCATTTTCACTGTCATATCCATTGCTTTTGGTCAGATTAATCTAAAATAATTGGTTAAAGAGGGAAAAATTCAAAAATCTAAAAAAAATCCAAAAATGGTCTTGTTAATCCTTGACTTTCTGAAGTCTACATATCTCAGGATTCTGAGGTGTCAAAAATAGTTTTAGATTTAATGACAGCTTGGTTTTTCTCATAAGAAAATATAAATTTTGACTATTCTGAGATAACCTCATAAATCCACCTGCTTGATTGCTATGAGGCCCTAATCATCTTCCTTTGGACCTTTCATATCAACTTTGATTAATGCTGAATGACTGATAACTTTAGTAATTATAACAGTAAATGTTAGGCCTTTACATTTGAAAAATGGTTCACAGTCCAGCCCTAGTTTGAGTGAATTGCATAAATTATCATTTTACACTATAATCCCTTGTCTAGTACTGATACTGATCTGCGTATTGAATATCTTCTTGTGAGTGAACAAGTGCACATAAAAGTATTTTTCTACTTTTAATGCAAATTTACCTTATGCAATTTTCACGTTTGGTTTTGTTAACACTAACAGCTTTTCAGCATGAGCATGAAAATGGTTCAAAAATTTGTAGATGTACATACCCATAGGTGTGTTTGTTAAAGCAATTTGTCAGAGGGCAGCAATAGAAAAAAATTGTTTGTTTCTGCAGGCAGTGGATCCAATGCAAGCCATTGCGGTGAGTTGCCTTAAACTCTTCTTGAATTTGAGTTTGTTAGAATTAGGCAGTTGGCAATGTGTAATGTCCCATTTTCCTTTCTTCCTGAGAAGTCTTCTGAGAACATGAGTGTATCAATCACATTCTTCAGACTCTTTCGTGTTATGCGTCTGGTAAAACTTTTGAACCGCTCTGAGGGGATACGGAACCTCTTGTGGACCTTCATCAAGTCTCTTCAGGTCAGTATCATCACTTAGCATCATTCAGCCTGTGGTTCAGAATTATTGTCTGATAATGTCATTGATCATTGTGTTACAGGCTCTTCCCTATGTGGCCCTGCTCATTCTCATGCTGTTCTTCATATATGCTGTGGTTGGAATGCAGGTAGACACAAACACACACACACACACACACACACACACACACACACACACAGACACACACACACACACACACACACACACACACACACACACACACACACAAACAGCACATTATTGATAATTATACCATGGTTATGATTATACCCATTCTCAATTCTGATTGGCTGGGAGGTGTGGATTAATTTATGGTAACTGGACAACATACAAGTTTGACTGCAGTTCTAAATGAATGTGCCAATATTAAACTGTAAGTAATAACAGCAACAGTGAGCCTGAGCCAAAGATCTCCATGGAAAAACAAAGTGAAAACCTTCACATTGAGAACCATACCAATGTAATATGAAAAGGGGCTGATATTAGTAACTTCCAGCATCAAAATCACTGGTAGGAGGAGAATGGAAAGAGAGTACCTACATAACATTAGCCACAGTAAAGCTGTTAACTTATTTGCTTGAAAATGTTACACCACTGGATAGATATTGATATGTGAATGCAGTGGTGTTCCGTACTTGAGATTGTCAGCAATCCATATATATCTTTCTATCCCACTTTCAAAATTCTCAAAATGTTAACCCCTTTCTGTTGAGCTAAGTGTTGCCTAGAAAAACAAAAAGCATAAATTCTGAGGCTATATTTTATGATTTTTTTAAGAGGCATTTTATAAACAGGATGATGATGTGGGGTCAAAGCATTGTAACCCGAATTATCCCTAAAATAACCTCTTTTATGCAGATATTTGGAAAAATTGCACTGGTTGATGGCACATACATCACCAGGAACAACAACTTCCAGACATTCCCACAGGCTGTGCTTCTTTTATTCAGGTTGGTGGCTTTCTTCTCTCTGTTAGGGCTACACAAAAACTATTTAACAACACTCTGTAAGACCAGTACTACTCCATTCGTGCCTTGCTACTGAAATTAACCTTTTGATGGTCTCACCTCGCGAAAAAGAAACAGCATGCATGATGGTTAATAAATGTTAACCAAAATACATGAGGGATTAAGGTTAAGTCTCCTTCTTTTTTCAGATTATTTAGATTAGAAAATAATGGTGTGCACATTCATGGTTTGCAACAAGAGTGTAGAGCCAGAGCAGGCTGGTATCTTATAATGCAATGAGTAGGGCAGCACCAAGAACCAGTTTCAGCTAAGGTCTTCAGAGTTTTGTTGTTGTTTGAAAGAAGGCAGTTTGTTGTGTGCTGTTGGTAGCTGCTGTAACCATAAGGCTGTAATTAAATGACCCAGATGAACCAGTACTACCTGTGCTGTGACAAATCGGAAACTTGTCCAGGATACCGGTTAGTATTAAGGGATGGTTTATGGTCCATAAATTCATAAAATGTTTTATTCAAACACATGGGACATCAAGAGTGTTTAAAGTTGTCCTCAATGGCTGCACTGGAAGGCAAAGTGAAAAACCATGATAGAGGGGAGGGAAGATGTGTTATCGATTAAAATGTGAAGACAAAAATGTTGTTTCAGACAGTCACTCCTGGAAGACATTGCACACTGCTGTACACATAAAAAGTACAACACATAGTTGTACAATGAAATTCATGCCTCATTCCAGCCTCTGCGTGGCCAACCAATCAAGCCATGAAGTGGATCTGAATGTCAGACCATTAGTCTTGGAAAGTACAGAAATGGTCAGACACAGCTTGATAGAATACAAAGCAGGCTTGAGTAAACATATCTTGGGTTTTGTTTTGTTAGCTAAAGGAGCTAATTTATTCCAATTTCAGATTAGCATATTGACTGTGTAGGATTGGGAAAGTTACCTGAATCTATTTCAGTTAGTTAAAGAGAATTCACACCCAGGTTTAGACTGTTAGGAGTGTACACTTTATGAGTAGACTAGCCAGTCAGTCAAAGTAACTTTTCATACAGATTAAACAAATGTAGAAGACCATATCCTCAGGACAGGAATATCACTTTGCCTGCACCTGAAGGACAATGGGCAGTCATAATGACCACAATATACATATCATGGAATAGCAAGGACAGGGACTCTTCTTTCAAATCACATGTCCTATCTATGGACAGGAGAAACCATCCCTCACAGAGGACAATGTCTATGACCCCACCTATGCTGCTGTCCTTTCAACTCTTCCAAGAAGATTAGACAAACATTCACACTTGGTCCCAGGTGACTCCAAAAACAGCAGTCGTCAGCACTTGGCCTCAGATGACTAATGACTTACAATAGCCAGGAGCACTAAAGAACCAAGTGGTATTAATGCCCTTGATAACAACCCCACCAAGGCTAAATACCTGGGTTTCTCCACCAGTCAGTCAGAACTGTAGATGGTTCTTTGATGAGAGGTGAAGCATCTTCAAAATCCACAACCAATTCTAGTTGCCCTGTCAAACATATTACACCATGATCCAATTAAATAAATACCAAAAAGAAAGGAGACATGAAGAAAAACACGCTTACATAGAAAAGGCCCGGCCTAACTCTTATGGGAAAAAACAGTGACAGTCAATATTGCAGTGAAAGAAATGTATAAAAATAGATCTGGTATTAGGTTACATTAAGGCCCATTTTATGTTGTTCATAAAATCAAATCAATATGGAGTACGTTTTGCTCATTTAGATTACACCAAGACCAGCAGCATGCTTAAATTATTGACAGCCAATACTCAAACTGGAAAACAAAAACATCAAACTTCATAGTGAAATTTTAGTACAGTATTTCAATAAAACCTCAGGTGCACAACTTGATATAATCTCCACTCAAAGTTTGCACATGGTGTGTCTACACAAGATTACTGGATATTATGATAAAAATAATAGCCATATCATTTATTTGGCTGTGTATTTTATCAACCAACTTGGTGATTCAGTTTCTATGATATTGTAAGAAGTGGTTAACAAGAATTATAGCGTCTTCTCAGCCTTCCCAAAAATACTGTATTCCAGCACTATTGTAATAAATGCATTACAACAGTGTTTACTACATGATCTAATGAGTTAGGTAATGTTTAAGTTGACATAGCTTACCACAAACAAAAAGTTGCTGTCCACCCTTGTGTGAGCTTAACATGGCAGGGAATATGCTGAGACCATCTAAAGAATTAACAAATATTTTGTTAGAGCAAAATTAAACGTGAGGCAAACTTATTGTTAGAATTCAGTGGAGATACAATATTTTACACTTGAGAATAGCCACAGAAAATAAACAAACATTCTGTTGAGGCTAGTCTGTGAACTCAATTGAAAAAAAAAAAGATGACAACGATGGGTTCGAACTTAGTATAATTTATCATATGGTTGAGAAGGTTGGGGTTTTTGAATAGGGGGAGCCAGGCTGGGTTGGTCCAGAGAATGGGGAACCAAAGTGGATTCACTGAGGGATTAAGGTGAGGAGGAGGAAGGCAATGATAGTTGGAACGTGCATAATGGTATATGATCTGGCAGAGTGTTGAGGTGGAAACCAGGTATTTATATCTGAGCCATAGGCAGCTGGTGGACTGACCTCCCATGCACATGTCTCCACTCCATCAATCAAGCAAATACAAGATAGGAACACAAAGACATAGAGAGGGAACAGAGAACATGGGTTGGTTGTCAATTATCCTTAGTGGAGGGAGGGTACAGGGGGTGGAGGAATAGTAGGAGACTGGTTTAACTAAGGATACATGGAATGTTGAATGAATGGAGAGAGGGAGTTTTATGCAGACAGCATAGGCACTGATAATGATTCAGTTTCAAAAAGGGACCCACCAACAGGGACAACTTCCTAGACTCCACTCCTGAAACTGAGCTGTACCTTTCCACTAGGACCGTTAGTGCAAGCAGGGGCAAAGTTAGCCTTATTCTATGCTTTGTTGGATGAATGAAGCAAGGTGTTGCAGGCTCTGTGGCAGAAGTGCATATGGACCTGGACTGAAGGTGTGGCTAGTTCTTGTGCCTGTGATGGGAATAATGGTGGTTGATAACAAAGGAAGAAGAGTTAAGGAGATATACCTGAGAAAGTACAGAGTTGGAAGACCCGAGTGATCAAGCACACTGTTGTCCATAAATTCTATTATGCAGAAATTTGGCCATGTTGAATCATTAGTACCGAAAAAATGACCAAAAAAACATACTGATAATATTTTTCAAGAAAAATACAGTAGCATAATCTTATATTTCTCTATATTAATTGCCTAGATGCAAGTTAGCTTATGTATCATCAACTGTGAATTTGAATAATGATTACATTTGAAATTAATACTGACAGGAGAAAACTCAGTTTACGGTTATCAAAATCTTTGACTGACTGCCCTTGTAATGGTCAATATTGATAAATTGGCTTTTCAGTGTGATTATCAGGTTAGAAATGTGATTGAATCTGTTGTGCAGATGTGCAACAGGAGAGGCCTGGCATGAAGTGATGTTAGCATGTATGTACGGGAAGAAGTGTGATCCCAAGTCGGACTACCTGCCTGGGGAAGAGTACACCTGTGGATCCAACTTTGCCATCATCTACTTCATGAGTTTCTACATGCTCTGTGCCTTTCTGGTAACACAAGCATTCATAAACACTCAACACATTTTATATATTCATAAACATAGCTGTCTGCACAAGTTGCTTGATGGCTCACATTTTACTTGTGTGTGAAAGCAGGACAGTAACTCCAGTTACTCAAATGATCAAACATTTCCAACCAAAAGGTAAAGTATAAAAAAGTGATGTTAAAGACAGTGTCCTTCAGTCCCTGATTATTCTAATTGTAGATTACAGTTCAGTCTTCCACTGAGCCACAGTTCCCTGTGAAAAAAAGTATGATTCTAACATCATCCAGGTTACTGATCATCTGGGATGGAGTCTCTGATACCTTCACATTAAACAATAAAAAATTGTTTTATTAAATGATTTTTGCTACACAGTTTTGTTAAATCAACTGTTGGGTTACAGTCTGTCTGCAGATGACTCTCAGCATCAGCTGGATCTGTAGCACAACTGTTGTTTTTTTTTTTTCAACTGAGTAATGCACACATTTTACAGAAGTATTCTAAGTACCTGAAATCAATTACAAAAGATATCTTCACCCTCCTCTTTGGAGCTCCTCCAGATGGGGGATCTCTGTTTAACCGCCTGGCTTGCCTATGCCTGAAAAAAGCCCTGACCGAGGGAGTGTGTAAGTGAGATCTCATAAACTTACTTTTCCAGAAACAAGGTGGTCATCACTTCAGGTATAATGACAAAGATCAACAATCAACATTGTCCCAGAAATAATTTCTGAGTGACAAAAAACCCACCTGCATATATATATATATATATATATATATATATATATATAAAGAGAGAGTGATATAGTGATTGAGAGAGAGAGAAGACAGAATTGAAAAAACTAAAAAAAATAAATACTGGATTCCTATATATCAACAAAGGCTTACTGTACTGATAAGGTAAAGTTCACTTAAAGCAAAATATACTGGAGTGGTGTAAAAAGCTCACAAATGTAAGAGTTACTATTAACAGAAGGATAGGAGGTAATATTTGACTCTGTAATGTTGATAATATTAATAATGTTAATATTAATAATGATGGCTCATTGTGTTCTGATTTAAGATCATGTGAAGCACAGACACCATTTCATAATTTTAAAATGTCTTTTCAGCAGCTAAGATGGATCATCAGGAAACTGTAGGAGTGTTTATTCAAAATTTAAACTATTTAGATATTTTTATTACCAATTAATTGCACAGAAGCATTTTTTCTCAGAATGTTTCTTGAATTTATTTGGAGCCATTACCATGTTTGATAGATTCTTTCCTGCAGAAAAAGGAATTTCCACAAAAAAATGTAAGCCAACAATTGTTTACTGCACAGTCTGATTTCGCTTTTTTTGACTTGATCGGAGTTGATTATCTCAGTGGTAAGAGCTTAGATGTATCCATATATAACATACACACATCTTGAGATGTTTGATTTTAAAGAGAACTAATTTCTACTGTAATTATAACAATTTTAATGATCTAACCATTTTGTAAACACATATATTTCCTCTATGCTTCACAGATCATCAACCTGTTTGTGGCTGTTATCATGGATAACTTTGACTACTTGACACGTGATTGGTCCATCCTTGGACCCCAACATTTGGATGAGTTCAAGAAAATCTGGGCTGAATATGACCCTGAGGCTACGTAAGTGTTTATGCATGTATGTATTTGGTTCTAACAGGAGTGCAAGTGAAATGTACCATTTATCTTTGAGACCTATGCCTGGAACCATTACTGTGGTTCTGATAGGGATCTGGATGAGGTCCTGCAACAGAGTACAGCAGGACCGTACTGTCAGTGGAGATTTATGTAAAGACAGAGTATGATGTTCATTAAGCCAATGTGAAGGGAAGTATCACAAGAAATGGATCTGGAGGTGAGATACAGCATGGTCCATTCTAAGGGAGAGAAGCTGGGGAATATTTTTGGACCTGCAGCACAGTAGTGGGTGCTGTTTTTCTACTCTACCAATGACTCATGAGTAACAAAGAAGGACTCACATATATTTTGTGGTCTGCAGCTAATTTGTCAGGGCTGTAAGTGTACATTGTGGCTTATATAATGATAGTTATGTTTATTACCTATTACATTTGTTCAAATTAAGAATATCTGTTTTATTTTCATAGAACCATGATATAAAGTGCAGGATCCAATTTACACTGGATAATCATAATCAGTTAGAGATTGAATTATTAGATCACAGTTCCACAAGTCACTGAAATAAAGAACAGGAATTTTTAGAAGTTTAAACAGTGTAAATGGACTGTACTTATATAGCACTTTTCTAGTCTTTTTGACCACTCAAAGTGCTTTTACACTACTGTCACATTCAGCCATTCACAGACACGTTTCCAAAGTGCACACCTACACATTCATGCCCGGATGAAACACACATTGGGCACAATTTGGGGTTCAGTATCTTGCTCAAAGACAATACGACAAGCGGACTGGAGGACCAGATCAGGCTTTAAGGAATGTGCACCCCTAGGAACTTTGTGCTCTGGATGATCTCCACAGTGATGCCTGATGGCTCTATTTAGTTTAGCTCTTGCTGACCTGAGGGGTGCTGTGTCCCCAGATTTGACAGCTGCGTTTCATGACATATACCTGACATGTAGGCTATTAAGAAGAATAATGCAGCATGTGATCTCTGAGTGATCTGAAGCAATGTTAGAATTATAGAAGAGCCAGAGGCTTAACTCCCACAAAACAGAACTGCACGCCCCAAGAAGCCTCAAAATTTTGGTAAATAAACTTCAATATCTCTAATGCAGCATTATAAGAAATACTTAAAGTCAAATTCACTGTCCAGTCAATGGCCTTGTTAAAAGTGTATGTGGCTTGACTCTAGTCAGTGTGTCTGAGTTTTTCACCTGTTATGAGTGTAACTTTGTAATTGCTGATATATGGTACTTTTCTAGTCTTATTGACCACTCAAAGTGTTTTAAATACATGCCACATTCACCAGTTCACACAAACACTCACACTTACTGATGTGTGACAACATACTTCTGTTAATAAATGTACTGCTTCATTTATTCAAGTTATGTTGTCACCAAACATATGTCAGCAAAAAATGTCTTTTTTCACTGTAACTTAATTTTTGATGTTACAGGGTTGTTATTTGACAGTGGCCATCAAACTCTGAGCTACTGCACCCCCCCCCCATATTTCAAGCAGTACAATATATTTTCCTAGAGCATTAGATCATGATAATCATGATCATCTCTGCTTCAGTTTGTTTTTTTGTGATGGCTCTTTGCTGGTTATACTCCGATTAGCGATAACATTAAAATCAGTTAATGGGTTTAAGTTGAACTCTAAATTAAATTTTTTTTTTTAAATGCTGGTGTAACCAGGCCTTAAAATTTGGTGAAAGAGATTAAAATGCTTCTTTAATGTAGCCGCAAGGGGACACAAGCCAGTGTCTTATTGTGCCGGTCCCAAGCCCGGATTAATACAGAGGGTTGTGTCAGGAAGGGCATCCGACGTAAAACTTTTGCCAAATCAAACATGCGAGTCAGATCTATGAATCCCATACCGGATCGGTCGAGGCCCGGGTTAACAACGACCGCCATCGGTGCTGTTCACCTACAGGGTGCCGGTGGAAATTGGACTACTGTTGGTAGAAGAAGGAGAGGAGGAAGGTGTGTTCGTAGGAAGAGAGAGAAGAGGAATGCCAAGAGGCTAGGACTGAGAGTAGGGACTTTGAATGTTGGAACCATGACAGGAAAGGGTAGAGAGTTAGTTGACATGATGCAGAGGAGGAAGGTAGACATACTGTGTGTCCAGGAGACCAGGTGGAAAGGTAGCAAGGCTAGAAGTTTGGGAGCAGGGTTCAAGTTGTTCTACCATGGTGTAGATAGGAAGAGAAACGGAGTAGGAGTTATCTTGAAGGAGGAGCTTGTTAGGAATGTACTGGAGGTAAAAAGAGTGTCGGATAGAGTGATGAGTCTGAAGCTAGAAATCGAAGGTGTAATGTTCAATGTGGTTAGTGGGTATGCTCCACAGGTAGGCTGTGAGCTGGAGGAGAAGGAGAAATTCTGGTCGGACCTTGATGAAGCCATACAGAGCATCCCTAGAGATGAGAGAGTTGTCATTGGTGCAGACTTCAATGGACATGTTGGTGCAGGAAACAGAGGCGATGAGGAAGCGATGGGCAGATTCGGTATCCAGGAGAGGAACGCAGAAGGACAGATGGTGGTTGATTTTGCAAAAAGGATGGAAATGGCTGTAGTGAATACTTTCTTCCAGAAGAGGCAGGAGCACAGGGTGACGTATAAGAGTGGAGGTAGGAGCACACAGATAGACTACATCTTGTGTAGACGGTGTAATCTGAAGGAGATCAGTGACTGCAAAGTAGTGGTTGGTGAGAGTGTAGCCAGACAGCATAGAATGCTGGTGTGTAGGATGACCTTGGTGGTGAGGAAGACGAAGAGGACAAAGGCAGAGCAGAGGACGAAATGGTGGAAGCTAAAAAAGGAAGAGTGTTGCATGACTTTTAGGAAGGAGTTGAAGCAGGCTCTGGGAGGTCAGGAGGTGCTTCCAGATGACTGGAGAACTACAGCTAATGTGATCAGGGAGACAGGAAGGAGAGTACTTGGTGTGTCATCTGGAAGGAAAGTAGATAAAGAGACTTGGTGGTGGAATGAGGAGGTGCAGGAGTGTATACAGAAAAAGAGATTAGCTAAGAAGAAGTGGGACACTGAGAGGACTGAAGAGAGTAGACAGGAGTACAGGGAGATGCAGCGTAAGGTGAAAGTAGAGGTGGCAAAGGCCAAACAAGGGGCTTATGATGACTTGTATGTTAGGTTGGACAGTAAGGAGGGAGAGACTGATCTATACAGATTGGCAAGGCAGAGAGACAGAGATGGGAAGGACGTGCAGCAGGTTAGGGTGATTAAGGATAGAGATGGAAATGTATTGACAGGTGCCAGCAGTGTGATGGGAAGATGGAAAGAGTACTTTGCAGAGTTGATGAATGAGGAAAATGAGAGAGAACGAAGAGTAGAAGATGTGGCTGTTGTGGATCAGGAAATAGCAAAGATTAGTAAAGATGAAGTGAGGAAGGCACTGAAGAGGATGAAGAGTGGAAAGGCACTTGGTCCTGATGATATACCTGTGGAGGTATGGAAGTGTCTAGGAGAGGCGGCAGTAGAGTTTCTTACTGGGTTGTTTAACAGGATCTTAGATAGTGAGAAGATGCCTGAGGAATGGAGGAGAAGTGTGCTGGTGCCCATTTTTAAGAACAAGGGAGATGTGCAGAACTGTGGCAACTACAGAGGAATAAAGCTGATGAGCCATACAATGAAGCTATGGGAAAGAGTAGTTGAAGCTAGACTAAGGGCAAAGTGAGCATTTGTGAGCACCAGTATGGCTTCATGCCAAAAGGAGTACCACAGATGCAGTATTTGCTTTGAGGATGTTGATAGAGAAGTACAGGGAAGGTCAGAGGGAGCTGCATTGTGTCTTTGTAGATCTGGAGAAAGCGTATGACAGGGTGCCCAGAGAGGAACTGTGGTACTGTATGAGGAAGTCTGGAGTGACAGAGAAGTATGTTAGAGTGGTGCAGGACATGTATGTGGACTGTAAGACAGTGGTTAGGTGTGCTGTAGGTGTGACAGAGGAGTTCAAGGTAGAGGTGGGACTGCATCAGGGATCAGCTCTAAGCCCCTTCTTGTTTGCTATGGTGATGGACAGACTGACAGACGAGGTTAGACAGGAATCTCCATGGACTATGATGTTTGCAGATGACATTGTGATATGTAGTGAGAGCAGGGAACAGGTGGAGGAGAAGCTTGAGAGGTGGAGATTTGCCCTGGAAAGGAGAGGAATGAAGGTTAGCCGCAGCAAGACAGAGTACATGTGTGAACGAGAGGGACCCAAGTGGAAGAGTGAGGTTACAGGGAGAAGAGATAAAGAAGGTGGAGGATTTTAAGTACTTAGGGTCAACAGTCCAGGGCAATGGAGAGTGTGGAAAAGAGGTGAAGAAGCGTGTGCAGGCAGGCTGGAACGGGTGGAGAAAAGTGTCAGGTGTTATGTGTGATAGAAGAGTTTCAGCTAAAATGAAAGGAAAGGTGTACAAAACTGTGGTGAGACCAGCGATGCTGTTTGGTCTAGAGACAGTGCCACTGAGGAAAAGACAGGAGGCAGAGCTGGAGGTAGCAGAGATGAAGATGTTGAGGTTCTCTCTGGGAGTGACCAGGATGGATAGGATCAGGAATGAGTACATCAGAGGGACAGCACATGTTAGAGGTTTACGAGATAAAGTCAGAGAGGCCAGACTGAGATGGTTTGGACATGTACTGAGAAGAGATAGTGATTATATTGGTAGAAGGATACTGAGTTTTGAACTGCCAGGCAGGAGGCCTAGAGGAAGACCAAAGAGGAGGTTTATGGATGTAGTGAAAGAGGACATGAAGGTAGTTGGTGTGAGTGAAGAGGACGCAGAAGACAGGGTTAGATGGAGGACACTGATTTGCTGTGGCGACCCCTAAAGGGAAAAGCCGAAAGAAAAAGAAGAAGAAGAAGATTAAAATGCTTCTTTGGAAAATTAATGTGAAAATTGGTGGTCTGGTCCTGCTGATAAACACATTTCAATTTTTGGTTGAATTTTTTCCTTCCTTGTAGCGGTAGTTACTATCAGATTGATATCTTCTTGAGGACAGCTTTGGTCCAGGTGGAAAGGGTTAATAGGATCAAACAGCCTCCTATGTTAGATATGATTCTGGTTACTGTGCTTGACTCTCTTCACTGTTAAATAAACTGCAGAGAAATGCTAATCATTTCCAAGTTTCAGAAAGATCCTTTGTATTTGTGTGAATATAAAATCTTTTTTTTTCTCTCTTACAGAGGGCGTATTAAGCATCTTGATGTGGTGACACTCCTACGGAGAATACCTCCGCCTCTGGGTTTTGGCAAGTTTTGTCCTCATCGTATCGCCTGCAAGGTAAGAAAACTGTTCAGTCTGATGTCTGCTTTCACATGGCAATCCTAATGTAATCAACTATTTTGCTCCCCAGTTAGAGGATGGCAAGTCCTAATAAACCTCTTTGTTGTTCTTCTAGTTCAGTTGTTTTTAGCAAATTGTCAATTAAGTACTCAACCACAGTGTTCTGCAGGCAGCGTGAAATCACATAGTAGACAGGACTTCAAAAGTGTTTCAAAGCAGAAGAGACAATGCTCCATTTTTAAAAAGAGAAGGACTTGTAAAGGCGTGTGGTTTAAAGGTTTACTATGCAGAATATTTCTAAAAAGAACAATTCAAAGAGCCAGAGCCCTCTTGGTCATCATTAATGACCCATTAGAAGTGTGTAGCAGTGTAATTCTATGCAGCAGTCCTCCTCTCTGTTGTCTTGGGATGTTTCTGGCCATCTTTCTTAGGGCAGTAGGCGTGTATTCCCCAGCCATTAACTGCTCATGCATTTTGAGGGTGGGATTCTATAAAAAACAAGGAAGTATAAAAGGTAGGGCTGAGCTACTCACATGCACACACAAACATAGAACAGAGTGTTTAGAGGGCATGTTAATTTTTGCTTTAGAATGTAAAAACTGAATCAAACAGAAAATAAGGTTTTATTTCTCTGATTCACTGCTTGTTATAGCTCCATCTCTTCATTTACCATCTATTTGGTTAAGACACTGTTGACTTGTTAAGATGGGCCAACTCTGAATAATGTGTTTAAAGTGGTTACCAACAGTAACCAACAAATCCTTCATAGTACACCTGTATATACAGTATATTTATTGAAATATTTGGCTTTCTATTGGTAATCAACTGTTCACTTGGCCAGTGTCTCATGAAAGCTAAGGTTAATGCAGTGTAAGATTAAGGGAGGATAGCTAATGTAGGTAGTATCTACTTTATAAAGGTTGTATAACATGTTCTATTTAAAAGTTTTGCTTAATGTTTAATATCTAATGTCAAACCATTCCATTTTTTCATTTCTCTGTACAGAACAGTACGTTGCCTGTCATTGTTTGATACAGGAAATAAAAAAACATCCTCTTGTTGCATGCCTAGTATTAAAGTTGTGACCATTACTAGTATATGAAAATTTCTGGAAGAGGACACTTGGAAATTTAAACAGTGAAATATAAATCAGAGCATATAAATTATCATCCTGTCTCTCACTAATTACTTACCTAAGTGTATGTACATCCTGATGATGTTGGCTCCTCTGATACACTTAAGAGCCAATGTCTGACTCTATTTTGGAATAACTGTAGTTTTTCGAAATCTTTATTTGACACAATTGACGAAACTACTAAACAGTAATCCAAATGAGTAAGAACTAATCTTTGAATAATGTGAGAAATGCATAGTTGTGATAAAATCTAGCACATCTCTTAATAACTGCCACAAATTTGGTTTCACAGGTACTCCCTGTACCAAAAAGTCTACAATTTTATCCAAATACAATACTTTATGTTTTTTATGGATTAAAAACTCCATGCGCCCATTACATCTGATTGTAATTCTCTCTCCTTTGAACACCTGTGGATCATTGAGTGGAATCAGCTGCAGGTGATTAAGCTGATCCACAGGAAGAGAGGCACAGGAGAGAGCAATACAAAACAAACACCAATACTGAGGTTCATATAGTTTAAAAAAACAGTGGAATACCAGTAGCATTTACAGTTAAGAATAGGGTTACATGGTGAGTATGTATTACCAAAATTAGAAAAAAAAATTACATTTTCAGTATTCATTCACAATGAACAAATTCAGGTATTTCACCCATGGGACAATGCATAAGCCACCACATTGTCAACTCTCTTTTTGTGTTTAAATTCACTATTGTAACCCTTTACCGATAAAGCCCAACGCAACATCCATTGGTTATGGTTTTACATTTGGGCCAAAAAAGTCAGAGGATTATGGTTGGTCTACATAATGAGCGGTGGTGCACTAGAACCTACGTACACCTTCAAATGCTACGGGGAAAGCAACATTGCCAGGGTTCCTTTCTCAATGGTTGAATAGTTCAGCTGATGGAAATTAAACTTAGCAGAGAAGAAACACACAGGATGAGGTACAACGTGCGCATCATCATGCAGTAACATAGAATCTGCTCCAGAGACTCTAGCATCAACCTCCAACTGAAAAGGAAGGGAAGAGTTAGGGGTTGTTAAGACAGGAGCAATAGAAGGGAGAAACTTGGCAGCTTCAATGGAGTGCTGAAACTCACCAGTCCGCACAAAAGGGACCTTGGAGCTATACAAAGTGGTGAACGGTGCTACTACCAACAAAGCACTCATTTTGGCCTTTAATGAAGAACTTGCCCATGACCAGCTTGCATTACCAAACTTTACTAGATTCAGAGTCAGGTTTGCACTCAGTAGATGCTGGAACACTGTACTCAGGCAAGAAACATGGTTCAACTACAAGGTAAAAACTGCAGTGGGGAATGACACCTGACACTTTGTGCCTAAAGTGATGGAATGTAGTAAGAGCCGTATTTCAGCCAAATGCCATCACTGTGTATTGCATAAAGTGGTCAGGGGTCAAAAGCTAAGATGTCTGATGCTCTGGGGGTTAATGGAACCTACAAATTCCCTTTTAGGAGGTCTAGTTTTGTTATGAAGGTATCAGGACTAATGCTATCCACACAGTCTTCTATGCTGGGCAACGAGAAAGATCTGACACTCTAATTGCATTTACTTTCCTGAAGTTGGTGCAGAAATGAGTTTTCTCATTAGTTTTAAATGCTAAGAGACACGGGGTGACACTATGACTAGGCACCGGTCAGCAATTTTTCGCTAGATATTCAACTTCAGTATTCATGACCTGACATTTCTGGGGGATGGCTAATTGGAGACAGATCAATCCTACCTGGGGTGGCTATGGCTCTGTTGGTAGAGCCGCTGCCCACCCCGGCTCCTCTAGGCCGCATGGCGAAGTGTCCTTGGGCAAGATACTGAACCCCAAATTGCCCCCGATGTGTGTGTCATTGGTGCATGAATCTATAGGTGTGTAGTCAATGTCAATGTGTAGGAAAAATGAGTCGTGTGAATGGGGGAAGGTGACAGTAGTGTAAAAGGGCTTTGCGTGTTCCAAAAGACTAGAAAAGTATGGGCAATTTACCTTGGGGTGTTTACCTTGTGTGAAATGCACCATTGGACTGCTATCCAATTTCATTGTACCCTGTACAATAACAAGAAAGGATTTTTCATTCCACATGATCGGTGTTTGTGTGTACGCAACGAATTATGGTGGGAACAAAGTAAAATTTTAATATTTTTTTATCCTATTAATCTCTATTCTCGTCCTTCTTTAAAATTTAAACTATGCCTTCAGGTTACTGGGTACATACTTTTACTCCAAAGTACACTTTAAAAATGTGAATGAAATTTTTGAAATACTTGAGAACATTTGTTGGCTTAGCTAAAATAGTACTTTCATTTTGCTCATATTCAGCTGAACACAAATAATCTGTTTGGAAAATTCTGGTATATTTCATCCTCAGATGTAGAGATTTGAGGAACTGTGGACATATATGAGTAAGGTGTTTGAGCATCCTACAACTCTCTATAAAAACTTGATTTCAACATTTCAACACTTGTCTCAAAGTATTAAGTATCACCTCACTTAAGGTCTGAATTTAAATCTTTAATTTTCAGTTCTGAATTTGACCTGGTTTAGTTAGACAACAATTTTTTTATTAATTATAATTTTTAGATCAGATTTGAGCTTTTTGAAGTTGAGCAATTTGGTTATAGTTTCTAAATACTTGGTACTTACATTCTGGTCTGGATTTGCAAACCGTGCTTGTAATTATGTTTTTAAAGAGAGAAATTCATATAAGTTCAGAGAGGGTTTTTTTTTTTAAAGAAAAATATTTTGGTACTTTAGTTTAGTGGTCTTAAAATTTCATAATGAAGAATTCGGTTGTGATTAAATTCCACAGTAAAGTATTCATTTGCTCACAAGATTCAAATCATGGTTATTATTTTCTTCCATAACTGTATACGCTTTTCTTACCAAATGGGGAGCTGATCTCATGGTTCTGTCAGCCTCAGTCTTTTCTTCAAGTTAATTCCTGGGAGGTGAAACACAGTAAACAGGATGACATATTTAACCAGAGCTGCATACTGATTCCTTTTAGTTAAAAAGCTGGTACTACTCACATCCACAGAACCATTATATTTTATTTTATTTTCGGCTGCAACACAACTGTACATGACTGTATTGTAACATACTAATCTTAAGATCCAAAGGTCCACAACCAGACTTTTTCAGAATAAAAACAGGATTAACAGTGAGTGCAGTAAAAGAAAAAGTTGTTTTTTCCCCTCAAAATCTCAGGCTGACTACAGAGACACAAACCCAACAACAGACAAGTTTAATTTAGGCCTGTTATCAAGTTAATCATCAAGTTAATTTATCAAGTTAATCAGCAGCAGTTTATATAACTGGTCACCTAAGACATTTGTCATTTTAACCAGCAAGACTGATGGTCACTGTGAGCTAAAACTAAGAGGCTGCTACCTGAATGTTTTGTTAATGATAAGTATTGTCAGAGTGAATGCATGTATTTTACCAAGCTCAGTGTCAAATTTGAGAATCATTTTCCTAATTTTCCCTCCTTCATTTGCATCAACAGCTCTAAGGACCACATATCAAGAGTTATCATGAACATCTATCAAATGCAAATGAAACACTTGGACTTCAGACCTTTTATCTGCACATGAAATAAGAGAACAGGACTTGTCTGGCCATGGAACTGATTAACTTTATATTTTCCAATTACTTTTGTGCCTCTGAAATTGAGAGACTATTTATAAGAATGGCTGCAATTTATAAACCATAAACCAGCATGAAAGCTGAAGGTCTACAGGAATTAGAGCTGAAAGTCTACACTTCAATTACATCTTGATTTGTTTTTTCAAATCCACCGTGGTGATGTACAGAGGCAAAATTATGAAAAATTTGTCACGGTCAAAATACTTATAAACCTAACTGTAGTTACCTGTTGACAGTGACATTTAAACCAATTTCAGTGCTGCTCAAGGTTTGAATGTGACCAAGCAGGAAGAGGTTGAGATTAAAACCCAGGTGGGCCGATATATGAAAACCCTCAAGCACTACTCACTACTGCAACAGGATGTTCAATGAACCAAATCTACTTGAAAGACTAGTTTTTACTGTGATTTGAGATATTGTGCTCTGGTAATTGGCATATTATGTACATTTGTTTGATCTGTCAACACAAATAAAGTTTGAATTTGCTTACAGAGTCACGTTTTACTAATTGTAGTAAAGCATTCATAGCAAACCTCTTTATCACACTCTCCCTTGGATGTTAGATAAATGAACCAGGAGCCAGACCCTTTTATACGCATGACCCCATGTACAGTACACTAGGACACAAGACTACAAGAAAATACAGGCAAAAGAAGTGATTTACTACTAAAAAGACTGTGTGGTGACTTTATTTGTCAAATTAAGATTGCTGAATGCTCATAATAGCTTAAAAAAACTTTGGAATGCATTATTGCACAGAATGAAGATGATGGATTTTGTTTCACATCACTTTTGTTTGCTAAGGGGATCTTGTAATGGCAAATATGAACAGGGGTATTGATTACAATATACAAAAACTTTTTCATTGTTCAAATAGGCAGCAATGAATGTTGAATGTCAAAAAAAAATCTGAATCTATCCTTTAAAGAGTAATGATTAAATTGAATATGCATACAGAATAATTCATAACTGAAAAGGAAAAATGACAGAAAAATACATACAAAAATAGATACACTAGTAATTTTCTTTTGTTCGTAGGTGATTTATAAAAACAGCTATAATTATCTTTCTACATTGTATTACATGTCTGCCTTTTTGTGTCTTGTGTCTTGTTTCTACAGAGACTGGTTTCCATGAACATGCCACTCAACAGTGATGGAACAGTCACCTTCAATGCCACACTGTTTGCCCTGGTTAGAACTGCACTAAAAATAAAGACAGAAGGTCTGTTATTTACATATACTGTGTGTATAGTGTATTTATGTTAGTCATTTCTAGGAAATATGACTTGGAGCAGAGCTTTATATTTAGTTTCAGCTCTGTTTATCTGTCTGGACCACAGCTTTAGATTTCTGGTTCACTGTCCACTGCCTGCTCAGAAGCAGACACAATTGTATCAGTTACCATACATACACAGTTCATGAAGTTTATTGAGGTCTGGAAGATAATGAGCAGCAGTAAAGTTTTGAATGGAATCAAGATCCTTGGTTCTGTTTGTAAAGGAGGAGCAGGCATCTTGCTATTAAATAACAGTCATCATTTTAGTCCTTATAAACTTTTATACAGCTCCTGAACCTGAGCTACGAGTATTAGTGGTATGGCAGAGCATGGAGCAACAGCAGTCCCTCTCTGTCAGCAAGTGGAAATATAGGGCTCCAGAGTTCCTGCAGACACATTTCAGAAAAGTCCCCTTACTTCTGAAGCACCTAGAAGGATGATGGAGTACCAGTCTTTACCATTGAAACTGTCGCAGTGGAACTTGTGCCAATAACACTAATAAACTGCGGGACCCCCCACCTGTTATTACTGTAGGCAGCCATTTCTTCAAACTTGTCCTGGTCTGGGAAACAAATTTTCAGTGACCTCTTGCAAAAAACCAGCAAACAGTTACATATGCTTATTCCAAAAGTTGGCCAACAATTTAGTGCCCTGAGCCAGTTACAAGCTTCCACAATGCAAGGACCAATTCTTTAGGGGTATACACCTGCAGAGGAAGCCACGAAAAATCCCATCCCACCACTTAGTAGCTCGGTTGAACACAAAACAGGCGGTCTCCCTGTGTCAGAGTGAGAAATCTGAAATTACACATACTAAGCATGCATATCTAATATATAATAGTGTTAACTAAAGTTTATTAAATCATTTTTTAACTCTGGATTATATGTATATAGTGACTGTGATTCTAAACACATATACTAATGTTAGCTACCAAGCTAGTGTGTCCTCCTAAGGTGCTTTTGAGCAACCAGAGTCATCTTGTTGCCTGAACTCTGATGGATTTCCCAAATTTTCCTTTTCTTTGTACACAGTCTTTTGCCTTGCCTCTAGCCTCTTGCGATACAAAATAAATTTGTCTACTTGCTTTGACAAACAGCCACATACCAAGAAACAAGAACAACATAGTCAACATCCTCCATTATCCCTTTTTTCACGTTGAAGATGATGTAGCATTCATATAAATGCTTTGAGGGGTTACTATATCTGAAAAAGAAATACCTGGTACCAAGACTAAGTAGTTGAGTTGAGCCGGTACCATAGGGTGGAAAAATGGTATAAGAGAGCTAAGCCTAAAGATGACAATGAAAAAGATTGTAGACACCGCATCTAGTTCCAGCAAATGGCAGTGAGTTAAAAGAAAGAGAGCCAATTAGAATGTTGATTAGCTCAGCAGGCTAGTTAAGTAGATAGGAGTGGATACTTTGTTGTTTGCTAAGATGAGGTACCTGAGGGTGGTTACATGGCAGTTGCTTGGTGGTTTGAGTAAAAAGATGTTGCTGTTAGCAATATATAGGCTAGTTTGACAAGCAGCAAGTTTTAGAACATGCTACCTGCTGTTTGAGTTGCTTCCAGAACTTTTAATGGTCAAACATTGTAGTATTGTGTAGTGTCCCATACAATATGTGTGGTAATTAAAACCCTGAACACTTGTAATACAGATTGATACGAAATGCCCTATAGGCTATAACCATAGAGCAGTATTGGATTTACCTTTGTATGCCTGTGTCTAAGATCAGAGCCCGCTGCTGACATTTTAGGGTGCAGAGAAGCTGAGCTCAAATGAAGAAAAAATCATTTTCAGATTCACTAGACTATCTTTAAAGAGAGGTTTCATATTTACAACTCTGAATCAATTAAGGATAGACGAGGCTCTCTTTTATAACATTGCCAACTTGTGTCTTGTTTACCCATCTGGCTTTGTCCAAAATTTAACCTTTTGGTTCTCTCTCCTCTTCTGCTAAACTTTACCCCCAAGGTTTTGTTTGGTTTGTTCCTGTTTCTAACATCTCAGGAGCAGTTCCAAATTTGGGTCCTTTGTATCTCTTGCTGAGATGATTATTCACTTTTTATTAATTCCCTCTATCTTAACTATTGCATTTCCCCTTTCAGCTGCTTTAGCAAACTTCCCTTGATCACTTTCAAGTGGTCCAAAATACCATTGCCAAACTCTTGACCAAGTCCTGCAAAAGGTCTCTTGTGACACCAGTTTTGTTTCTTTTAACCTTTACACCAATTTCAGAATCCAGTTCAAGATCCATGTCATCACATTTAGGGGCTTACATTGTCAGATTCCTTCCTATATTAAAAATCTACTGCATCTTCACATAACCAGAAAGAATTTGGGATCCTCTGATCAGGGTTAGTTGGATTTTCCTCACTTCAGACTCAAGAGAAAAGAAGACTTTGCTTTTGATATTGTAGTTTCTAAACTTTGGCATTCTCTTCAAATTGGCTTACAATCTGAGGACACTGTGGTCACATTCAAAAAGCAGCTCAAGACCTACCTTTTACCACTTGCTTTTGTTTAATGTTTAGTATCTTATATGATACTTTTTACATTTTCAGTGTACTTATTCATTTCTGCATTCCATGTTTGTTTCTGTTCTGCTATTTGTCCTTACCTTGAGGCCCTTTATCACATCTACTCTTGAAAAGGTGCCATATCAGACTGTGATAAACAAGATTCTCTGGGCTCTTGAAAACAAAATTGAACTGTTTGGCCAGAAACCAGTCTTGAAGAAACTTGGCATTGCTCATCATCTACCTAATACCATCCCAACAGTAAAGCATGGTGGGGTTGTTTTTCATTGACAGGGACTGGGAGACAGGTCAGGGTTGAGATAATGCTGAATGGAGAAAAGTACAGAGACATCCTTGACGAATCCTTATTGGTTGTGAACACTCAGGACCTCAGACTGGTTAGAAGGTTGTTGGAAGGTTGACCTTAGCTTTAGATCCTGCTAATCACCACTTATGGCTAAGTGTCCTGTTCTGTGCCTTCCCTTAAGTATCTGGAAGTCAGAAATGGAACACCTACAGACACCAGACTTGGTGGACCATTCCAAAGTCTCACCTGCTACACATTTAACAGAAAACACATTACCTAACCACTTATACATTTTGTACCCCATAGAAATCTTTCTCTGGATTTCTTGGATGGTCACACCTCTTGCAGTGTAGCCCACAGCCAACTGAGTATCTTGCCATTTTTAATTAAGTGCTCAAATTTGATTTAATCTTTACCTTAATTTTTAGGTGTCACAGCACACATAGTGCAGCTAAAATTATTACCACTAAGTTTTGGCATGCATTCCAGTTGTTAACCACCGGTGCTGACACACCTGCAAGGCTGAGTCAGTTTGTTCAGGTCCACTCTAGTTCCTTCCTCATTTTATCAGCTGTGCATCGAGCTCTACATTCAGTTAAATTTAGGCTGATAAAAAGACACAGTCAGAAAGTAATATGAAACACTGTAATAAATGTGAATGTGCTGATGACAGGATATTACTGGCTTTAGAGTCAACTTGTACATAAAAGATTAAATCCTTTTGCTTAAACTGTGTCATGGCTCAGTAAACAGAACTCAAATATCTCTTTATATAATATATATTCATATATATTTTTGCAATATTTAAGTATATGGAATTATCTGACGAGAAGATAGGTTTTTGAATTTTTGAGTTTCTAGAGTATAAATAGTAGCTTCTCTACATGTGGTTATGGTGCTCCACAACACTGCTTATTTATTAATCTGTCCATATAGCTTTCTTTTGATTGTCTTGAATTTGAGTAATTTCTTTTGTCTCATTATTATGGTTCTTCCACTGGTCAGGTAATTTTGAAAAAGCCAATGAGGAGCTGAGGGGAATCATCAAGAAGATCTGGAAGCGTACCAGTATGAAACTACTTGATCAAGTCATCCCGCCTATTGGAGGTCAGTATTCATGAGGCCTAAGAAAAAAGGTACTCATCGGGAGACACATGCCCAACTATAACTTTTGGGAGGTGCTGGGCAATGGTTTAGTTAATTGGCCGAGGTCTAACATACTTCAAATACAGTTGATATAGTTTTCCTGCAAAGTGAAAGTCTGCTGAGTAGATTCACAGCATTTCTAGCAAAAGTGAAGAAAGACATTATTTTACTCTTAGTATCTTGTAACAGGCCCAAACCACAGGGGTGGACAGAGTATTGTTAAATTTACAATTTACACATTTTACTCAGTTAGATTTAAAAATTAATTCTGTAAAAATTTACTCAGATGAATGTGCAAAGTATGTCAGTTAAAATGTACTCTAACTAATGTTAAGGCTTTAAAATTTTAAAAAGGGGGAAGGAGGGTGAAAATGTTGTGGTGATAGTTGCATAATTTAATTATTAAATACTGCCACAAAATTATATTCATTGAAATATCAGTGCATATAAGCAGTGCTGGGTGAGAACCACACAGAGCCATCATCTCCAAACCAACAATACAGTCCATCTCTATAGTCACTTTGCAGCCTGTGTTCACAACTGATTATTAGTTTTAACTATATAACTGTCTCCCTAGAGCCTTAGAGACTTAACCAGAAAAGAGAAAAAAACTCAGATAAGTAAATACAAATGAACAGCAACAAATAAATAGTATGGACACAGCAGATGTCCATGGACTTTATTTAGCAAGTTAAACATCTCTGCTTGTTAGCTGGCAATGCAAAATATAACCAGTCCACTCAGCCTTTCACTGTGCTCCTTGAAATTAAAAAAAAAAAAAAGTACTGAATGAGCAAAAAGGCCAGAAAAGCAATGCACATCTCATTGACTTTTTTCAGTCCAATATGCACTTCACAATTCTGTTTTGTTTTTTTTTTTTTGTTTTTTTTATACAATCACAACACTTCTTCACACTTCTTCTGTCACTTCAAGGGACATTTAAACAGCAAAATCATAAAACCTGAAAATAACTGCAAGCTATTCACGGAGGTTGAAACATTTTTTAGTTGTACATAGACCTCTTTGCATTTGCACTGCCTCAAGCCAGTTTCTGTGTATTTTTTTAATTTCATTGTCTTTTGATGAAAATGTGCCACATCTAAAATTAATTTTCTGTCCTTAAATACACTTAATAAGGTAAAGTCAAGTCTGACATGTCAGAGGTGGTCACTCTTCAGTGGCTGTGGATAAGCATTTGTGAATTTAATAGTTTGGCTTTTCAAGACTTTACATGAATCATTGTGTTTTAACAGATGATGAGGTGACAGTGGGAAAATTCTATGCCACCTTCCTAATCCAGGATTATTTCAGGAAACTGAAGAAGAGACAGGAAGAGTACTATGGCTACAGGCCCACCAAGAACAGTGCAACTCATGAGATACAGGTAAGTCATTAATGGTATCAGTGAATTATTTGGTTGTTCTTTAATCACAGCCAATTCAATTCTTTTAAGTCACTCAATTTAATGTAAAGATTAAAGATAATGGTACCTATATTTTTTGGTTTCTTTTTGTGATTTCACTTAAAAATTTAAATTCAATTCTATTCAATTTTATTTATATAGCACCATATCCTAACAGACATTATCTCAGGGCACTTTTCATATTGAGCAGGTTTAGACCTGACACTTTATAGTTATTATTTACAGAAACCCAACATTTCCCCCATGAGCAAGCACTTGGCAACAGCGGCAAAGAAAAACTCCCCTTTAACAGGTAGAAATGTTGAACAGATCCTGGCTCATGGTGGGCAGCTGTCTGCCTCAAAATTGGATCACCTCATGGTAGTGTGTGATGCAGAATGCACCTACAGGACAGACATGATAATAAACATACCATTCTTTGTTATATTCTGGTGATAGAGAGCAAACTTTTTGAACCCCAGTATAACAAGTGGTACCTGCTGATAACTATAGTTTGTGTTGGAATGGTTTCCTCTTTTCCTTTTTCATCATAAACTATATGCCAAACCCCAGTGTCTGAATAAACTGTATTTGCATACTGTCTGATCGCTATCATTTGGTCCACTATATGATAGTGGTGTCCCACCATTGTTGGTAGACTTACACTGAAGAGGGGGGGGTTGTTAACAGCTAAGCTAAAGTAACTAGCAGATCTGAATAGCCTGTAAACAGCTATGAAGTAGTGAGAAAATAGCTAGAAGGAGAGCTAGGAGTGCTTGAGCAGAACTAATATAGTTTTAAATTTACAGCATGTCATGTGTGGCTGTAATGAAGAAAATAAAAAAAATTAACTGGGTAAAGACAGAGCAGTAAGACTTGCTACCAGATACACAAACACCACAATATTCTTAACTCAGCATGTCAGCTTGCTCCTGCCATGAATCAGTCTCCACCATGCCTATGGCTTTGCACTGTAATCGAAATTGTTAAAAAAAAATAATGGTTAGGTTTGATGTGGACCTAACTAATGGATCTTTTGTGCATAATAATATGTATAAGGTAGTTCCACTTTCTTCTTGAAAGTACAAGGATTCATGCAGAGTGGGTATATACATACACATACTGTATATAATTAGATGACAAACATGCCAAATATGACCACCACTTTAACATAAATAGTATATCAATATATAGACGAGCCATGTTCTCACACATGCAAACATGCAAGCTTGAATAAATTTTTTCCTTTTTTCATTTTCTAACCTTTTTTTTGACTTTGCTCATCAGGCAGGATTGAGGAACATCGAGGAAGAGGCAGCTTCAGAGCTCCACAGAACCATCTCTGGAGACCTCATGACTGTAGAAGAAATGGTTCGAGCAACTGACAAAGCTACTGCAGATGGCATTTTCAGGGTAATGGCTGAACAACCTTCCCTGTCTTTACTAAAACAGTAGTCTAGGAGAGCCTGAAGTCTGAAAACAATGACAACCTGCTATTGGCCTTGGAAATTAGAAAACATATTCCATCAGGGCATTGTGCAGCACCTCTCCCATCTCTATTATTCCACAAACTTAATGGTCATTTTTTGAAATCAAATTTTGTTGTTTCAAAACATCAGAAAACACAATTTAGGAATTTTGTGGTACTTTTATCGAAAACAAAGGAGGCTATCTGTATTGTCCTATATTAAAAGACGGATACACACAATGCGGTAGTAGATTACTTAAGCCCCTTAATCAAACTGCAATATAGACTCCACAATTCTATGCCAAACACAATACTTTTCAACACTTGCCTCTATTTTTCTGTCTTTGCTCAGATATTTGACTATGACAATGCAGATTGAATTTTTGGCAGACACACAGTTGCCAATTAGTCAGTCAGATTTTTGCATCTTTTGCCCAGTGAGCAATGGTAATTCCTGACAGATAATAGCACAAAGAGATCAAGAAAAAAATAAGGCATGATGCAAATATATTACTGATATTCTAAATATTGATGTGTAATAAATTTATTTCATCTTGTACTGATAAGTGTGACATATTTATCAGATATTAATTTTTCCCAAAATAACTGTGCTATATCCTATTAAACAGGGACAAGGTAGTGTTTTTGGAAACCACTCAGACCCTTTCTCAGGTGACATTGACATAGCAAGTGCCAGCCAGGCCACAAACCAGCGCCCACTGCAGATGGCAGGAGTCATCAACAACAATAGAAATTTCACCAACAGCAACGCATGTCACAGGTCTGTGTGCTCATGCTTTTTAGGTTATATATATGAAAAAATTACAATAACCAATTTTACCTTTATAAATAATTTTGTAATGTTTTCAGTTCATATGATGGTTAAATGCCTGACTACATTCTGTAGCTGTGTATTGTTTTAAATTTACAGGCTAAATTGGGCTTGACTGAAATTGGCAAAAGAACTCTTTTGGCAGTGATTTCACATGGTATAGCCTTGTCCTTAGGGATCCACCATTAACTTGTCAGTATAAACACAAAGCATTAGTCATTTAGTGGGAGTATTAGGTTTTTGCTAAGTTGGTCAAGTCTGCATCATTGCTGTCAGCACATCCAGTAACATATTTCCACCCTCCACAATAAGATAACACCTTTCAATGACAGAATTGCACAGTAAAGGCTCCTTTTCCATTTAGCAGTGCATACTACTTATAGTATAGTGTATTACATATCTACTATAGAAGGATATAAAATTACTTAAGTATAATATAGTAATATTTATTGTATGATTATAAACAGAAGTGTTCATAATTAAATTATATATCTTTTTAAAATCAAAGACAAATTACTTAAATGGAAATGATGAGTGATAGCATAATTGCTGAAAAAATTGAGATTAAAAACTGTAAAACAAATTCAACACTATTTAAGACCCCATTAACACCAGAAGTCCCTATTGTCCAGACACTTTTAGTTCCTGTGGAGTATGGTCTAGACCTGCTCTTTATGCAAAGTACCCTGAGATAACTTCTGTTGGGATTTGGTGCTGTATAAATAAAGTTGACTTGCTTTAACTTGGAGAGGCAGGTGGTCTCTTGGGATTGGGGACTGGGTGTGGGCTCACAGGATGGGGAACAGGGGTAAGTTGACTCTGGGGTGGGGGGGGGGGGGGGGATTGGGGATTGGGGAGGGTCTTTAGGCGCTTTAGGGGGTCATGCTGTCTGGGCTGCAGTGATCAGTCAATGAAGATTAGGACCACAGGGTAGAGGCAACACTTCCTGAACCCAGTCACCACCACTCTTCGATCCATTCGCCTCTGATAAGAGTCTCTTGGGACACTTAAATTCCCTTCTTAAACACTGAAACACTGAAGGATTGACTGATTGTTGCCAGTAAGATCAGAGAAATCTGCCTTAGAGAATCCAAAGAACTTCACATCCAAAAGCTGTCAGATGTGAAAGTGTATGGTGGCAGGCACAAGAGAATGATCCCCTCCATCTGTGCAGCCTAGACCATCTCCAGATCTAGGTAGAACCATCTATCTAACAGCAGCAAGAGCTCCTGCAAGGAGAGTTGCCAACAAACCACTACCTAAACTGCTCTCTCCATGTACCCTTCCCATAGAGAACATCTGTTGCCCACCAACTACAGCTAGAGTGTGGGCCATGACCTGAGGTTTCGTCAGTTGAAACTTGTAACTAGCTGAATACAAACAGTACTCCAGTGAATTTTTCTTCTTCTGGGCAGTCAGGGCCCACCCTTCAACAGACTCAGTAACTTGACTCCCGGACACTAATCTGTTTAGCTGCCTATGTAGCAGTAAGTTCGCCTGCCTCCATCTGCTTTGGGCCTTTCCCCTGGCATCCAGGGTCAACTTCATAGTCTTCCTAGTATTGGTTAAACAAGGGTGAAACAAACAAACAAAAAAATCTGAATGAAACATAGACTTTGAGCTTCAAATCAACTATTTGGGAATTTTTTTTTATACACAGTCTCCTCATTTTCAGGGTCTCAGAGGTAATTGGACAAACCAACAAAATTATAAATATAAGGATTATTTTAATACTTGGATGAAAATCCTCTACATTCAATGACTGCCTAAATTCTGGAACACATGGACATCACCAAATGCTGAGCTTCCTCTCTTTAGATGCTTTGCCAGGCCTTCACTGCAGCGACAGAATATTCATTTTTTGTATTGAGAAGGACCTGTATTGCTTTCATGGTATGTTTTTGGTCATTATCCATCCATTTTAAACATTTGGTTGAATATCAGCAAACAGTATAGCCCTATACTCTTAACAATTCCCCCTGCTACTTCTATCAGTAATCACATCAACAATTAACACTAGTGACCCAATTCCATTTGCAGACAAACAAGCCCATGTCATAACACTGCCTCCACCATGTTGATGATGTATGCTTTGGCATGAGCTCTTCCTTTCCTTCCTTATACTCATCTCTTCCCATCATTCTGGTACAAACTCATCTTGGTTTCATCTGTCGAAAAGAATCTTGTCAAGAACTGAGTGGGAGTCTTTAGTAAAAGTTTTTTTTTCTAGCAAAGTCTGGCCTTTCTGTTCTTAAGTGTTACCAGTTGCACCATGTGATAAATCCACTGTATATATATCCATAAAGGCATCTCTAGATTTCAGCCTTTGACAATGATATGCCTACCTCCTGGAGAGTGTGCTTGACCTGGCTATATGTTGTGAAAGGTTTCGCTCAGAGAATGTGAAAGAATGTTGCTCCCATCCAATTCAGTCATCTTCGATGGTTTTCCAGGCCTTTTGTGTTGCTCTGCTCACTAGTGCATTCCTTCATTTTAAGAATGTGCCAAATTTTGATTTGGTCACTGCTTAAGTTTCTGCTATCTGTCTTATAGGTTTGTTTTGTTTTTTCAGCTTAGCGATGGCCTCCTTCATTTGCAATGACAACTCTGAATGACAAATGCATATTCCCATAGTTCCAATGAACTACCGAATGCAAGGTCAAAACTTCGAATCCACTTCAGACCTTTCATCTGCTTCTTTGTCATGAAGTAACGATGGAACAGACCACATCTGGCCATGAAACCAATAAATTGTCAATTATTCAAATATTTCTGAGCCCCTGAAAATGAGAGAATATGTATAAAAATGGCTGCAATTCCTAAACATTTGATGTAAAATTTTTGGGAAACCCCTTGAATTAAAGTGTAAAGTTTACACTTCAATCAAATCTCGATTTGTTTGTTTTAAATCACAGAATTAAATTCAAAAACAGAATTACATTCCCTTTTTTTTAGCATCAGCCACTTTCTCTCACACACACCTTACCTTTTTTGCTTGGACTGTAACAGTAGGGCCGGCCTTATAAATGCAAATTTCCATGACTAATTGACTGGCTGACTGACTGAGAGCTGAGGTTACACCACTAAATTGGCTAGCCAAAGTTTGGAGTTTCCCCCCTGGTCATTGCTCTGTCAAAATTAATTGGTGCAAAAGTTTCTATTGCATCATCAGGGGCGGTTAAAGGTAATGCTGCAGATATAGCACCTTTGTCCCAAAATTTAAAGAATCTTCACACCCCTTTAGCAGCTTTTATTCACATTAGCACCTATCAACAAATCTAGTGACTTTCTGACGAACCTTAGCTACTTAGCCAGGATTGCCTGCAAGCGCAAGGTCGGCCTTTTCCTCCACAGGTACACCTCTCTATGCAACCCATTAAATTAAACACACAGCAGTTGAAAAAGATGTGGATCTTTTTTCAAGTGAATATAGCTCAAGTCACAGAGCAGCCCATGTCTTTAACTTATGTTTATGGTGACTTTGTCAGATTATAAAATTCTGATTTTAGTAGTGCAGGGCAGCAATTTAGATATGCTTGGAATTGAAAGCTAGTTAACATTTAATTCCAATGGCCTACGTTTCGGTCACTATTCTATACTTGTTCCATTGTTTGACAACTGAAAAGATAAAAACATAAATGTCTCTTTTCCTATCTCCCCTTCTCTCTCCTTTTACTTCTTTTTTGGTATCCCTTTTGGCTTTCTTTATGTCTATGTTTTCTACCATTTCAGTCGGAAACATAAACCTTGCCAAGAATACAAAGCTCCATGCCAAAAACGTTCAACTCTGGTTAATCTTAAATAAATAAAAAAAAGTAAAAAACATTTTCTCAAATTTATTACCAATGAAAAAGTGAAATCTCTCATTTACAACCGTATTTAAACAATTTACTCTGGCTTGAAACTGTAGTCATGTTTATCCTGTTTGCTTCATTCATTCAGTTATCCTTGAGATAAGTCTAGAACGTGATTAGAGTCCACCTGTGCAAAATTGAATTGATTGTGGCAAATAGTGAATGGATCTGAATACTTTATGGAGCCACTGCTTAACCTAGCAATATATAATGTTATATATAATGTTGAAGGTTAATGTACATATGGGTTTATATCATACATAAAGTAATAAAGCCATTACTTGTATACACAGTTTGGATCATTCTCTAGAAGCCCTAACATACAGTTTAACAGGCAACAAAGCAGGAAAGATGTGCCACTGGATCCTAATCATATTAATAATAGGTCTCCAAGTAGCTGGAACTAAACAAAACTCACATTTGCTTTACAGATGTGACTTTTGGCTTGTAATGGCAAAGATGCACATTTTACATACCTACATACCACACAGTGTGCCTGTTTGCCAAATTACAAATGCTCTTGCTGCTCTCACCTAACTGTGACTGGAAAATTGCCTTCAAAGAAAATATCTTCTCAGCTATTGTGTCCTTTGAGAATTGGGGCCCATGTAGCAATTTGTGCGGATAAATGCAGCCACATAAGTGCCTTTCCCACGCTCAGCTCTTAGCTTGGAAATGATGCTAGTGAGTCTTGCACCTGTGAGAAAAAATAGAGCCATTTTGAAAAGTAGTTCTCAAGTCAAGGCTGAAGCTATGGGAGAAATTCAAAATGGTATGGTTCTAATTTCCCTGCTTTTTGCGTGCTTCTGAAATATGCAGCCCACAAATAATGTCTCAATTTCACAGTGTGCGGGTCAGGACACACAGTGACCCAAATTGATGTGCACAAACAGAAAGTTTTTCATTGTATGTCCCTTTTAATACTACGTAACTGTAATCACTGGGGGACAAGAGATCCACCAGTGCACATGCTGCTAATTCAAATGATCAATTTAATATCCAAACTGTGAACAGCCATAGTCAGCATATTTTAGTTAAATACAATATATAATTTTCTGCTGTAGATGTCTCTGAATCAAAACAATAACAAAAGAAATGCTGTGTGATGTAGTGAAGTAGCGTGGGATCATGGGAGTTGCTGTCACCAACACAGCCATCATTGCAGTAAGCTTCTCTGATTAAGATTCCGTGTTATTTGTTAAGGATATTTTTACCAGAAGCAGAATTATCTGCAGCGGTCCCCTCCTCTCCAAAACAAATGATTCTGGTGATTCTGGTGATTAACTCCTTTAAAATACGTACTAAAGCAGTTTAATGTTACAATTTTGTATATCTCCAACATTGTTCGATAAACACGGGACATCTAAGCTTTGCTCAGCTTTTTTCTCTGATAACTTAAGATCCAGCCAGCTTCTGATTAAAAGCGGTTTAAAAAATTATCTATAAACTACCACAATCTAAAAAGTGTTAAAAACTGGATAAAAAGTCAATTATTGATCACTACGGACAGACAACCACAACAGTGGTACATGCAAATAGGGAGTATGAAAATCAATACGCTATTGACAGGCTACTAAATGGGATATGTAAGTACATAACTAAATAAAATATAGAACATAGGTCTACTCATTTTTAGACATTTTATTGCAAAAAAGTTAAACATAATATAAAATACACACTTCAGTGGAAAAAAGTTTTCAGTTTGTGATGCTGAGCATGATTCATATCGTAGGCTAAATTATTATATTATATTTGCCTGTAGTTCTGCTCTCTGAAGATGCAAAATAACATGAAGGTTTAGCAGTTGTATGTGAATGAAACATTAAGCACTTTGTAGACAGATAACATTCAACCATAATTAACAATGAAGACCAAAATCTGTGTCTCAGAACTGGCACAACTTTTTGTGGCATGTACACTTAAAATGTCATTTACATCTTTTTTGTTTCTTTGTCATGGCTCATAAATACAACCTGTTAAACAATCCTTTTTGTGTCATGCTTCGGACAGTGTGAATAAACTTTTTTTTTTTTTTTTCATTGTTAATTTACACACCATTAACAACATTATCCCTGGTTTGAATTCAGCCAGCAATCTTTAATACATATTCCATATATCTCTCTGTAAACTGCCCCCTACTCACTGCACCTTACTGATTTCTGATAAAAACAACTGTAATGTCCATGTGGCCCCCTGACCTAGTGGTCCAAGGTGCACATAATGTTACCAAAAGTACTTCAATTGGATTTTAATATCAGTTTAATGATTTTAAAAAACAGAGCCCGTGTCTCCCCCTGTTTCTCCCGTCTTCCATCTATTGTCACTTCATCTTTTATTGTCAGACATGATGTCTACAGTTTTTTTTTAACTCAAATGTAAAAGCACTGGACACAACATTTCCACCCTAATTTTCACTAATGTTATAAAATCAGCACTACACAACAGGTACATTTTCCAATATTTCAATGACATTGTAAATAGGCTTGATGTGCTTTATTAGTACTTCATAAGACTTCATACAAAGATGAGTGCCATATGCACTGAGATGTCACATTGCAGAAAACAGGTGCTTGAAATTCTGTTAGGGATGATGTCACACCTAAATTTCTTTTCTACTCTCTCTGAAGAGTGAGAGTGAGTTTTTTTCCCCCAGAAATGTATGGCATTATTACACTTTCAACCATCTGAAAGGAGAACCAAAGACTTTAAGCTGCAAAGTGTTTTTAACCTAAGATTTGAGATGTATCAGTTACTCCTTTAATCAGTGTGGACTACAGGAGACTAGTTCTGACACGGGATGGTTTTTTTATTGCAACTTGAAAGAGGTTGCCAACCCCAGATTTTAACAAGACATTCACATATGAAAGGCTGCAGCTGTAGACCAGCCAAGTGACCATAGGTGTAGTAGAATTTTGATTTAAAACTTTCAGAGAAAATAGTTCACAAAACATTTAACACTTAAACGCTCAGTCACCAGGATGCCTCATGTACATGGTTCCTTAATATAACAGTGATTTACTTGATTTCCAAGTTTGCTAGATTGCATTGTCCTGCATTGTCCTGAAACTGAGATTATGTCATTGTTTCATTTTTCTCCCTTTCTATTCTCAGCCTTTATTGACAGAGTTGGCCTCTCGCCAGTGATATCTGTCTGAATGCTTCAAGCTCATGACCAGTAACTTCAGCAACATGAGGAGCTTCTCAACAGACATGACAGACTGTAATGAATTGCGCTGCCCATCAGTCAGCCCTGCTTTTCCCCATGTAGAGGCTTAGGATCAAGAGGAAAACCTGTAATGTTAACCAGTAACACTGACTACTAAGACATGCATTACCGCAACACACTACCAGCCACAGAAAGACATTATTTATTAGTTTATCAATTTTCATCAAATTATTAAACACTAGTCTGATTTGAACTTTTTACACTAGTCTTGCTAGTCTTTCTACTTATTTTGTCCATACCTGGAGGGGTAAATTGAATTGGAGTTGTTATTTGTCTTTTTTTTTTTTTTACATCACTTGGGTATAATGGAACAAGCTGACATATTATTAGCTAAGAAACACATCCAGCAAAGTATAGCATTCATTTGGAACAGGGTTTCTGTCTGTGGAAGAGATGAATCAGTGTGATATTAAAATGGACAAATAAAGGTCTAGTCTGTTTATTCATAAAAATATGAGGTTTATTAAAATAAAGGTGCTTGACCCTCTGCTTACGTCTTTTTCTCAGCTGTCTCTGCTGAATGCACGGGGGAGGTTGTCGTTTTAAGCTGAAGATAAAAAGTTCACCGAGGCGGCAAAGTAAAGAACCTCTTAGTGTTCATAATGCATTACTCTTGTCAGTGTAGAATCACCAGTCCATGTTAGGTTCAGTCATATTTAGTTAACATCCTCCTTTTATTTTTTAGTCAATTTTCAGTCAAATAAAATGCTTTAAAACATTTTAGTCTTGTATTATTCAAAGAAAACCATAAACATTTCAGTCTAGTTTTGAGGGGAACATCTGCCATTTTGGTCCCTTTTAATCATCTGATGATTGGATGACAAAATGTGAGCATTTCAATCTAGTATTAGCCAAGACAAAAAAAATGAGCATTTTAGTCAAATTTTGGCAAACTGCTTTCAAATAGGACTTCATTCAACAGAAATGAAAATAAGCCAAAAATGACAGGTTTTATGAGTAGCTTTGCAGTGATGGTCTAGTCTGATGTTATTAATTTAAGCAATACACCCAGATGCGAAAGAGGATAAAAACAATTGCAAAGGTAAAGCAATATTAGCAAATCCGATGCAATCTAATTTAGAATATGAGTCAGTCATTGTTATGATTTTAACTTTCTATTTGATAACACAAACCCAAAGTATTCAGATAAAAGAATATTTACCACAATCAAAAAGAACAGTGTTCTATAGCTCTGCAATAAATCTTATCCTTGTAATGTTCAGGTTTATCAAGACTGTGCCAGAAAGTTGTTTTTCATCTTATTCTGTACTTTTCAGGCCTTCTTGGTAGTGTTGTATTGGTAGTGTTGTACAATGTTTATACTGGGTGCTGTGTAATCTTAAATAGCTTCTGTGTTTAATAACAACAGCAGTGCATGAGGCAGATCCACTTCACAGTCATGATCAAGAACATAGTAATGGCAGCAATTGATCTCAGACTGTCAGGCATAAACCTCACCACTGAAGGCAGCTGGAGACACTAATAGACTACAGGTCTTAGTTAACTTCTCTGCATTTGCACATGCAAACACATGGTGGCAAATATTCTAGTTGTGAGACTGGCACAAATTCAGTCAAAAGGGAAGATATTTTTCGCTGTTCCTTTGGTGACAAATGGAGACACATACAATGATGGTTAACATAAATTTTACCCAACACGCTGGTTTGTGTGGATTAAACCTCTGATAACGACTGCCATTTCATGACTGGTCCTAGATCTTTTAATGGATTAACTACAGTCAATGAAACACGAGGTCCTGTACTGTTTACTATACCCTTAAAAAAGGTTTGCCGCTGCCTAATCTGCAGGACCATTACAAATTTGGTACTATCCTCACCAGCTTTTAGAGCACATGTACAATTTATTGCTGAAATAGATTAATTTGAATCCAACAGAATCTTCACTACTATCTCTACATACTATATCTTTCATATGATCTTCTTTTGGACCATGGGAAACTTGGATCACAGGAATTTTTTTGTCTGGTGGCACTGATTTTCTCTTACTGTTGTATTCCTTTGCTTGCACTCCACTTCCTTTCATCCATTGCAATCGAGGAGCAGGTGCTGGTACCTGTTTGGAATTTTGCTCCTAAACACTTCAGCTAGGTGCTTTTGGATTGAGAATTCCTGCCCCAGAGTCTCTTGCTCAGTGCCTTTTCCTATTAAATTTTGTTTCTATGCTTGTGTGGTCATTGGGACGGCTTTAATTCTCCATATATTTAAAAATAAATTAGAGTATTTTGCCTCTTACTTCTGGCCACATTGAGTTATGTATGGTTCCTTGGAAGTAATGTTAACATTCACTGGGGGCTAATTAAGTAAGTCCCACTTGAGAGAGCAGATTGTTTACTGCCATTTACTAACCTCTTGGTCTTTTGGACACAGGTAGGTATGTAGTTTTACTTTAAATAACAAGTTTGATTTTAGTTTTCTACATAAATTTTCTACCTTATGCAAAGTAGATTGTTACAAAAACAGTCAAGGAAACCAGATATAAATGTAAATATATTATTTAAAATTGAATTACTTTATTTATGTAATAATAGCCCAAAAAATAAATGGAAAAATTTTGTAACAGCACTATTGCTATGGAGCAAACTTAAATTGGTTTTAGGGAACAGGTATGAAATGTCATATCACTGTGTTTGTGTGTATATGGCCTGTCATACTCTGTGGTGTGAATATTTTGCTGCTTTTTGTCATTTGCTAATCACATGCCTGAGACTATATTATCCAAAGAACAATGTCACCTTTAATTGTCAGTCTCACAACACAAGTGTTCCTACTGAAGTTGTTGCAATAAATAGTTAATAGGCAAGAGGCATTTGGTTCTTTTGCTAGTTTGGAGGACAGATAAGCATCCTTTTTGATGAAATGTGTTCCATAAGATTGCTCTACCTGTCCTTTTTACTAGGTCCATACATTTTGGCAGCCCTAGAGTTTAGAAAAATAAGCTTACAATTTTCAAGAAATCTAAAAGCATGTGATATCCAATTGCCCATCCTAAAGTTAGAATTCAGATTCAAAGCCTAATGAACAGGTTTATTTTTTTGGTCTATCGTATTTTCTATTTGATTCTGTAGTGCAAAGATTCCCCATGAGGAGAGGAGGTTAAAACCTAAGGAAAAAGAACTGCATGAGGCCCCTCAAGGCAGTGGATCACTAGCCAGCTTTGTTACAAATAGCACAACAGGTAAAAATAACACATGTAACAGTTGTTTATATGGCAAAGGTATTCATTCATAGACAACAATAATAATAAAAAAAATGGAATGTATTAGTTCTTTACCATTTTCTATCATTTCATAGACAAGGTTTATTACTGATTAGGTGCAAGAATTTACAATTAAGGTTACCAAGACAATAAATTAATGCTATAGTAGAAAATTGTGCCTTGCTCCCAGATAGAGAGAAAGTGGAAAGGGATATATCAGATGAGGGTATATCTTTTAGGTGGGACAATGAAAACCTGTCAAGCCAAACTCAATGAATTCCTTAGAACTGGAGTGTTGCTCCAACGCTTGCTGGGGTGTGGTCAGTAAGATTAGCAAAGCACTATATAAGTACAGTAAATTTACCATTTGTCTTGCTTCTCTCAAATGGTCCATGATAATTTAAACAAAGCTTTGGCCATATCAGTAGAAGTACTTCAAAAAAGCAAAATATTTTCCATACTAAAGGATGCAACCACAGATGTTGCACAAACTGTACATGTTTACTTTGTTGTCAGATTATGTACACAAAAGTAAATCAAGAAAGACTTCATTCAGGTGTGTAAAATGCATTCATCCAGCAGAGATGCTCTCGAAAATCTAGTGCTGGCTCTATTGGAAGAGCATGTAATCAAAATAGTAAACATCCAGGGTCAAGGTAATGTTGGAGCTGCTGCACACGAGAGGCATTATTAAGAGACCTTAGGCAAGAAATCTAAAAGAAATTTGAAAGGTCTTCTATGTGTACTGTCAGACACATTGCCATAATCTGGTGTTGCTAGAAAGTGCAAAATCAAACATCTGTTTTGGCAGTTTTTTCAGTTTTGTTGAAAAATTAAAACTCTTATGGCCAACTCATCAAAACGACATTCTGCAATTCATCAGATGCAAAAGACAGTACACCTTGACCAGCAACCAATGGAGGAGCTGCTGGACACTGGGCCTGTAGAGACACTGCCCTTAAAACTCGGAAGAAGGTTCTCCCAGTTGTCATGCAGTTCCTTAAGGAAATGACAGCAAGATCCCCCAGACTCCTCAAAGGGATGCAATGATCCTCTCAAGAGCATGAATTTTGTCAGCCAAGGAGTCTGACATTTTTACTAAAGAACATAAGACAGGTTCAAGTAGTGTGAAGACAGCCTCACCAGTCAATAACACTGAGGCTAGCAACATGTGAATGTAGCCAAATTGCCAACTGAGTTAAAAGTGCTTTTCCCTAGTTTTGGGGAGCTGAACAGAATAGATAATCATCAGGGTGAAATGGTGAAATTTATCAGAGCATTAGAATGCATTTTGGATGTTATCAAATGAGAGGTAACAGGCAAAGACAAATACATTGAGGAATCTAAGACCAGAATAGCTACGACATGCACCAACTGTTTTCTCTTCACAGGCTACAGCACTTCCTTATGTATCTCAGCAGGCCAGAACTGATATCCATCAACAGCAGACTAAGTCAACACCTGAAATCAGACCAGCAAATTTATTGTGGAGGAACTAGGACTACTGACAGTGGGACAAGGAAATTACTTCTGAGTACAGAAACCATTCAGTCTGTTTGTATTAGAGGTGTCCCACAAACAGAACCTTTATCTCCTCCATTACAAGGTGATTTGGATGAATTGAAATCCTAACATCAATTTGTTGTTATTATATCTACAGTTTTAGTGTCTTTAGCTTTTCACCTGATGGTGTGGACATTCATATTTGATCAAACAAAACCGGTTATGCTCTAACAGCATTTATTGGTCTCATAAGGCTACATCCATTTTGTTAAATGTTAATGTTGTTGTCAATTCATCTATAATGGATGGTATCAAGAAGTTGGCAAAGATTTTAAACATGAAACCATTGGATCCCTTTCAGATAAATTGCTTCATCCACAAAAAACTGAAAGAAAACCCCAGTTTTTCTTATATTTCACCCTATGGGCTGGAAAAAATTTTCTGATGATATTGAACCTTTTGTATATGCAGTTAGAACCCAGCTTGCAGATATTGGTTGTCTATTTAAGTCTTATTATCAGTATCTTAATATATTCCCAGACGATGAAGAGTAGAATAAAGGTAGTCTAGTCATATGGACATAAGCCAAGACCTTTTTTTTTTTTTTATCACAGGCTTGCAAAGTATATTAAAGCAGAAATTTCTACAGAGAAAGCTACAGTAGTCTCACTTTAGCCTCCATCAACATTAGATTCAGTCCGATCAGATTTACTTTCAACACTCGGAATAAGTGAAAGATTTATTGGGGTCATGATGCTGCCAGCTCAAAGTGCTATAGTAAATTGTGCAAGACACTTCAAATTACATTCCAACACAGTTAGAAGAAAGCAACAGTTAATAAATAACTAGAGATAATTTAATGCATGCCTCTTTTCCAACTTGGCCAAATGCTGCTTGAACTGTTGTTTAATCGCCTGAGCCTCCTTTTACTATCAATTATTTAATCCGTTTCTAAACACAGGCAAGTGAATCCAAAAACATGATTATGGGGAAAAGAAAGGATGTTACAAAGATGTTGCCGGTTTATGGAGGTTTAAGGATAAGTATATAACTTTACCCAAATTGTTAATGGTTCATGTTCTTCATGTGCATCGAGTGACTCACCTAAGTAGTAACCAATTGTGTTTCCAGACTGTTTTTCACAATAGGACTAGAAAAACAAGTTAGTTAATTTGTACAACAATGCTTAATTTGTGCAAGGTGTAACCTGCATGCAAACCATCTGCCTTATGCATGATCGTCTGCCAAAGCCTGAAGGACCTTTTTAACAATTATAGGTCGCAGATTACAGATTTTACATATATGAATATTTTCTATCCTTGGGCATGTACTTCCGTTAATTATAGCTAGATTCTTAGAGGGACCTGAATCCTTCCCAAATATGACAAGATATGCTGAAACTGTCGAATGGAACATGTCATTCCTAGATTTGAAAATCCTATAGGTAATGCTTCAGACAATGGACCATGATTTACTTCTTGAGTAACTAAACAACTGGCACTAAGAAATTAAGCATACTTTTCATATTCCTTGTCATCAACAAATTTCAGAGCAAGTAGAATATAAAAATAGAACTATAAAATATAAATTGATGAAAATACATCCATCCAGCCAAATGCTAGACAGAGCAATACCCATAACACTACTGGTTTGTTGCCACATAAAGTAATTTTGGGTCCTTCTTTTCCTTTAGGTATCATGATGACAAAGTCATGCAGCAGAAATATGTTCAACATTAGTTCTATTTTGTCTTTAAGTATTCTCAGAAGATGATAGATTTCATTCCCTCCTCTGCTGAGGAGACTACTTATACAATTTTGCCAGACGACTATGTCTTGGTTTGTAGTTTGAAGGCAACAGATGGATAACTCCGCTGTCAGCCATCAACACAGATCCTCCTGATGACTGGACCTGTGTTCAATGTCAAACATCAAATACGATGGATTCATGCAACCAGAATCAAAGCTGCACCAACAGTACTGGCAATGAGCTTAGACCAGCTGGAAGACAAACTTAACTGTATTAGGAAACATGATTCTAGAGGATGGTGCAATCTCCTGCTATTTAATTGGTTTTTCTGCAGTATTTGTTGTTATTGCATTCAGTGTTATGCAATTTTCTTTGGTCTCCAGATTTCCAGGTACTGAGGTTATAAGTACTCTAACTCAGGAAATTGCCCCAAATGTTAATATCCAGAGGAAACATGAAACGAGTGATGAGGGGAAAAGATGACTCAGAGCATGACCAGATTCATAAAAGAGCTATTAGAGGAACCTTCGGGCTTGACATCCCAGCCAAAGTAAACCAACAATAGAAGCCAGTCTAAAGTATGTGAATTCTATTTGAATGTTGGAGTGTTGTGTCATCTTCCAGTAAGAGAAAAAGATTTGCATTGTTTGTAACACCCACTAATGACTATTGCCACCAAGCCCTTTTATACTCATAATGTTTCTTTCCATAAAATAGTTTAATTGAAACTACTATACTATGTGTTATGGAATGCCCTTCACTGCTCACAGTTATGTTGAAAAGATATTGCCTGACCTTGAGGGATAAAAACAAAAAGGTTGGTGCCGAGCAAATGTCCTCCTTCAGTGTCATCTTTTAATTATGGCACCATTCCTAGGTGTGTGTTTAATCTCTTTGAACAATTACACAGCAACCCCTTCCTTCTGTACTCATTAAAGGGAATAAATGCTTACTAAGATTTCTGCTCTTTGCTCATTGCCCTACACTGGTCATTGTTGCATGATCTTTGAGCTCTGAAGGCTTGAGACCATCTGCAGATGATGAAATAAACTCATTATATGAAACGGAAGAATTGCCCCCACAATAGAGAAAATCCATGGGATCCCCCAATAGCCTACCTTCTCTAAGCATACTAGCTTACCTTTAAGTCAGCAAAAATCTGCCTATTGTAGGCTATTGTAAGCCCATCAAAACATCTCATTAGTCAGTCATATAATTGTGCATAAGAACATCTGTATGGTAAGAATGACAACATGATGTAAAAGTTAATGGTATTCACCATAAAATGACTCGAACGTTGCAGTGCTTACATTCTTCTTGGCATATGAAAAAGTTAGAATAAATCACATAATAGCTTACTGGAGCACTACCCATCATCAATCCAGTGGCTGTTCTTTTACATGAAACATGTTTGTTGGAATTTGTGGGCTATGTACATTAAATAATCTCTTGTATGTGGTTGGATCTCTTCCTACCCTTGCAAACATAGCATGATCTAAGAAGTAATTGGTTTTATACATCATATAAATAGTAATTGATTTTTTTTTCCTTCTACCCCTGGATCTTCTGTCATTTCTTTCAGTATAGGAATAATTCTCACATCAGAGCATTCACCTGTGCCTTCAACTATCGTTTCCTCAACAGAAACACAAAACCAAGTACTGGAGATTTAACTTTTCACTTTACTGTGCACTATGACTGCAAATTGGACTGGACCAGGAACTAAGAATGGAACTAAGTGCTCCACTAAGTGCTCCACTAAGTGCTCCACTGAATGCCACAAGAGGTCCTTCATTTGTGAGGCAAGCCAGATATACAATTCCTACCCTTGATGCACATTTCCATCAGTAGTCTGAGGTTGAGTTACAATTACTGGTTACATAAAATCTACTTTTGATTCAGTTTACCTTTGCATATTCTGGTTATTTACTGTTAAATTACTATTAATTACTATTAATCTACACATTTCCCTTTTTGTACTTTTGACCATACTTTGATTTTACGTTGCATATATACTCTTTGCACATTTTGATTTTAATTTTTTTTTTGCATATTTTGTATTTATTATCATTACAGTTTATGGTAGTTTCCACTTTTTAATTATTTACTTCCTTTACAAACTGAGTTTTGAGCATCTGTAACAAAACAATTTCCCTGTGGGGATTTTCAAACTAGCAACAATATCAGACATGGCTGGAGCAATGTAAATAGGACAGTACCCTCCTGGAAGCTAATGGAGCAATCTACCTTCTTTGATTGAATGAGTGCATAATTTTTCTTGAGAAAGTGATAGTTGACAGTTGACATCCTGTATTTCAGAGAATATTCCTTTTCTCTGTGTGCATGGTTTGAGCAATTGAGAGAGGATTTGTGTGGGTGCTTGTGTACTTAACTGAGAGAGTAAAAAATGTTTGTGTGCTGTGCTGAGTGTATATGTGTGTGAGTGCTGCTATGATTAGGGAGACCCCCCATGGGGACTACTTTTTCTGTTGGTTTGTGAAGTGTTCACTTTGCTCTTCTGAGAGTTACTGACTTTAGGTAGGCAGAAGGTATACTTTGGTAGGCAGAGAAAAAAGAGGGGAAAATAAGAAGAGCTGCTGCATTTTTCTTGCAAGTAAACTGAATTTTATGACTATTAGTTTGATTATTTTTATCACAATATTTTCCAACATAATTTGATTTTAGGTATGTTTTCTTTTACCTTAGTCTTTAAAATAATAATGTTATTGTAGTAAATTAAATTTTACTTTTTTTACTTTTTTTATTATCTAGTAATAGATAAATGATTAAGTAAATAAATACTGTTTGAAGGTTTTTACATATTTGAGTTTTACATTTCTGCCATGAGTATCAATAATAGCTATGAGAAAATACTTCAGGATCCAGCTAAGATTATGTTTCACAAATATAAGAATATAACTGTATGATTCTTACCAAATTGGAATCAAAATTTTTTATTTCCTTCTTGTGGGGGTTTTCACCATGCCTCACTTAGATCTGTGTAAAAAAAGATGGCTAAAAGCTTTGAATTGAAAATCAAAAAATGAAAAGAAGTCTAAGAAAGTTCATGATGAGTGTTCAAAGCAACTTGAAATTCTGAAGCTGTGGGAGAAAAAAGCATAGAGAAAAGACTGAGAAAGTGTGCAAAGTGCTAAAGCTTTTGTCTCCCTCTGTCTAGACGAAACAACTGATGAAATACAACAAATGATTCTTAGGGTACTAATAGATAAAGTTACAGGGTCAAATTATTTTACAACACCCTTTCGTAACCATATAGTGGAGCCTGACCCCAGATAGCCACCAAAATGGCTCCTATAACAAGCTCAGATAGCATTGTTTAAGGAACTCATAAAGCCTCCCAACCCTACAGGGCCCTACAGGGCCCCCTGATTGGGGTTATGATTATATGCTGGATTGACTTCGGATTGGGGATACCATAGGTCTAAAGGTCTGTCATTCAGGTGAAATGATTCAAAACTGCCCTAAAGTGACTATGGTTAGTGTTCATAAAGTGGTTGATTCATTGGATATTCCTTTAGTTAAACAACCTCAGCAGGGAGAGTTAGAACCAAAATTCAAGACAGTCAGAACAACAGGAATTTTCCCATTGGCAGAGGAAGTTTCATTGGGCTAAAGGTTGTGCTTGTGTAACACCTGAACTCTTTAAGTGAATCACAGAGTATGCATTGATATGTCACATATGGGGTTTGTCATATATGTCATTTTGAAAAAACATCTGCAATAGGTTTGAGGGGCCTGGTGACCTTAGGGAGAGCCACAGTCATACTGCTTTGCCAGTCTGTGCCAGGCCTGTATCAAGCATGACTGCTAACCTGAATGTTTTCCCTCCATAGTCAACAGACCTCAACTATGTTGATTTTCCTGCTTCACTGATATGTTATGTAAAGGTTTCAGCTTTTATGCATTGAAAGCTCATATCAAAGTGGATCTCAGATGGACACGGAGACAAAAACCGCCAGTCAATCTCAGAGTTATTTATTGAAATCCAGGGGTCCAGTGTTATACAAGGAGATACAAGATGCACCACTCTGTGAGTGCCCCCTTTAAACTTAATTCTGTGGTGGTTTCATTCTCCAGCTTCTTCTTTCTACTACTTAACCTTGTCATCATGGTCAATTCATATTTTGCCACCCGACCAACAGCACAGCAGTTGGATAGGCGGAGCCTTTGTTACTAAGCCCTGTGTCATGTTTGAGTCTGTCAGACCGGTTTTGAATGTTTCCTGAGAGAGAAATGATGTGAATAATTATTTTTTCAACTTCAGACTCTTTGGCTTTGACCCATTTTCTATGAAGAATATATAAAAGAACATATAATAAATGACTGCACATTGCACACCACCCTACACATTTCTATTACATATGTTGTATTTGGGTCCTATGGACCCGAGCGAAATTGTAGGTCCTGTGTTCGTTCACTCTGTCCTCCTCCTATATCAGCCTGCTGTTAGTATGTGTGTGTGCGTGTGCGTGTGTGTGTGTGTGTGTGTGTGTGTGTCTGTGTTTGTGTTTGTTCCTATATGTGTGCCTGTGTGAGAGTGAACATCAGCCAGCTCCAAAAATAGTCCAACAGCAGCCAGGCCCAGGACAAGGCCATCAGCATCCAGCCTATCAGGAGCTAGCAAGTTGAGAAATATAATTTCAATTTCAACAAAAATGGTGAAATTGAATGGTCTTATTGCCCAAGAATTTAGTCACCCTGATTGGCTGCCCGTGTGATAAGAATTCAACCAGGGCCAACATGGATGGCAATTATTCATGTGCTGGACATCAACTCCTCTTTTGAACTTTTCATCCTGGATACCATCCAGAAAGGAGATCGCAGGAGCATCAAAAACCAGAAATAATCATGGATTATGATGGCATAAAACGAGGGGTTGGACAACATGGACGAGCTGGTGACTGGCTATAGCTGCAAAAACAAAACCCTTCGCTGGGCACTTGTGATATTTTTCAACATCTTGGAAATCTCAGTATACAACACCTTTGTCATCCGAATGGCATTGAACCCAGACTGGAACAGAGCAGAGCTCCAGCAGAGACAACTCCTTCTCAAGGAGCTTGGCAAAGGAATCGTTAAGACCTCAAATCCATAGAAGACAACATATCCCAAGAACCCCAATTTCTGTAGCTATCTTGAGAAGAATCCAGGAGGAGGATGCTGGTGCTCCATCTGCCAAACCCATGGAAGCACCACCTGCAGAGCCTGAAGTAAGTTAGTGATGCAGTTGCACATGAACAGTGTATGTCTGACTCTCTATCTCCCTCTATTTCAGTGAGGATGAGATAGAGATACTCTGCTGGTGATGAGGAAAGCCCTGAGGCAGGCCAGGGTCATGGGTGGCATTTCGTCTTCCCATTCCAAACCAGGAAAATTTGGAAAACACTTCTGGGGAAACTTTTTTGATGGAAGATGTGTTTGTGGATTTGTTTCTTTATTTGTTTATCTCTTTACCTCTCAAACGAAGAGTGATTTTTTGATACCAAGGTTGTCATGCAGCTTGGTTAAGTTAACTCTCATTACAGTCATATAGTTTTTAATAATAACAATAACAACTTTATTATTATTATTATTATTATTATTATTATTATTATTATTATTATTATTATTATTATTATTATTATTATTATATCTGTTGCAAAATTAGTCAATTAAGTTCAGTCCACTGTCATTTTCATGGTTTGGTTGCCATAGGCAACATATACAGATGCAGTGACCTCTCCTGTGCACTTAAGCAGCAAAACTCAGCTACAGCAGCCAGGATCTTTTGGTGATTGACAGAGTGGGTATGAGATTCCAGCATTTCAGGTTTGCTACAAGGGGAGATAATACACTGGACCTTTTTTACATCCAAGTTGTTGCTGCTAGTGAAAGTGTGCTCACTCTTATCCTTAAAAATGTGTGCTGTTTGAATGTCTGCTCTGTGTTCAACAGAATTATTGAATTTTCCTGTATTTACATGAAGCATATCATACACATAGAAATGACAATAAGCCTGAACCTGAACCTGACAATTGTTTTTGGTATCATAAGACTTCCAGTCATTTTCCATGGTTATAGTACAAACAGGAACTTTTTGTTAATGCAGCCTTACTTTCTACAGTGCAAAGTGGATTATGTCTAAACAAATACAGTGCATTATGGGTTATTCCCTTATATACCGCAGGGATTCAGATTTACTGTATGTCATATTGGAATTACAATAACTACTAGTTCCTGACTTGTAAATAGCGAAGACATCAACATCCAAGTCGAGCTAGGACTGGGCTGGGCATATATGACATGGCCCTTCTCAATACAGAAATACAACAAATGTGGAACAAATAGTTTGTCTTACAGCAGTCAAAAATCTTTCAATTAAATCCACATTTGAAAGACATATATTGTCAAAGCACAGTATTCTAATTTTCACACAACCAGCTAATCATTCAACCTCCTTCCCACTTGCAAGTCATGAGCAAAGTGTCAAAATTGAGTAGAAAAGGAGGACATTAGAACTGAGCCAAAGAGTACATGGTCATATAGTAATTCCTGTGTATATTACCCACCCTGCACCTTATCATTGGATATGTTGAGCCAAAACTCAGAACATATTCATTCCAAAAGGAAATAAGGGAAGGAAAACACAAGAGCTATATATTCCATGGAAATTAATTTTATGTCATTTTACACTATCAAAGATATTCCACAGTGGAACTAAATTTCCCATTAACATGACCCTACATTCCAGGAACACCAACCTCTCAATTATACATTCATATGCAGGTTTGTTTGTTATGTTGTGATGAATATCTAAGGACATACAGAAAAAAGAGCAATTTAAATTTTTCAAAAAAGGTGTATTGGAAAACTGATTTATTAGTAGAACACCAAATGATGGAATTTTGAAAAACCGGACATGTTCTAGCCCAAAAACAAAGTAAAATATATATTATGCCAGAAGCCTGTAAAAAAAGAGAGAGATATGAACCAAAAACAACCCAGAATTCAAAGGGTTAAAAGAAGAGACTTGTTTCTCTTTCTTCTTCCCATTACAAAAATATAACAACTATCAAAGACTATGTGTAATGTGAAAGGGGCTGCTTGTAAGGTTGAACTCAGAGAGCTTGTCACAAATACATCAGTTCCCCTCAGTTCTATATAGCTTTTAAACCTTTTTAGGTCTTTGTTTTGGTGTAAAACTCACAAACTCCACACTGATGAGCCTGCAGCATGCAATAGCAGGCAGCTCTTTTCAATGAAAAACATCTGATAAACCCACTGTACGCTCCAGCTCCAACCAGTAAACTGAAAACGTTAGTAACTAGCTGACGAACATCATGGACCATTTACCAGCTGATCTGTTCATCAGGTTGAAACAAGTGTGACCCAAAATTAATGATAATGTGGCTTGATGTCTGCCAGATGTGTAAATAGCCAACTGTTTGCTAACACATTAGTCACATACAACTTTCCAAGACTTTTATAAAATCATAAAATCAGTTAATTCAGCTTAAAAATTATCAGTCCTGCACTGTGTCTCTTATGTTTTAAATGCTTTCTTCCTAAAAAAAAAAAACAAACTACAGACTGGTGGCATAAAAACTCTTAAATGAATATTCAGCTATTCTACCCACATGACCAATAATCATACAAATCAGATGGGCAGTTAAATAGCTTCTAATTTTGCATTGTTTCGATCTATTGGAGTCTGAACTATGGTGTCTGGCAGCTGTCAGTGACTTCCTACAGGCAGGCGTGGCAGACAAACATAGGCCTTGGCAAACAGGTTGATGTTCAGGGGGTTGCCGTCCAGACGGATATCCTCCAAGTTATGGCGGATGAAGTTGCGATCATTGTGGTTACAGAAGGTGTCCTCATGCAGAAACTGGATGTTGTTGTTCTGATTGTGAAGAAGAAAGTCACTACTGATGTTTAACACTGAAGTGTTAACATTTGACATTTTTGAAGAGTTAGTGTTGACTCTATGTAGGGAGAATTTTCATTGCCTCAAATGGGTTCACCAAGAATTGTCTCATGTAATTTGGTCTCTCACCTTTCAGTGGATACAGTATGCTTACTGTAAATAAAATTCAGCAGAAAGATGTTATTGTCTATCGGTGTGATTGCTGAGCCATGCTGATGCCCTGCCTTTGCCTATAAAGTCAAAGATGTAATAACTGTTGCTTTAATACAAGTTTTTCAATATAGTTCTGTGTTTGTGACTATGTTGTATTATATTGCAGTGACTTGCTGAGATGTGACTGATCTGGTGACCTGGCTGAAAACTACATTTCCCCTTGTAGACAATAAAGAAGCGTAACATGGATGTGCTCGTACCTGCAGGTGTAACACTCTCAGGCTCAGTGGCAGTGGTGTTGGAACGTTATCCAGGTTGTTTTCAATATATTTCTGTGTTTGTGACTATGTTGTATTATATTGCAGTGACTTGCTGAGATGTGACTGATCTGGTGACCTGGCTGAAAACTACATTTCCCCTTGTAGACAATAAAGAAGCGTAACATGGATGTGCTCGTACCTGCAGGTGTAACACTCTCAGGCTCAGTGGCAGTGGTGTTGGAACGTTATCCAGGTTGTTGCCCGAAAGATAGAGAAATTCCAGGTGGCTCATATCCTGCATAGAGAAAAAAATGATAGAAACATTCACATAACAACTCAGTAAACATGAAAGTATCCACAAGAGGGACCGCCACACCCACTGAATATCATCTGGATTTTAAACAACTGAGAGCTCAATGAATGAATTCACTGAGGAAGATCTTTACATTTTCAATGTTCTTTCATCATGTAATCATTGTTTAGCAATGAAAAGTAGCATGGCTGCAGGTCTGTGAAGGTCAAAAGAATGTATCTGGATCTCACCAGGGCTATCTTGGAACATCCATCTACAATCTCAAATATCTGTACTTTATAACAAACAGCCCCAACATTAAAACTAGGGACTATCTTTCTATGGGATCACACCAACCATAACACCTATCAACATGCTGCAGTTCTGACCCGTTAACATTCAGTAGCCATTACAACATTATTGACAGGGATTGCAGTTGATGCAATCCCAGCGCAAGATGGTCTATAGTTTTACCTAATGTCATACAGTGGATGGGAAATGTTGTGCAGTGGTGGCCAATGGCCCCTTCCTTACTTCTGACGCACCTGTTTGGATAACACCCATCTTAGAATTCAGCCTTCATTTTGATCTCAACTACACACCCGTAAAATTTCAAGACTGTAACTTGCAAAGTTCTGAGCCATCATGGTGACAAAATCTGTCCATAGACAGAGACAATCAGACAGAGACAGGGAGACAGACAGATGGACAAACACAGAGTTGAAAGTAACCTACCAAGGTATTCAAAACTGCTGCATTTTGCCATGATGCCCCCCCCCCCCACACACGCACACACACAAACATTTAGCAAAGCAAAGTTATGCAAAACAGAAGTATTTAAGTATAAACTCCATGTCAATTAAAATTCTATAACATGATGTAGTTTGCATACCAGCAGAAATATAACACTTACTTAAAGGTGCAGTCTGTGATTATTGTTAAAGAATGTTGATTTGAGCCCAAAAGCCCATCAAATTACATCCCTTTCTTCCATGCTCCTGAGGTTATGTGTTGACTGGCTGAAAGCGCACACAGAACAGTAAGCTTGAGGACTTTGAGGAGATATTATGACAAAAAGTATTTTAGATTAAAATTGTGGAATACACCTTTAAGTAAGCATGTTACATCAGTACAACTAGCACAGACAAAGGTGAATTAAAAATACACAGAAAAGACAATCTGCAATTGTACAACATTGTCATTTTAGTTAAAAAAGGTTTTGAGCAGGTGTACTCAGGCTAAGACTAGTTCTGTTTTCTGCTGCTTTCTATTAAATGCTGTTGATTTCTTAAAATGTGTCTGTAATGTTAATTTCAATGATTAACTTATAGAGGGAGAAAGTCAGTAGGGTGCAGACCTCTGCCAAGGCCAATGTCGACCAACATGCATCAGACTGCAAAGAAAAAAAAAATCAAATTCCTGGTAAATGATCTGGATCTGCCAAAAATGTTCAGTGCAAATCAATGCAGTAATTTTTGCAGAGTCCTGCTGACAAATAAACAAACAAACAAACAAACAGACACAGGCAAAAAACTAAGATTTTAGGTAGAAAAATCAATGTGTGTGCATACCTCTTCTCACTTGCACTCTCCTCAATATCCAAACATGCATTTAGACAGATGTTTGAGCCCAAATTTGTATGCATATACTGTCTATATACACCGTTCAACCACAACATTAAAACGGTAACTTGTTTTAATGTCAGTGTATTTTCCCACAAATACCTTGGTGCGTGAAGTAAGGATAAAAGAGTAAGACGCTGTTGCTGTCTGATATTGCAGTATTACAGATTATGTCCTGCCTCCCTTGTTTTTCTTCCACAATATACAGGTATAGATACTGCCATCACTGAGTTTTGTGTTGCCTTCAAGAGATTTTATTTTTTTAATCATTTTCTTAGATTAGAGAACTTAAAACACATCTCAACCATTTTGTGTCCTAGAGGATGAAAGGGAGAGAGGGAAGAAGACCAAAAGGAGTCTCTGTTATAACTGAAGCCTAAGAGGTTTCCCTCACATACTAATGGAATTATTAAAAATGTAATGATTTACTACTACTTGTAATGGAATTTTTCCTTCTTTAGGACTTTAGGTAATAATAGCCTGTGTTTCCATATGTCACCTACAAGTAAGCCCTAAAGCAATAGTTTATTGTCTGCCTTAAGTAAAGCTGTGAAGATACTGATAAGAGTCACTCTGGCTATGCACCCAGAATCAATTGCAATTGCATCAAAGGTTGTATAGATAAGATAAACTGAGCCTCTGATCAAGGTAGTGAGCAGTCATTACACAGACATCCATCAGCTCTGGGAAGAAAGCCTGGAAATTTTGCATTAACTGAACTTGTTCTGACAAGTTTTTGTCATCATCAGGATTATCTTGTCAGACCAGACAAAGCTCCGCCAGAGCTGCAGAACACATTATATAAAGTAACTGTTTTAAAAGGCTGAGTAATACTGCTTTGGAAGAACCTGCGATGCAGCATCCCTTGAATAATTATGGTATTTAATTTTTGTCTTGCTTGTTTGTTCTGCATTCTACAAATGTGTGGAGGATATTTACCTTGAATCCCTCAGAATGCACCCAACGACTGATCAGCTTGTTGTTACGTAGATCTATGCGTTTCATGGTGATTGGCAGCTCAGGCAAGACCTGCAAGTTGTTATCAGCCAACAATAACTCCTGGAGCTGCATCAGGGAGTTAAACACATTCTCATCTATCCCTGAGATCTGGTTCCCAGTTAGGTCAATAGACTGGAGCTTATCTGCAAAAACCAACAAAAATTCATATCGGCCACAATATGCCACTGATTTGCACATAATTTGAACATATGCAAAATGGATCCTCACTGAGATTGATAAAGTCTGTGGTCTTGACATGTCGAATTCTGTTGAAGCGGCCATAAAAATGGGTGGTGTCTTTGGGCAGAGGAGGGATCTCATCCAGGCCCATGTCATCACAGTACACACTCCCCCCAATACACACACATAGTAGGCAGGTAGGCATACCTGCACACAGACAGAGGGCAGAGTTTTAACACACGATGAACACAATTACACAATCAGCCACATGTAATCTATGCAGATGTTGAAGACTGTTGAACCACTGTGTCTGTAGATATACACCCAGTTGATGTATTAACCTACCCAAGCCAGTGTCAGGGCCAAAGAGACCTGGTCCCTTGAAGTCCAGAAAGACAGTAGCAAGAGGAAGGGTGGGCAGGGTTACTTCATCCTCGTAATGTTGAGCTGTGGGCTGGGTGGCTGGTGAGGGGGTGTCTGGTGCTACAGTGCCCACCTCGATCTGACCTCCCAGGGTAGCAAGAGGAGAGAGATAGAGTTCAAATCAGATTTTTTTTTTTAATTTGAATGGTAAAATATATTATTCATTTTCATAACTTATGGTTTAACTACAATACAAATACCTGTACCCATAAATATTGTGTAGAAAAAAAGTGTAAGAGTAAGCAGTGCTTCCATCTGGTTGTGGTTGCAGGTCCTACATGAAGAAGGGCTATGCAGCAACTAAATACAGCAAGTTCTCATATCATTATGGAATTGACTGTTTGGTTGATATTCTTACTCATTTAAAGCTTAAGCTTACTTAAGATCTCACCTTGCTAAGTTATGTTCAAGTGTTCTCCAGGTTGGGGTACGCAGTGTGTAGCTTCACTGCAGCTATTGTGTGTAGTTAAATTGTTAGCCTGGTGAAAGTTGTTTTATAAACTCAGTATTTGAATCAATTCACTTCTGGATATGTATTGACATTTATCATTTAAATAATTCACATGTACAGAAATAATGGCCAACCAGTTACATAGCAGTTTTTTTCTTTCTTGTAATAATGTATAATCCATCAAGACAGTGACTCTGAAATGCTTCAGAAACAGTTTTAAAACAGCTATAAGTACTGTGAAGTCTCCATAGTCAAAAGTGTAGGAGTTACCCTGCAGATTTGGTAAAATAAGGTTTGTTGAAGGGAAAATTGTCAGCAGTAGGCTACATAAGCAGTAGGGTTTTATGGTGTGAATTGCAGCCACACAGTGGTGCGCTGGTATTTTCCTGCTGCACATAGAGTTTATTTCCTTGCCAGGTGAGGTAGAGGATGTAGCAAGGTCAATCCTGGGGCATACTGTAATCGTGTAACAAAGAACGAGTGTGTCTTGCAAGGTCTGTTCCTCTTGGTCACTTCATTTGGTGAAAGGACACTCAAATAAACCTCCTTAAAATCACACAAACCCTTTAATTCATGTTTTGGCTATCCTTCCACCTTTAATCTGCATTTATCAAATAGCTGACATGTGAGCAAAAAGAAGAAAAAAATTCTTCTGATTATGACACTGATGGCAGCCAAACAGAATTAAAATTAATGAATGTTTCTTACCAGCTCTGCAATCCATGGAAACCTGTACTTTTGGAATTCTTTCAAACTGGTGCCACGATTTAGGCGGCAGGTATCTGTTCCTTCTTCACTCTCAAAAGTGATGTTGTGCAATGTGCACACAAATCACAGTTACACATGGCAGATCTGATGCTTCAATTTAGTGCACCAGGGCACCAGACTGCAAGTATGACTTTGGGCATCTGATATTGATTTCATTTTAGTCTCCATATGAAATTGTAAAATAGTTTTGGTCAAGTTTCAATCATTTCATTTTTTTCATTTTAGTCTTGTTTTCATCAGTAAAATTTTAATCACATTTTAATTGTATGGCATGTTTGTTGGTGCCAGAGAGGCTGGTTCCAGTATTTCTGAAACTGCTGAACTACTGGGATTTTCACACAAGACAGTCTCTAGAGGTTAATCAGAATGGTGCCAGCCCCCCCCCCCCCAAAAAAAAAAATCTCCAGCAGTTCATTGGATGGAAACGGGTTGTTGATAAGAGAGGTCAAAAGAGAATGACCAGACTGACTGGAGCTGACAGAAGGGCTATTGTAGCTCACATATAAATTCTTTACAACTAAGGTGAGCAGTTAAGCGTCTCAGGATAAACACCATTTCCAGTCTTGAGATGGATGAGCTAAAACAACAGAAGAACATGTTGGGTCTCCTGTCTGCCAAGAACAGAAATCTGAGGCTTTAGTGGGCACAGGCTCACCAAAAATGGACAGTTCAAGACTGGAAAAACGTAGCCCAGTCTAACCAATTTTGACTTCTGCTGAGGCACGCAAATGGTAGGGTCAGACTTTGGTGGTATGGGAGAGTGGCAAAGCATGAATGTGCAGCTGACAAAAAGAAGAAATGATGTGATCCAGTCATGTCAACATGGAGCAAAATCTCAGAGGAATATATCTAACATGTTTTGGAATCCATGCCACTGTAGGAGTTTGTTATTGTAAAATGCTTTACCCTTTTAATATGCACTGAACCTTGCTTTAATCTAAGTTAAACCAATTACGGAAAGAGACTCTCCTCCTCGAGATATCACTGTAGAGCCCAAACATCATAAGCATTGTAATTTAAAATGTCAGTTAACTGTGTCAACACACCATACTCTTTGCTGCTTTTGAGATTACATGTCAAGTCTGAAAGCAACCCACTCCAGAAATGAAACCCCCTCAAATTCATTAAAATCTCCACCATTACTGCCAAACACATTTTGATTGTCATCAGTTTCTGTTTGGGTCATACACATTAAGACCTATTTGCTACATTTAAATAAAAACAGTATATTGTATGAATGCCTTTATTACCACACAATATAACGAAGCAGGGACACATTGTAAAGTATGTCTCTTACCAATAGAATCTTTTCAAACATCTGCTCCTTATCTTATAAGGAGCAGATGTTTGAAAAGATTCTATTATTTACTGCATGTTACTTCACCATCCATTGTCACTTGGTTGTCATGATGCTGTATCTCCTCTTTTCAGTCAAAATTTTGTTGTGTACTCTAGGACTACAACTACCATTATGCAAACTCCAGTTGTTTACACTTACACATTATTCAGATCCACTAGTTACTTCACCATAGTAATTAGCAATGGCCTCTCTCTCTCTCCCTCTCACTCTCCTGCTCTCTTGCTTAGTTCATTTCATAGTTAGTTACTCCTCTGCCTAATTTAGTGACGATGGTACTTGTAATAATGTAGTTGATATGCAGTGATAGCAGTGAGGCTTAGTGAATTTGAACCACAGTGCCGCACAATGGAAACCAAATCATTAACTGCTGTAGTTAGCTGGCCCTCAGTAGCTGATGTGAGGCAATCAAATGTAGCTCAAACTCTCTCCCTGGCTGCTTCAGAGCTGCTGGGAAGTCAGGGTGTCTGGGTGACTCCGGGAAATGAAAAGTAGAAATCCATTTATCCACAAATTAGTTCACATTTCACATAAAATCACATAAAATCCTATTTGAAACTGGTAGCTAAGGATAAATGTAGATATGAGACTGTTATTCTGTCATCAGTAACAAAACCCGATTACATCAATCCGAAAAAAAGATTAAAAAAGATTAATATTGACTTGGTGTGTACATGTACAAAGATGATATAAATTCCATAGTTTTCTCTGGGCTCCTCCCTAATCTGAAATGTATAGTTGCATGTCACCGTTCAATTGCTGGCTGTTGAGGTGGTTTCAAGTGAACAATGTATACTTAATAGATAAGCAGCAGACTACTTAGGGAAGACCTTGTCTGATTAGGGGAGACAGCATATTTCCAATTTTTGATGGAGCAGCTCTCATATCTATAAATCTAACTGAGTTTATGATTAGACTAAAACCATGACAATCCAGAATTGAGACCAGGAGGTCATGATGAACATGTTAGCCTTGATGAATTCACTCCCCCAAATCATATCAATAATCTCATTCATTGAGGCACAGGCCAAAGAGATGGTGTTGCAGCCTTTCTTAACTAATTTTCCCTAAACTAAAACTCAGTTATAACTAATGTGAAAGCATGATTCTTAGTCTTACACATCTACCATGCAACCTTTAAAGCCTGTTCTATTTGTTATAGTGTACCATGCTCCTAGACAGGGTTCTGAATTTTTATATGAATTCTCAGTTTTAATCAAGCTAAGTACCTACCACAGATAAGTAATAATAAGTGATCTTAATATTCATGCAGACTTTGAAAATTATAGTCTTTGCACCCTCATTATTAGACTTAATTGACTTCACCCAGAATATGAATACACCTACTCACTGTTTCAACCATACCCTCAACCTTGCTCTGACTTATGGCATTGAAACTAAACATTTAATATTTTCAAATAATCCTGTTTTATCAGAACATTTTCATTAACTTTTGAATTGCTATTACTGAACTATGCACCATTTTCAAAAATGTCTTTACTAGATTTCTATCTGCTAAATTTAGGTAGTTCTATCAGCACTTAATTCACCACCATGGTTCAATATAACAGAGGAATCGTGTGTTAGCTTTAGCCCCTCCCAAATTGATAATCTTGTTGATAGTGCTGCAGGTTCAGTGAGAATGACTTCTCTTGCCCCTCTACAAAAGAAGTTGACAAAACAATAAACTTTAGTGCCATGGTTTAACTCCTGAAACTGCATACAGGTAAACAAACTGTAAAATGTAAAATAGTTTATGTAAACTATACATAAACTATCATGTATAATCTATATACAGAATATAATAATACTTTATTTGAGGATTTTCAGTAAGGATTTAAAGTGAATCATAGCACATAGACAGCAGTGGTGAAAGTTACGAATGATTTGTTACTTGCATCAGACAAGGAACTTGAACTTGTTAGATTTTAGTGCTGCATTTGAAACTATTGGCCATCACATCCTATTACAGACTGGAACACTGAGTTGGAATTAAAGAAATGGCTCTAACCAGGTTTCAGTCCTATTTATCAGATCAATATCAGTTTGTGAAGGTTAATGATAAATCTTCCCTATACTCAAAAGTTAGTCATGGAGTTCCTTGATGTTCTGTGCTTGGACCATTTCTACTCACCTTATGCTTCCTTCCGGCAATATCATTAGGAAGCACTTCATAAAGTTCCATTGGTATACAGATGATACCCAATTGTTCTTGACAATGAAAACCTGATGAAACCAATTAGTTAGCTCAACTTCAAGCATGTGTTAAGGACATAAAGATCTGGTTGAGCAGCAACCCACTGTTGTTAAACTCAGACAAAACTGAAGCTATCGTACTTGTCCCAGAACACCTTAGAAACATTATCTACTGATATAATTACGCTAGATGGCATTGCCCTAGCTTCTAGCACCACTGTTTAAGGAATCGATGAGTTTCCTTTAATCAGGATATGTCATTCAATTGACATAAAACAAACCTCAAGGATTGCCTTTTTTTTATTCTGTGTCACATTCTAAAAATCAAGTATGTCCTGGCTCAAAAAGATGCTGAAAAACAATTGCATGCTTTTGTTGGCTCTAGGCTGGATTATTGCAACTCTCTATTATCAGGCTGTCCCAACAAGTCTTTAAAGACGCTCCAACTTATCCAGAATGCTTCTGGGCACTGAGAGCATGTAGGAAAAGAGATTTTCCTGTCTTAGCATCACTGCATTGGCTTCCCCTTATATCCAGAATAGAATACAAAATCCTCCTCCTCACCCACAAAGACCTTAATGGTCATGCGCCAGCATATCTTAAAGAGCTCATAGTACTGTATTACCTAATTAGACTACTTTGCTCCCAGAAAACAGGCTCACTTGTGGTTCCCAGAGTCTTCAGAAGTAGAATTAGGGGTAGAGCTCTCAGTCACTTACATTTGGACCCAACTCTTAATAACTGTGTTTCATAGTAAGTTTCATAATAATTTTCTTGTCTTTCCTGATTGACATTGAATTCAAGTGTCTTTTTAGGAGAATATAAACTGTAAAAATTACATTGATTAAATGATTTGTAAAAGCAAGCAGAGGAGATAACTGTACCTTTTTTAGCCCTGAGTAGTATTGATAGATCTTCCTCTTGGACTACATACAGATCCAGTGTCCTCCAACAATAAGATAGGGCAATCTGTATGTAGTCTGAGTGGCCTTGCCCAGGTCATAAATGTCCTAAAACACTTGAGTTGCATAAATAAAGACAACTCAGATGAGCATATCAACATTTTGTTAAAGTCCTTTCTTTTCTCATTTAACTGCAGGACAATCAGATGGCACAAAGATTTTTTTTTGTAACATATGAAAGAGAAAGAAGCTGCTTTCCTCACATCAAGCAGAGCAAGGGCTCTCTCTGCTTGAAGTATTACTTTTACTTATATACTAGAATACTAATAACTACAAATATGAATGATTAATATTATGTGTTTCATCCCTTTCCCCCCCTCACCTCTTGATCCAAGCCCTCATAATCATAACTGTCTCCATAGATGTTGATGTCCATGTTCTCCCATTCCGTCTCATTGTTCAGGTCGTAGTTCTCCATGTCAAAAGCTTCGTCACCTGGCTCACCTGGAGGGGCTGCCATGCCAGGCCAAGGGAGGAGGATGACCAGGACCAACATAGGAGCCACCATCACAGACTGCATCAGAGACATCCTCAATTCAAGCATGAGGACTATCTGCTGACATCATGAGAGAGGAATGAAAGGTTTCATATATCAATGTCAATAAGTTCACTGTTACTGTCTCTTAAGTGGAGCCACTAAGAAGCTGCCACTGAGAACACTGAGGATATGTTCTTAATATCACTTAATATCACTTAATACCACCACTTTTAACAATAACGAAATAAAATGAACAAACAGTAAATAAACGGATGTATAAATAAGATTAACAATTTGCCCACCTCCAAGGGCAAGGCTCATTAATTGCACAGTTTAATAAATTGATCATGGAAAATGAAAACCATTGAAAAATTTTGAAAAGTCCTGTTGTCTTAATCTTTTATCTTTAATTGCTCTATGCACAAAGCTGAGGATTTTGCAAATGTCCAGCTACTGTGCTGTTGAATGGCAAAGCACCTCCTACTTGGTCAAAACTACTGACCACCTTATTGCTGCTTCCAAACCTGATCTTGAGCATTCCTTATGATTTTGAATAATTTTTTATCTTCCTTTCTGAGAGAGTTGACAATATTGTTGTCAAACTATTTCCAGGTTTTGCAATTTACATCCTGATCCAAAAGTTATATCAAGTTTGGTTTAAGCTGTTATCTGATGAATTATATGAGTTCCATAGAGACAGCTTTGCTTAGTGTTTCAAATGAACTCCACCTAGCAGTTGATTCAGGCCACTGCTCTGTCTCAGTCCTATTTGACATTACAGCTCCCTTTAAACGCCCTGAATATTTTACTAAACTGATTCACTAATCACATTGGAAGCAGCTTGGCTCTTGTGTGGTTCAAGTTTTGTCTATCTGATCCTTTTCTATGAAACTTTCTTGGGATGTACCTCCAGGGTCCATTCTGGAAACAATTTCTCAATTCTAGCTGTAAAATAATGCAGTGATTTAAATGTTACTTAAGAAATAACATCTTGATCCTGCGTCTATTATTAGCTATTGACCAGTGTCTAACCTGTCAACTTTTCAAAAGGTCAAAAATGGTCAGGAGCCTTCACTCAACATTTCCAATAGTAATCCTTTTTTAATCTGCTTTAACAGTCAGTCAATCCAATGAAACTGCACTTGCCAAAGTGGTAAAGGATGTTCTGATCACTGGGGATTCAGATTCCACCTCTGTGCCTGTCTTACTTGATAAGCTTTCATGATCATAGATCTTTGTATACTACTAGAACAATGGGAAAATCAATTCGGTGTCTCTGGCCTGCCTCTTGCATGGTTAAAATCTTACTTATTTGAAAAACAGAGTTTTTACTACAATAATGCTACATCAGTATTTTCTGATGTGAGATATGGAGTAACCCCAGGGCTCTGTTTTTGGTCCTCTACTTTTCTCTCTTTATATTTCAACTCTTGGCCAAATTATACACAATCATGGAATTTCCACTGTTATGCTGAAAATATTCAGCTCTATATTCCTGCAAAATTGGTTGACCCTTGTCAAATTATCATACTAGAGGCCTGCTTGATTGAATTTAAACTACATACCATTTAGCTTCCCTACATTGGCTTTGTAGCAATTTTGGATCAGACTTTAAGGTCCTTCTTATAAAAATTTCCTAAATGAGCAGGCCCCTGCATACCTTTCTGATCTCCTAAATCCTTATATTCAATCCAGTGCTGCTCACTCTCATAACACAGGACTCCTCTCTGTTTAGTCAAGACAAAGTCAGCAGGCAGCAGAGCCTTTTCCTATTGCGCCCCCTTTCTCTGGAACAACCTCCTTGCTGATATCAGACCGTCTCACTCAAACTCATTTGAACTTTCAGTTAGTCGCTTATTCTTTGATTACCTCAGTCCTGGAACCTGTTACCCTTCTCCTGTCAGTGGGTCATTCGCAGCCTCAATGCATCCTTTAAACCTGATCTGTACAGTAGTGTCCATTTAGTCCTACCGAAGAGATTACTTTTTGAAAACCACCACTCTCTCTCTCTCTCACTCCCTATTTTTTCTCCAGGTCCTCTATTTTCATCCAGACTCTATGTCGGACCATCAGCTGTCCTGAGACCTCTCTCCCCCCTGGCTCATTTAGATGTTGAGAATGTGTCCTTCAGGAGTCCAACCTTGTCCTTGTATCTGTTGGTGGGACCTGAAAACTACTAGATGTCCTCCAAGATTGCAACAGTCCTCTTAATGGACTTAATGCTGATAACAGTTGTATCTTCACAAATTAGACATTGTATACATGATGTAGAAATATATTCAAACACCACACACCAGGCTAGATTTCTTTATCTTTGTCCCACTATGCTTCAAGTGCCACAGTGTAAGTCTGCTTCCCTACCATAAGCTACCACTAACCCTTCTCAAGAGTAGACTTATTAACCATCTTTTAACAAACTTTAATTTTTTCTTTTTTTATCAGATGTGATTAACAAATTGAAGTAATTTATGTACTGTTTGATTATGTTCACCCATAACTTTAAATGTTGTCACTTAGCATAGATTTTCCTTTGCTTCTTTTGTTGTCTAGACATTATCAGCCTAATATGACTGACCAGATATCCAAAGCCCGTATGAACTGTTTAATGTTTCAAGGAACTAAAGTCCCTTGACAAAGATTCCAGAAATTTGTTCAGCCTTTGGGATTTCGGGCTGCCCAGCCCTAAGACCTACCGGAGAAATGCTTCAATATGGACTCAATTTCCCACAGTCTCCTGCTTATCACCTTCCTATTTTAATGTAACCCATTCACAGGCTGAACGTTTGCAGTTTGCCATTGGTATAGTAACCCAGTGACCTATGATGTAATTTTACCATTAAAACACTCATCACCCTAACCTTGATCCCTCTCTGCTGTGCCATCGCACTGCTATTAAAGAGACGCCCCTTCTCTGCAGGATGAAGGACAGAGAACAAAGGACCACATTTACTTATATTACTAGGCCGTGGTTTATGTAAATTAATTCAGTCATATTCCTCTGTGAATTAGCTGTTGTAAACAGTTCATTTTTAACTGTAGTCACACAATTTGAAGAGAAATTAAAAAATAAAAAAACACTGTTTTCCTTTTCTCAAATAATTCAGTTTTAGTATTTAATACTTTGATACTTTGATTGTAGATTTATTTTGTTATTAGTTCATTGTACGGTTGTGTTTCAGCTCAGATAGATCGTACATGCTTTCTTTCTCTTTCTCTACCAATGTGCTACATACATCCACTCTTCAACAATGGGATCTCAGTCTTTGCAGCGAGGGACTTGGTTGGAATTTTAACTCTCTTGTCTTATGCTAAGTGTTGCGCTCACTCTCTCCCTCCCACTTGTACATACCTGCTCTCTCTCTCTCTGTCTCCTATTTTTTCAAGAGGGACACAATAATAAACAATAAATAACATTCAAATGGTTGAATGGTTAATTGTTTATAAGACTGATTTCACAGGTCTGATTGGAATATCCTGGTTGCGTCTACAACTAAAACCATGGATACAGACCATCAGACCATCACCCCCTGAGCTCAGCGTTAATATTTAACCTTGGAAATAGCACTTAAAATCTGTCTCACAACAGGGTCGATTAAGTAGCTGTTCTGGAGCAATCAATATCACATGATCAGTGGTCAAAAATTTGCCCTGATGTAAAGGAATTGTAGATGTTCAGATAAACTACATCTACTGATCAAGATCATGTGATAAGATAAAAAGCTCCAAAACAATTATTAAATTGACCTTGATGTAGGAATGTATTTTGCAACAACAAATTACTTGAATTACTTGATTTATTGATGCTGGAAAAAAAGATCTGAATCTAATGACCATGAGGTGAGATCTGAGTTAGGAGGAGCAGCTTTTGTAAAATCGACATATGAATGTTTATCAGTGACAGCTGACAGCTGTTTGTAATGGAACAAACAATCATGCTTAATCCAGCAGTATATATGAGTCTGAGAAAAACATAATTTGATTGCTTTTTTTGATTGCATTAGTGGGTTTAAAATATACTGTGCAAGAGGAGTCTTTATAATGGTCTACAATGAATTACTTCCTCATAGAGTCTAGAGCTTCAAATCATTAGATTGTGAGCTATATGGATTTGGAAGTCCTCAGCTCATTTTTTATCAATGATGATAATATTTTCTTTTAGCATTTATTTTGACATGTTCTGTCCATTTACCTTATAAAATTGTTTAAGAGTTTGAATAGCAGTCCTGCCCCAGTCCCATCTCTGATTAGTGAGCCAAAAGAGCATTGTTGGCTGTTTATTCAGAGTGCCAGAGGAATGTTTGTTTTTAAATTTGACAGGATTGTGTGAGTGCTGGCCTTGCTGGGGAAGTTCTAGAGAGGTTAGACCAGGGTTTTCAAATAGAACCATGGCTATAATGTTAGTCGCAGTACATCCTGTCATAAATGGACTGGTTATTCTCTCAAGATAACACAGATCCATCAGAGCTGTAGTACAGTTGATCTGAATGGTAGTGTCAGGATCACTGACAGCCTAAAAATGACCTCTGATTGTACATACAAATTTTAACATCACAATGTTCTTCCTTAAAGCACAATCAAAAAGAAAAAAACTGTAAAAATAGAACATTTCTTAATCTTTCACTGCTTCCACCATGCTATAAGCTATCTGCACATAGGGAAAATTAAGAATTCCAGAAGTGATTATACCATCTACTGCAAATGAGTAAATATTTGAAATAAAGCAGAATTGATATCTTTTTAACAAAAAGTCTCTTGCTTTCATCCAGGAAAAATGTATTAACCTTCACAGCAAATCCTCATCACTATCCTCAGCACAATCAAGTTACTCAGCACATAGATGAAACATGAACTTTACCTACCTGTATAACATTAGGAAACAAAATGACATGCAATAAATGCAGAGAACTTACTGCTTTTTTCCGCTTTACACTCCTGATTGCTCCACAAAACATCAATCCTTCTAATCCTTTTGCTACTAATGGCTATTTAATCCCCTCAGGGCTCTCAGACTGGTCCCAGAGTCCCCACGGGCCCCTGTTGTTCACTTGGCCTCAGAGTAGCTTTTGGACAATACCTCCTTATGTGGCGAGAGAAGGGGGATGACGCAGCAGAAAGAGAGGGGGGTTGTGCAGGTCATTTCAGTCAGAGTGCACTCAGCTGTCACCAGTGTCCCCTTCAACACGCATAACCATACATACACACACACACTTACACACACACACACACACACACACACACACACACACACACACACACACACACACACACACACACACACACACACACACAATATCACACAAATTTGTCAGACTCACTGCTGGAAATGCAGTAGGTTCGGATCAACTATTTGGCTTTAGCAGCAGACAAAAATTCCAAGAGGTGTATAAATTTGTCACTGATCCAAAAGGGAATCCAGTTACATTTAACACCCATTCTAGCCTTCAACTCCTCAATTCTGCTCCATTTGTTTTGAAATAGCCATGAACTATTTTCAGTCTTATCTGTTGGAAAAAAAAAACTGAGGTGTCACAGCATCTCACTGTCTGGTGTTGCACCATCAGCATCAAGAACAGCTTCAGTGCTCCTTGTCATAGATTCCCCAAAAGTTAGGAATTATATAGGGGTGATGACGAGCATTATTCCCTACAGGGAGTAGGTTTGGTTTTAATATTGGTAAGGATGTTTTTGCCAGATGATCAATATGCACAATTACAGTTGGTTTCATAAATATTTGGACAGTTAACCAACTTTTGCAATTTTGTCTCTGTACACAACCACAATGGATCTGAAATGAATGAATCAAGATGTGACTGAAGTGTAATTCAAGGGGTTTCACAATTAACCTCATTTTCAGGGGCTAAAAATAATTGGGCAATTGACAATTTATCCATTTCATAGCTAGGTGTGGCCTGTTCTCTAGTTATTTCATGAATAATGAAGCAGTTAAATGGTCTGCAGCGGATTTCAAGTGTTGAAATTGCATTAGATAATTGTTCATTATAACTCTCAATATGCACAGCAAAGAAGTGTTGATGCAAATGAAGGAGGCCATCATTAGGCTTAAAAAGAAAAAGAAAACCAAACCTATCAGACAGATTGAAGAAACTTTAGGAGTGGCCAAATAAACAATTTTGTACATTCTTAAAAAGAAGGAATGTACTAGCAAGGTCATCAACACCAAAAGGCCTGGAAGACCATGGAAGACGACAAAAGTGGATGATCGCAGAATCTTTCCTTAGTGAAGAAAAAAGCCCTTCACAACATCTAGACAGGTCAAAAATACTCTTGAGGAGGTAGGCGTATCATTGTCAGAGTCTTCAATCAAGAGACACCTTCCTAATGTTAATAAAGAGGGTTCACCACAAGGTACAAGATAAAAAAAACTTACCCAGTCCTTGAACAAAATGTTATGGGCAGATGAAACGAAGATTAACTTATTCCAGAATTGTGGGAAGAGTATGGAGAGACGGCTCATGATCCAAAGCCACCACATCATCTATAAAACATGGGAGGCAGTGTTATGGCATGGGCATATATGGCTGCCGATGGAACTGGGTCACTGGTGTTTATTGATGATGTGATTGCAGATAGAAGCAGCAGAATGAATTCTTAAGTGTATAGGGCTAAACTCTCTGCTCGCATTCAGCCAAATGCAGCAAAACCGATGGGACAGTGCTTCAGAATGCAGATGGATAATGACCAAAAATATACCCAAGCACTTATCCAGGGGAGGGAATTGAATATACTTCAATGGTCAAGTCAGTCACCTTGACTGAAGGTGGCTGCAATAAAAACCTGGCAAAGCATCCCAAGGGAAGTAACTCAGCATTTGATGATGTTCAGGGGGTTCCTGACTTCAGGCAGTTATTGACTGCAAATGATTTTTTTTCTTTTCGGTATGTTCAGTTTCATAAACCATAGAATTCAGTTTGGAATTACTTTTAACCTGAAAACATGTGAGCCCTCTACCAGATCACATAATTGATAACCTAATAATACTATAAACCCACTAATGTTGTTATTAGTACAAAACTTTAATTGAAGTAAGCTAGACATCTTTGAGCTAGGAACATACATGAGTTTTAAATGGGGAAAAATGTATTCTCATTTATATGCCCCCCCTCCATTCTGATAGGAACAAGGGAACAGAAATAGCAATATAATCGAATTTAGGTAAGATGCGAAGTAATGCAGCTATTTAGTTTTCTGTTTTCTGGTTTCCTCCAGACATGATGCTTAGAATTGAGGCCAAATAGTTCAATCTTGGTTGAATCAGACCAGAGAATCTTGTTTCTCATAGTCTGAGAGTCCTTTTGCTGCTTTTTTGTAAACTCCAAGCAGATTTCATGTGTCTTTCACTGAGGAGAGATGTTCATCTGTTCACTTTGCTATAAAGCCCAGATCAGTTTAATACTGTAGCAATCGTATTCCTACTAGAAGTTTCTTGAATCTCCACAAGAGATCTCTGGAGCTCAGCCAGAAGAACTGTTAATTCTTAGTTACCTCTCTTACCAAGATCCTTCTCTCCCTCCTCATGGCTTGATTTTTTCTCTGATATACATTGTCAGCTGTGAGACATTACATAGACAGGTGTATTCCTTTCCAAATGATGTTCAATTAACTGAATCTACCACAGGTGGACTCTAGTCAAGGCGTAGAAACATCTCAAATATGACCAAGAGAAATGAGAGGCACCTGGACTCAATTTCAAGTGCCATATCAGAATCTGAATACTTTTAATGTGATAGTTCAGTCTATTTTTTTTTATAAATTTACAAAAATTTGTAAAATTCTGCTTTCATTTTTTCACAATGGGTTATCAAGTATAGGTTGATGAGGAAAAAATGAATTTAAACAATTTCATTATAAGGATGCAACAAAACAGAAAGACTGAAAAAAAATCAAGGGGTCTGAATCCTTTCTGAATGTACTTTACAGTATATTACAAGTGTGTCAAACATCTTGCATGATTTGGATTTCCTGGGATATGCCTAGAAATAGGCCCAGTCTGTATTATTTCAATTGCTTCTGCTTTTAATTTTTGGAAGATTAGGCATGACATGTACTTTGTTAAAAAACTATACAAAGTCATGGCATGAATATAAATGCAAAGAAAGAACCCCAGGAGTTTCTAATATGCTGGCAGTGAATCACAAATAAAATGTAAATGAATTACGGTCTTCTATCACAAACTGTGTAGATCTCTGGTGCATCTGATGTAGTAATTGGAGTGCCTGTCAAAGATGTCAACAATGACGAGACACTCCCCTTTTTATATAATCAAAAATTTATTAAAAACAAAATAATCAGAAAATTAAAAAAACTTGATAATACCTGAACATACTGTGCATCAGCATGATAAGAAGTACCCACAATGGCAGAAATAACATTTGGGATTTTTTTTTAAATTTATAGTTTGGCTCATGCCACTCTGGTAATAAAGAGGAGGTGGAGTTTATCACCTATACTGCAATGAAGACATTTATATTTAGCTTATTTTAAGACATGATAAAGCTCAAAAACTGCAAGCAGAATTTAATGATGTAATTTACGTCATAGAATAAAATGTGAAAATTTATTGAGCTCGTTTTAACCACAGATCCCATTTCAGGCATCTATGAAAAAAAACCTTTCAAAGAATCATCGACCTTGGGATGAGGGAAGTGGACATGTAAACATGGTAACTTATTTCCAGGTTTCAGGTCTAAGGTTGGGCACCACAGATTAGACTCTAAGAAGGTCCACTATAGGTTAGGTGGCTACATATAATTCCCATTCCCCTCTCTTTGTCTTACTGTAATTACTGTGTCATGTTGACCTAGCTTTGGACTGTCCTCAGACCCTAGGAGGCCAGTTGCATAGACCAATCTACCCCAGAACCTCAGGAGGGAGGGTCAAGGGAGTCTTTTCATCTGGGATGAATCTCAGGAATGACTCCATGGTGAGTCGGTGCTCCTATATAATAGTGTAGTATCTGACATGTGATATATGTTACCTTTCCCATTGTTCTGGAATGTTTATGTAGGGGAGATCCCTGCTCCTGGAGGTGCAGGAACTGGTGACCCTTTTGCCCTGGGAAGTGGGGCCCTGTTATCAATGGGAACCATAAGTTAGGAGTAAGTCAGTCAGAAACTCTACTGCCGCCTCTCCTAGACACTTCCATACCTCCACAGGTATATCATCAGGACCAAGTGCCTTTCCACTCTTCATCCTCTTCAGTGCCTTCCTCACTTCATCTTTACTAATCTTTGCTATTTCCTGATCCACAACAGCCACATCTTCTACTCTTCGTTCTCTCTCATTTTCCTCATTTATCAACACTTGAAGGTACTCTTTCCATCTTCCCATCACACTGCTGGCACCTGTCAATACATTTCCATCTCTATCCTTAATCACCCTAACCTGCTGCACGTCCTTCCCATCTCTGTCTCTCTGCCTTGCCAATCTGTATAGATCAGTCTCTCCCTCCTTACTGTCCAACCTAACATACAAGTCATCATAAGCCCCTTGTTTGGCCTTTGCCACCTCTACTTTCACCTTACGCTGCATCTCCCTGTACTCCTGTCTACTCTCTTCAGTCCTCTCAGTGTCCCACTTCTTCTTAGCTAATCTCTTTTTCTGTATACACTCCTGCACCTCCTCATTCCACCACCAAGTCTCCTTATCTACTTTCCTTCCAGATGACACACCAAGTACTCTCCTCCCTGTCTCCCTGATCACATTAGCTGTAGTTGTCCAGTCATCTGGAAGCACCTCCTGACCTCCCAGAGCCTGCCTCAACTCCTTCCTAAAAGTCATGCAACACTCTTCCTTTTTTAGCTTCCACCATTTCGTCCTCTGCTCTGCCATTGTCCTCTTCGTCTTCCTCACCACCAAGGTCATCCTACACACCAGCATTCTATGCTGTCTGGCTACACTCTCACCAACCACTACTTTGCAGTCACTGATCTCCTTCAGATTACACCGTCTACACAAGATGTAGTCTATCTGTGTGCTCCTACCTCCACTCTTATACGTCACCCTGTGCTCCTGCCTCTTCTGGAAGAAAGTATTCACTACAGCCATCTCCATCCTTTTTGCAAAATCAACCACCATCTGTCCTTCTGCGTTCCTCTCCTGGATACCGAATCTGCCCATCGCTTCCTCATCGCCTCTGTTTCCTGCACCAACATGTCCATTGAAGTCTGCACCAATGACAACTCTCTCATCTCTAGCGATGCTCTGTATGGCTTCATCAAGGTCCGACCAGAATTTCTCCTTCTCCTCCAGCTCACAGCCTACCTGTGGAGCATACCCACTAACCACATTGAACATTACACCTTCGATTTCTAGCTTCAGACTCATCACTCTATCCGACACTCTTTTTACCTCCAGGACATTCCTAACAAGCTCCTCCTTCAAGATAACTCCTACTCCGTTTCTCTTCCTATCTACACCATGGTAGAACAACTTGAACCCTACTCCCAAACTTCTAGCCTTGCTACCTTTCCACCTGGTCTCCTGGACGCACAGTATGTCTACCTTCCTCCTCTGCATCATGTCAACTAACTCTCTACCCTTTCCTGTCATGGTTCCAACATTCAAAGTCCCTACTCTCAGTCCTAGCCTCTTGGCATTCCTCTTCTCTCTCTTCCTACGAACACACCTTCCTCCTCTCCTTCTTCTACCAACAGTAGTCCACTTTCCACCGGCACCCTGTAGGTGAACAGCACCGAAGGCGGTCGTTGTTAACCCGGGCCTCAACCGATCCAGTATGGGATTCATAGATTTGATTCGCATGTTTGATTTGGCAAAAGTTTTACGTCGGATGCCCTTCCTGACACAACCCTCTGTATTTATCCGGGCTTGGGACACAATAAGACACTGGCTTGTGTCCCCTTGCGGCTACATTGAAGTTTCCTTCATCATCTGCACATCATCAAAGTCTGAGAAGCAACCACAATAGTCTGGTAGATTACCACATTGCTCTTTGATCCTTATTACTATTTCTTATATTAAAGTCTGACTGAGAGCACATCAACATCGCAAAATAGAAGTTAGACGGTGGAGGAAACAGGAGCAGTCAGACAAAATTCCAGATGCCACACTTGCTTGGAAGAGAAAATGAAGTTATGGGGTGAAATTGCAATCAAAAACGTCTATTGTTGGGACAAAATCATGGTTTTCACAGTGATGTCATGAATAAACATTTTAAAAGAAAGAACAGTCAAAGGTTTTTTTTTCTTTCATTGATCTAGACTTTAAAAAAAAGTGAATGTGATAAATGTGTAATATCACATGTAAACACCAAGACTGTTTTTAAGACTAAAGACCCTCAAAACATTGTGATCACACTATTCACATCTACTAAAATAGACTGATTTTCTTACATTTTATAGCCTGATCAGTAAACCGTAGGGGTGCATGTATACCAATGTGAGGAAGTGTCAGTATTGAACAGTATCAAAAAGTGTGACAGCTGTGTGGGAAACTGCACAGTGTGGTGACAGGAATGAAAAAGATACCTCAGTTGTGTGAGTCAGTAAAATGTCCACATTGGGAGAAAAATGGATTGCTGTGTACCTCACAGCTGTTTCACTCAGCCCACTTAAAACTCTACAAATCACATTTTGTAAAATCAGGAAAGGTATCATAAAAGGCTAATTTAGTGGATGCTATTATGACTTTGAGAGCAGTAAATCTGGACTTCTTTCTCCTAAGCAATGGAGGTCCTTCAAGAGCAATATAAAACAGTGGTTTAACTTTATGTATGTTAACTGATAGAGGTAGGGAACATATTAGTGGTAGTTAGAGGTACAAGTAAAGTAATTAGAGAGAGTAAGTTATTTATATAAATCAGTTAATAATTAAAATCTCAAATTAAAGCTACAAGCATCTTTGATTGGGCACTCGCAATGTCATGTATGTCATGGGTGTTAGTGGATTGTTGGTTAATACAGCTGTGTAACAACTGGAAGAGTACGATGTAGGTCAGCCTGTGGGAAGTGCATGGCAGTGGATATGATATATTGCACATTTTGTATCACTTCCTCTCTCCACTATGTGGTGTTAGAGAACATCGAACATACAAAACTCAAAGTATCATGAATGAGCGTCATCAACAGCATAAGAACACACTTACTTTACCTTAATTTTTGTATTATGTAGTTATGTGTTGTTACTGTTGACACTAATAACAATCTTACTGTATACATTTATATCCTAGCCAGCAGTTGAATAGGATTCAATGTTGCCTGCTCTTGCCTCAGGATAACATTTGACTATGGTCGCTGGCGTTTCCTCAAGATAGAGCAGCAAATAACCAAATTTGGTTTCTCACTGTCGCTGAGTAGAGTGAACTGGTATGTGAACTGGTTGGTGGTGAACCATGGGCTTCTGCTTAGGGCTACATTTCTAGTTACAGGGGGTTACAGTGAGCTACTGGGAGCTGGATTACAACAACAGGTAACAATTTAGTTTCCATGGTGCAGTCCTATACTTCCAATTCACTGAGACTTGCTTACATGACTGCGAATAAAGTACATTTATTAAATGTATCATAAATACCAAAGGAGGCAGTGTTGTAACTAAACATAAGACACTCTGAGCAAGTAAGAACAGGAGAGTGAGAGGGATAGAGATTCATCCCTAACTGCTATGATGTTAAGGTAGCTAGCAGATCCGAATAGTGTAAATTAAGTTGTGAGAAAGTCAGTTAAAGAACGAGAGAGCTAAGAGCTCTTGAAGAGGTTTAGTGTAGGTTTAAATGAACAGCAGGTTATTAGCAGCAGTAACTAAAAAAACAGATAACTTAATTGGGTAGAGACAGAGCAGCAAAGCTCACTTCAAGTCCCAAAAATGCTGAGAACCATAAATGGCACAATACGCTTACCTCAGCACGTCAGATCAATGCCTAGATTATTTTCTGTCCTTAGTATTCACAAATGTCTTTGAAGTTATGGTACACAGTCCAAAGTGTCCTCAGAAGGAAACAGCTGGAACTGGCCATTGAAATTTTTAGGTGGCGCTATCGAGTCATTTTGACACATTCAATCTTGAGACCCATTTCATATACCATTGGCAACACTGTTTCAATAGAGTCCTCACATTAGTTGGTACTCAGGTCCTAATTGATAACCCACCAACTTGATGGCCATTAGAATTTTACTTTACCATTCGCTCAACACTTCTCTCACCTCCCTGCTAGAGCATCACATTCTGTCTACTGTCCATGGAAGAGGACTGCTGAGGTGAAGTGAGTGAAATTTTCATGCCATCTACTTAAAAATGGCATGAGGTAGCATAGCATGAGCCTCCATTTAAACCCAAAAACCCATCATTACAAAAGAAGTTGGCATTTGAGCCGTGGTGCAAAAACAGCAACTCAGCTAAGTGCAGTGTAACACGAAAGTATGATATTTTTGCACAAATGTAAAATTGCAATGACTTGCAAGATAGTAAGCAAACACTTGTTTAACCTGCCAGCATGGTTTGTGAAAGAGAGTTACTATGTACAGTTTTTTTTGTTTCTCTTTGGGACTTTTTTTCAGTCTTATATGTGTCCTTGTCAGGACCGGTAGTCCTCATTTGGAACAAAAGCCCAGTCCTAATGTGGCAAAAAATCATTTCTTAGGTCCTGATTAAGGTTTAAGGTAAGGTGTGAATTGAGGTTAGGTTAAGGTTAAAGTTAGGGTTCAGGTCTTAGTTAGTCTACCCATAATGAATGGATTGTCTAAACATTTTTAACAGTGTTTACTAATACATCCTACTTAATATTTTACAAAGCCAGAAAAACAATATGGTTAAACATCTGTATTGGTAAAAAGCTGCTAAAGTTTTTAAATGCCAAATGAACAAAAGTGTGAAAGTTATAGTTGGTATGGCCTCATTAGTTCGGTCTACTGTATCACAATGCAAAACTTTTCCATTTGCAAAACCATGGTGAGGATTCATTGTAAATTGTTTTGATTAAACATATACCATAATTTTACAGGTTTTACTACATATAAATGCAGCTGCAGGATGTTTTAGACATGGGCATTACCACTGTTGCATCTGCTTTAAGTGTTTTGTTTGGACAGACAACTTCTTACTTCACCTGCTAAAATTTCAACAACTATTAATATGGACAAGCATAGCTGTCTGCCTTCATTATTTATTGATACTAAAAGAGCATTTTCACAATGGCAAAGACTGCAACTGGACATAGAAACCCCATTCATGTCCAGACGTACAGATGGGGAAACAGCCATGCTGTAAATTTGAGTAATTAAAACAAGCATGTGAATTTGTGCTTGAGGGAGTGGACTCACAGGATTTGCCACCCTCTCTTCAGTTACAATGGCAGATATTACAATTTGTGATTAAGTCCTAAGAGAGATGGTACAAACAAAATGGTTTGATGAGGGTACGATTAAAAAATTCCTACATTACAATTCATTGACATGTATTGGTCATACGGGGTGATGGGTGGGTCTGCTATCCCTTTCATTTGTAGAATGGTACACAATGAAAAGGATGCCACACAATGAAAATGTATTTTTTTATTCTTAGAGTTTAATGTAAGTTTTTAACTAAAACTACAGTTCTAAAACTAGCTTATTCATATTCATGTTGTATTATTACAGTTATGATGATGATTTCATCTAATGTAGCCGCAAGGGGACACAAGCCAGTGTCTTATTGTGCCGGTCCCAAGCCCGGATAAATACAGAGGGTTGTGTCAGGAAGGGCACCCGACGTAAAACTTTTGCCAAATCAAACATGCGAGTCAGATCTATGAATCCCATACCGGATCGGTCGAGGCCCGGGTTAACAACGACCGCCATCGGTGCTGTTCACCTACAGGGTGCCGGTGGAAATTGGACTACTGTTGGTAGAAGAAGGAGAGGAGGAAGGTGTGTTCGTAGGAAGAGAGAGAAGAGGAATGCCAAGAGGCTAGGACTGAGAGTAGGGACTTTGAATGTTGGAACCATGACAGGAAAGGGTAGAGAGTTAGTTGACATGATGCAGAGGAGGAAGGTAGACATACTGTGCATCCAGGAGACCAGGTGGAAAGGTAGCAAGGCTAGAAGTTTGGGAGAAGGGTTCAAGTTGTTCTACCATGGTGTACCATGGAGTGTTGCATGACTTTTAGGAAGGAGTTGAGGCAGGCTCTGGGAGGTCAGGAGGTGCTTCCAGATGACTGGACAACTACAGCTAATGTGATCAGGGAGACAGGAAGGAGAGTACTTGGTGTGTCATCTGGAAGGAAAGTAGATAAGGAGACTTGGTGATGGAATGAGGAGGTGCAGGAGTGTATACAGAAAAAGAGATTAGCTAAGAAGAAGTGGGACACTGAGAGGACTGAAGAAAGTAGACAAGAGTACAGGGAGATGCAGCGTAAGGTGAAAGTAGAGGTGGCAAAGGCCAAACAAGGGGCTTATGATGACTTGTATGTTAGGTTGGACAGTAAGGAGGGAGAGACTGATCTATACAGATTGGCAAGGCAGAGAGACAGAGATGGGAAGGACGTGCAGCAGGTTAGGGTGATTAAGGATAGAGATGGAAATGTATTGACAGGTGCCAGCAGTGTGATGGGAAGATGGAAAGAGTACTTTGAAGAGTTGATGAATGAGGAAAATGAGAGAACAAAGAGTAGAAGATGTGGCTGTTGTGGATCAGGAAATAGCAAAGATTAGTAAAGATGAAGTGAGGAAGGCACTGAAGAGGATGAAGAGTGGAAAGGCACTTGGTCCTGATGATATACCTGTGGAGGTATGGAAGTGTCTAGGAGAGGCGGCAGTAGAGTTTCTGACTGGGTTGTTTAACAGGATCTTAGATAGTGAGAAGATGCCTGAGGAATGGAGGAGAAGTGTGCTGGTGCCCATTTTTAAGAACAAGGGAGATGTGCAGAACTGTGGCAACTACAGAGGAATAAAGCTGATGAGCCATACAATGAAGCTATGGGAAAGAGTAGTTGAAGCTAGACTAAGGGCAAAAGTGAGCATTTGTGAGCACCAGTATGGCTTCATGCCAAAAAAGAGTACCACAGATGCAGTATTTGCTTTGAGGATGTTGATAGAGAAGTACAGGGAAGGTCAGAGGGAGCTGCATTGTGTCTTTGTAGATCTGGAGAAAGCGTATGACAGGGTGCCCAGAGAGGAACTGTGGTACTGTATGAGGAAGTCTGGAGTGACAGAGAAGTATGTTAGAGTGGTGCAGGACATGTATGTGGACTGTAAGACAGTGGTTAGGTGTGCTGTAGGTGTGACAGAGGAGTTCAAGGTGGAGGTGGGACTGCATCAGGGATCAGCTCTAAGCCCCTTCTTGTTTGCTATGGTGATGGACAGACTGACAGACGAGGTTAGACAGGAATCTCCATGCACTATGATGTTTGCAGATGACATTGTGATATGTAGTGAGAGCAGGGAACAGGTGGAGGAGAAGCTTGAGAGGTGGAGATTTGCCCTGGAAAGGAGAGGAATGAAGGTTAGCCGCAGCAAGACGGAGTACATGTTTGTGAATGAGAGGGACCCAAGTGGAAGAGTGAGGTTACAGGGAGAAGAGATAAAGAAGGTGGAGGATTTTAAGTACTTAGGGTCAACAGTCCAGGGCAATGGAGAGTGTGGAAAAGAGGTGAAGAAGCGTGTGCAGGCAGGCTGGAACGGGTGGAGAAAAGTGTCAGGTGTTATGTGTGATAGAAGAGTTTCAGCTAAAATGAAAGGAAAGGTGTACAAAACTGTGGTGAGACCAGCGATGCTGTTTGGTCTAGAGACAGTGCCACTGAGGAAAAGACAGGAGGCAGAGCTGGAGGTAGCAGAGATGAAGATGTTGAGGTTCTCTGGGAGTGACCAGGATGGATAGGATCAGGAATGAGTGCATCAGAGGGACAGCACATGTTAGAGGTTTTGGAGATAAAGTCAGAGAGGCCAGACTGAGATGGTTTGGACATGTCCTGAGAAGAGATAGTGAATATATTGGTAGAAGGATACTGAGTTTTGAACTGCCAGGCAGGAGGCCTAGAGGAAGACCAAAGAGGAGGTTTATGGATGTAGTGAAAGTGGACATGAAGGTAGTTGGTGTGAGAGAAGAGGATGCAGAAGACAGGGTTAGATGGAGGACACTGATTCGCTGTGGCGACCCCTAAAGGGAAAAGCCGAAAGAAAAAGAAGAAGAAGATGATCATTTCATCTGATCTTCCACATTTCTTGTTCCTTTATCAAATGTCTCCACACATTGTAGGTGCTGCGGCCTTTGTGGTAGCTTTTACAGGTATCAGGAGTGGAAAGTTAGAATACAATGACCACTTTTCTATGAGCATCTTTCTAGTCTATTTTTGCACAACTGAATTGAGGTACTTCATTATCTAATGTTAAAGAAAGCAACACAATGCATGGATTAAGAAAGGTGTTACTGGGTGTTGTTGGATGAATATGAGATAATTAATTTACATTTACATTTCTTTTAGCTTATGCTTTTATTGAAAGCAACTTACAATCATGTACAGCAAGCCCCAAGAGAGAGTATTGACTTATTGTATTCATTAATAAGCTGTATTAAACCCAAACAACATTTGGGAGGATAAGAGATTCTGAAAGCATAGCAGAAGCTGATAAAATATTTTTTTTTTTGCAGTCATGATGCCATGCTACATGAATACCTTCAGTTTTGAGCAGATGTCGCATCAATATGATTTCTCATGTTTTCATTGCATCTTGAAAGAGAAATTCCCTGGAGAGGCTAGTAAAAATAGTTCATTTTTTGAGAGCTATGTAAAGCACATTTATCAAAGAAGTACAAAGAGCAGGACTGATATGACAGGATGATCACTAATGAAATTATGAATTTGAAGGCAAATGGCTGAACATAGTAACTATGGTTTTTTTGTGTTTTGTTTTTTTTCAAAACACATTTCTCATCGAGGTCATCCATAGTTTGACAGTGTCAGGTAACTGCAAAGAATGCAATCTTGTTTCTAAGGGCCCCAAATCATGGAAGCATTTTCTAAATGTGGTTCTTTATAACTTTGCAAGGGCCTTAGTAAACCACTGCAATGTGACATATCTAGTGAGACCTACTTAGTGTCCCAGAAAAAGTGTCAACAACAGTAAAAGAACAGCTTAAAATCCATTTCCCCTGGCAGAACATTAAAAAAGACATTTTTCTGATACTAATGGTCATCCAGTCACGGAATCAGCTGAGCATTATGATCTGTATGTTACATTCCACAATTACAACACTAGGGTGAGAAGGTTGTGCTTAGGAGGATTGACCTGGTTCCTGGCAGTGCTGGCTAAATTCTGAGAAGACAGAGCCATTTTATTTTAGAAATGCAGAAAAATTAATTTGATAAATTGCAGTCACGGTTTCATGGTGACATGCAATATTCATCACCATAATATGAGATTTAATTAGAAGACAGTGGCAGATTTAAAGAAAATTTTTGGAGGGAAGATGATCACTGTCAGTACTAGTGGAAAAGCAGTGTTGAGGTATTTTTTTTATCATAGAAGTCCATGCAATGGGGTGAATCGTGCTACTGCAGGGAGAAGGGCTGTTGCTGGTCAGTGCAGGAAAAGTTTGTTTTAACAACTGCATTCAACCTAAAACCTTTTCTACATTAGGTTTAATGGTGTATGCTTTCTTACTGACTTGTAATGTCCACCAAGCCAACATTATTAATGAAAACCTGTTGGCACAATGCCACATCACCATCCCAATGACCATTTATTCATTATTCATTATATTTTTATGTGGTTGTACGATAAGACAGGTAGGATAGGTAGGTTAAACTTTGGAATACATTTTTGCACAAAATGAGGGCTGTAGTTTTCTTCTGCATTACTTACATTAGAAGTGCATCAGCAATGGGTCTTTTAAAGACCAGAATGAATGGGAGTAATAAGCAAAACCAGTTTCAAGGAATGTAACAGCACCTGGCTATTATTTTATGATATGACATGTTGGTTTTTATGATTGTTTTATGAATTTAAAATTGTCAACCTATCATTTGAATCAATCTTCTGTGTAATACTGTTGTGACTTTTAGGCAATGACAGTAATAAAAGAGAAAATGATGTGATGGACCTGCAGATCTAGGAAAAATTAAAGTTTCTGCAACTTAATTTTCCCAGAAAAGATGACTGAAACAAGTGACTTCCCAGAAGATTGGAAAATACAAGAAAGAACATCTTATAAACAAGAATATCTGAACTTTTACAACATGCTTTGGACAATGATCATAGAAGATAATAAGAAAAAGAGAAAAAAAAATTCATAAACAATTGTTCAGGCCTTTAAAAAGCATTAGGCCCTGAGTACTTATCAGTGACACAATTTTCTTAGCTGCAACCTTGAGATATCCTGCATATTAACGGAAAAAATATAAACAATCTCTATATTGTACACCGTATTTGTTTTTACTTTATACAAGATACTTTAGACATACTCTGTATATTCTTGAACAAGATCATTCTCTTTGGTCTCTTTAGTCCTTGAGAGGTACAGATGTGACATTACAACTACAAGTGACTCCATCCTGAGTGGATCCAAAAAACACTGCTAATGATATATAGGATTATGTTGCACTGAAAACACAAATAGACTCCAAAGACCCAGAGTCAAATCAAAACATCAACAGCAACTTTCTACAGGTATATCGGTTTGTTTGAAAAGTATTTTCAACAGCAGTGATAGTTTTCTAGTTTTTTACTTTGTCTCAATGCTTATGAGGTAAACACACATGTATATATATATATATATATATATATATATATATATATATATATATATATATAATCATAAAGTTTTCTATAACACTTTTTTGTTAATCTGTCTCTATCTGTTGTTAAAGACCAAACTAGGTTTTACAATCTATCACCCAAACATGTGTCCATGTATTTAAAATAAATCCATCCAAGGTCCAACTGAAAATGAAATTCTGCACTGTGCTGTCATACAGCTCTGACACAGATGAAGTAAAAAATTAAAAAGTGTCTTCCATCACTATAAAGTTAAAAATCAGTGCACCCTGCCTCCAAAATAAGTCAGGTAGAGGAGGAATCTCTTTACTGACCTGCTGCTAGGTAGGAGGGAGTGTTTTTACAGGACACACATCTCATATACAATGCTCTGTAAGATAATAAGTATATAATTTTATGGGATTCCCTTGTGGTCCGTTTCTGCTCTATAAATTCCCAGTAATACATGAAGGAATAGACATCATCACGTTTATTTGTGCAGCTCAGTTTTTTGTCTCACTGGGCTTTACAGGCCCATAGTAATAGTTAATGACCCAGGGGGACAAGGAGTATTATCAAAACCTTCGCAACAAAGGGATATTGGAGAAACATTTGGTACAATAAATTCAAAGACACTCTCCTTTCCAAGGATGGCTGGAGGTGCAAAGCAAGCTGTAGAATGCAGTCACCTATTAAGTTACCTAATAGCAGTTCTTGATACTATTTTGCCTCCATCAGAGGGGCCGACCTACCAGCAATGTATCCTGGGTGTGCACACTGGGGCCCAACATGCCCTTTCAAGTGCAAAGAGACAAATACTTGTTGCTAACCACAGTGAAAAAAAAGACAGTCAGGCAGATCAGAAGACCCACACAGTCATCTGTCTTGAAGTCAGCCTCAGATTCAGCCTTCTAAAAGTTTTTTTGTGAAACAAAAAATGGTGCCAATGGGATAGACAGACTTGTTTCCATTCAGCAGTGCAGTTTTCTGGCACTAGCAACTTAATAAATTACAATTTTGGAAATAGAAAATTAAGACGTGGTAGAATTACACAAAAAGAACTGAACTGATTTGGACCAAACAAATGGGAGGTATGGACATGGGCCAGCATAGATCCCCTTACATTTTTGTGTGGATCTGGTAAAGGAGTGGAACCAGGGGCTTTTTTTTTAAATATTTTTTTCCCTCAACATTGAAAAATAGGGCATTTTTTATATAGGAGGAAAAAAGTGCTCTATTGAGTGCCAGTCTAATTTGTGAAAGTGATCTCTATTTTATTTACACCCTTAGAAATCATGGATTTTTATTATCACAGTAAAAAAAAAAAAACAATACTACCATAATAAAATCTAAGAATATCACTTAAGTGACACACCAAAATAAATGCCTAAAAATCCAACAGTTAATTTTGTCTTACATATATATATATTTTATTATATTTCTTTTAATTAAGTTTATTAAATGAAGAAAAATTAGCATTTGACTGACAAAATTACATTTTTTATGATATCCTTTATATTTTTGTTACATGTCAATTGTAACATTTGAAAAGGAGTGATTACACTGACAAGCTTTAACACTAAAACTGGAAACTGGTTTTAATGTTTTGGACATTTTCTACTAGTAACAATGTTATTGTAGATATCTTTAAATATCAATATAATGAGTTAGAATACACAGTCATCAGTCATCACTCCTCCAGTCCATATGCCAAAGTGTCCCTGGGGCTGATACTGAAACTAAAAATCCGAATCCCTGATGTATCATCGGTGTGTGTATGTGTGTGTATAGAAAGTGCTGCATTTATAGAAAAGTGCTGCATCAATATGTGTGCAAATGGCTGAATGTGGCATGACTGGTCAATAAGATTAGAAAAGCACTATATACAGTAAGCGCAGGCCATTATACTTTAACAATATGTGTAAATTCTAGAGATATTTATTTATCCAAATCAGACAATTCCTTTTTATTCCCTCCAACTCTCCCTCCTGTTCACTGCTTGCTTAGTTCTCATATTATCACTTCTTCTATCCTTCTGCCCCCCCTCTAGTTTTTTGTTTTAATATCTCACATCTTCTAGACACCCTACTATCACATCAATTTAATTTCATGCATCTGCATTGGTTTTATCATGTTTTTCTGCACTATCATTTGCATATTTCTCTATGTTTGATTTAATTCTTCTTCTACTTCCCTCAACAAACACCAGAGCTCAATATTACTTCAATTGAAACAACTGACTTCAAAGTTGGCATAGAAAAGCAAACCTAAAGCAAACTATCCTGAGGAGTGAAATCCCTATTGTGCCAACATGGGAGGTCATCATTTGATATTTCACTGACCATGAAGGTTGCCAGTAATTTTGTCTGGGGTATATTTTGAGTTTTTACTATTTCACATATGCCTTGGATCTGAGATATCCTAAGAATCTCAAATATAGTTTTAAGGTATTCAAAAAAGTACGGCTGCAGCTGGTTCCTGGAAACCTTTCAACCAAGGTTCAGAGGCTAAAAATTTACCAATTTAAAAGTTGTTGACTCCTTTTGGCACAAAGCTTTCATACCACAGACATTTTTTTATTGGCAAGATTCATTGGATGCCAGGAATTTTAGCTGCTGTACTGTTTAAATGTGGGTGGAAATTTCCATCAATAAAAAAATTGCAAACCTTGATATAAAGTGCAACCACCTTGGGTAGCACTAAGCTGAGGTTGCAGCAATGATGCCCCTTCAAAATAGTGTCTCTTCCAAATCTATATCAAAGCTTATCATCTCAAAATTCACCAGTGCATGACAAAACAATGGTTTTGCATGTCATGTATATTTAAATGTTTTAAATTGTATAATTTAAATGTTTTTAATTGTATAATTAATTTTTCATCAAAAAAAAAAAATATATCAATGCTTCACAGTTTTGCAGCCAGATGAAAACACACAAGCTAAAACTTATTGCCAGGGTAAGAACCAGATATCCCACATCCCCCAGTGTACTTAGAATTACATGCTGCTATTTTTACTGCTCATACTGTTGTGCACTGTAAAGGTGCCTGTGCTTGTTTTGAATAATTCAATATTTTTAAGCAAAAAAGAATAGAGGACCCAATTGTGAGGCTGAAATGAGCTTTAATACTGAGGTAATGAGGCGTTCACTGATCAATGTCTCATCTCGGCAAACAGGGCTGTGAACATAAACATGAGCAGCAGATGTATTAATGAAAAAAAAAAAGAACACTACATTTTGTTGAATGGAAATATGAATAGTTGGTAACATTCAGCTCTGTCTGATCCAAGAACTAGGGAGTCACGATGTCTAAGGTATTCTCTGTTACAGACTGAACATACTGTTCATTTAGTAAACAGAAGGACAATTAAGAAGAACATTTTTTGACTAACTTTTCTGGCTCTCATCTGACTTTTTTCCCTCTGAGGATTTGCTGCAGTGCTCCTGCTAGTCTTGTTTCTATGAGCTCTCTTATGACATGTGGCTCATACAATCTTTGTGCATGTCTAGATTTTAATTCAGAGAAAAGCAGCATTGCAAACAGTGTAATCACTTTTGCATTGTTTTTAAGCTAACAGAATAAGAATCTTTTAAAGAGCAAGGGAGATAAAACAAGCTTATGCTGTTATTTCAATTAAGAGAGAAATGTTGATGTTGATGAGGAGGTTGATTTCAACCTCCGCACAGAAAATGTTCTTTAGAAACAGGGAGGAGAGAGATGGAGGGGGATATAAAATCCCTTTTTTTAACCCTTGCCAGGAGCCAAATCACTGTCACATTATTACTCAAGGGCACAAAGGGAGAGTCACTCCACAATTACAACAACACCTGTCAACCAAACACAAAAATGTGTTTCTGTGATCAAAAAGTCAGAATCAACTCTCAGTCCCTCCGACAGAGCATAACAGTCCAAATATGACCAAAAGCCTGCATTTTGTAAATTATTTGATAATAAGTGTGTTGCACTCTCAGTCGGACCTTCAACAGATCCTGCAGACCTGGTACAAACACCACACCACACTGAACCCAGTTCCTGTGCATCAACCAGATGACCACCTTGGCAGAACCAGATAAAAAGTTCACAAATATAAGTGCAGACTACTTCTTAGCATAGTATTTAGAGCCAAAAATGAACAAACCAAGAGAAAAATCCTAACCAGGCCCCTGGGAAAACAGTCAGGGACACTGAACAAATACATGATCTAGGATCCTAGCCTGGGAACAGAAAATACATTGCTTACCCAGCTCTGGATCCAGGTGTGCTCTGTATCTGTTTGTTGCTACTAGTATGTGTGCAACCCTCCACTGGAGGTCTGCTGTCTGCTTTTCAACTGCTGACCTCCTCCTTCCTGCCAATCTCCCACAGCTTGGGTGATTGACAGAGAGGGGAAACTGTACTCACTCCCCTCTTTCCACTGGACACAGAGTACAGTTTTCTGCAAATGCTCTCAGGGCTGGTGGCAGGGCAGCTGCAATCAACAACAGACTTCCTTCACCACTCTGTTATTTAACCTGAGGTGATGTTCTCTTCTTTCCCAGGGCAGCCAGAGATTTTGCCTTCACCTTTATCAGATGGTCAGTGTGGTGCTCCCAGTCTGGCAGACTGCAGTGTTTGTGTCTTCATGAGCTTGTTGAAAAGCAAAGGTTCCTCAAACAGTCACACTCCCTGAGTCTCATTTGTGTCAATATACAATCTTAAAAATCTGCCAAGGCTGTAGTACAGAGCTGTAAAAGGTGTTAATCCAATGAGGTCCACATTCTCTAGTTGCAAGAGGAAAAGGTTTTTATCATAGCTAAGTCATTTGGCTCTCCTCAGCAGCAGAAGAGCTGTTTCAAAACCAGTTTGGGCCACAGTTACACAGCAGTCTTTGTGCAGTCAAGAGTCTAAATGAGATAATTTGGACTGGATTTTGATCAGTCTCTGCCCCTTTTCAGCAATAGGTAGGTATAGGGCTGCTGTTGGCCAGACCAGAAGTCCAGGATGGCTCTCTGAATGTCCTCTATCAGCTAGCAGTAATTTCCATTTGGATATATGAGCACACACTTTCTCCTTAGCATTCTCCAAGTCCCTCAGTGCCCAGATATACTCCCAACACCTTCAGCCCCTCCTTCTCCCACTCAGGTCCTCCCGGTGAACCGGGCACTGCATAATTCCTCCGCTGTCCCACCAAAAAAAGCTTCACTCTTAATTCAATTCACCTATGCAGATGAGGCATTTCATAATAAAGTCAAGGTATTCCCATGACTGGAGACTAGGGTATAAACATCGTCTTCATAAGTAGACCCGTATGAAGATGGTCAAAGTCAGAGGACACAGGCAGTGCCCTCACCATCTGCACAGCAAGGGCTCAAAAGCTAAACTGTATCATTGACCTGAGATGGAACAGCCCTATCTTATCCCTCACTCCACAGGGACTGGCCAACTTTGCTCATGCCCCATCTTCATCATACATTAAATATCATTACACAATAAATCAACCTAAGCCAGAAAACTGTCACCAATACCAAAAGCCCTAATTCAGAAAAACAAATACAAGTGATCCACCCTGTCAAAAGCTTTCTTCTGGTCCAAAGGGAAAATATGACAATTAACATTATAATGTCTAGACACATAAATAACATCTCAAAAAAGGAAAATGTTATCCACAATTGTCCTGTCGGGTACACAATAAGCTTGATCTGTACAATTATTTCCAGGATGTCCTTGAATCTGTTTGAATAGGTCCTGGAAAGCACCTTGTAGTCTGTACAGAGTAGGGCATGTTGCCTCCAGTTCTTAAGTAAGGCCAGGTCTCCTTTCTTTGGTAGAAGGGAAAGTACGGCTCATTGACTGGGAGGGATCCTGTTCTGAAACTCTCCTACAAAACACTGTAAAAAAGGTGCAATGATAATCCAGAAATGCTTATAAACAATAGACAACCAGGCCCTGGTGCCTGTGTTGATGCCAGCTGTCAAACAATTGTCAATTCCCCAAGGGTCAGCTCACAATCCAGAGCAGCTTTTTCTTTTTGGCTTAGCTCAAGTAGCTCTTCAAGGAGCTGCATTGTTTTGCACCTAAGGGTTCAGCATAGAAATCTGTGACTTGGTTTCTCATCTGGCCCGATCTGTTGGTCACTCTGACTCCTGGCAGCCAAAGGCCGGTCTTCTGTTTCACTTCTGCCACCAATCTCTCCAGATTGAAAAAGAAGGAGATTGGAGCATCCATATCCTTAAGCAGGATGGAACAAGACCTGAAAAGGACTCCCTTCACTCTCTCCTGCAGGAAGCAGCTCAACTCCAACCTCTTCTCCTGCAATAGTTGACGTGTAGTGGTTAACAGTCCAGTGATAGCAATTCAAAAGTTTTAACATAATGGTCTGATAAAAGATTTTGTAGAAAGAGTATTAAATGTTCCATTCCAATGCCATAAGTCAGAATGAAGTTGAGGGCGTGGTTAAAACAGTTTATTTACACTCTTAAAACCAATTTAGTCTAATAATGAGATAAATGCAGTGCTAAGGCTATCACTATCAATGTCCACATAATTATTGATATTATCCAATATAGTTACTTCACCTGTACTACCAACAGACCAAAAGGAGCATGGTACAATGAAAAAAAATGAATAGGCTTTAATGTTTTTCAGATTAGATGTGAGAGACTAAGAGCCAGGCTTCAAATGAGTTATATTTGAGTTTAGTTTTGGGGGTTGATTAATAGGATTGAGTTGAAAATGGCTGAAACTCCACCTCCTTGGCCAGCACTCTGAGTAAAGTGAGTAATAATATGAATGGGTGAAGTGGAGTTGTTGAGTGTAACATATTCCTCAGGACACAGCCAGGTTTCAGTTTGAAAAAATATATCCATATGATGATCTAATGTTAGATTGTTTACGTATACAGCTTTAGATGTGAGTGTTCTAATGTTTAAGAGTCCACCTATAATTATTCTTTTTTGTTGCACTTCTGCATTGGTGGTCTTAATTTGTATTAGGTTTTTCAGTACAACTCCTCTTCTGTTTATTTTTAGGTAATTAATTTAGGTAGTCAGGGAGTAGACATAATTTCTATGAGGTTTTGGGTGGACATCTTCCGTAATAGAAGGGTAGCATGTCAGACTGCAGCTCTGCCTCCTGGTCTAAACTCCAGGTTGTCATGGTTTTGTTCTAAATTTCTAAATATGAGAGCTTTTCCATCCAAAGTGGGGTGTATGCCATTTCTTTTAATCAGACCAGGTCTTCCCCAAATGTTCACCAGTTATCTACAAAGTCCTCATCATTTGCTGGAAACCTACTCAACAGTCAGTGGTTGAATGATGATATACAGCTCAAACATGTCATTGCTAGTCATATTAGGCATGGGCCCAGAGAAAACTATGGAGTCTAGCCTTGTCTTTGCATAAGTAAAAGAAAGAACATCATGCATTTTGATGAAATCAGATTTTAGCAATTTTTGATTTTATTGTTAATGGATGAATGCTGGCATTTAAGACATTTCTTCATCACATCAGTGACCAGATGCACTGAATCTCCTTAGACTTTCCATCCTTCTCTTTTCTGATATTTCTCCAACATTAGAAAATTGATATGAGGTAAAAGAATGATGCCCAATTATTTTTCAAGATTAAAAGAAATGACTGAGTGATCAGCCTAATATGTGGTGTAAATTTTCTGAAATTTTCATGGTGGCAACCTGTTGAGCACTTTCGTATTGGAAAGCACTTGACAGATGATAAGTCTGATTCTTAAACTTAAAAAAGAGTGCATCTCATGCAACAGTTCTCTTACCATCTTTACCTACAGAGAAATCAAATAAAGCATTAATGGTGAGTTTAAGATTTGTTGTTAGGAGGAAATTTGAAGTAAGTTTTTACAACAACATTCTCTTAAGGAAAAAACTGGGGTACATTTTAACTAACAGAACAAGGTTGGAAGCCACAGTCGCTGCCTTGGTGCCCTAGGCCCAGACCCCTGACTTGTTGCCCATCTCCATTAAGCACAATTTCAAAACTAAATTTCTATAAATTTCTACTATAAATGGAAAAAAGCAGGGATTAGATATTCACATTTTTTATTCTCAATGAATATAATGGTGCCAGGGCAGATACCCCACTATCCACTTATTGCTTAGAACAAAACAAAACAAAATAAATCATCTTTCAAAACAGAATTCAGCAAGATAACACAATGTCAGACTGAATTAAAAAAAAATGGCAGTCCAGCCAATTATTAGGATAGAAAAATGGTAACTTTGATATACAATGTCAAATGACATGACAAGGATCTCAAAGCTGCATGATTTGTTTTTTTATGCCACTTTGGGGAAGCAGAAACATGTTGTAAAGACAACATTATCACTTTATGATTTGATATTGTACATTTTTCAGCAAATACATGCCCATCTCCACAGTTACAGAGTGTTGTGCCTCACCAACAGACTTTACAAAGGCACACCCAAACCTGGAATCTAGCTAACGCCACGTGTTGCTACCTGAGGAAGACAAAGAACTCAGTCAAGCAACCCCCAACACGCGGTCTCAGCTGAGTAACCGACCAGATGAGCAACCCCCAACACACGCAGCGTCAGCTGACCAGCGGCGTTCCCCCAAAATCCATGGCTCCCGTTGGGTGAAATCTGCCATGGTCAGCCCCAAACCGTGACGTCATCTAAAGTTATATTAACACAGAAACTCTTGAAACTCACGCTTCTGGCTTGGACCTTCACTACGACCAGTGAACTTCTCACCAAGAAGTGGCAACGATAACCGTGCCTAAGATTAGAGCCGTTCCAGGTGGCAAACACTCTAGTCAAAACACAGTACAGCCCGGTTCAAGACCACAGATCGACCCTCTCACCTGGATGCCCGCGTATGCAAAACCTGGTAGTTACTAGTCCTACCTATTTCAAGAAGAAGAAGAAGGAGGACAGACCTTACTTCTTTCAAAGTCAATTAACTAATTCTCCACTGTGAGATGGAATTAGGTCGCCTTGCCGAAGACTAGTCATCTTGCCGAGAAGATACATAGCCGCTGATAGGCGCTAACCAATGCCTAAGTATGAACCAAACACACCGCTTTATGTGCAAAAGAGTAAGAGGCTTATAGCTCTGGGCAGATGTTAGCAATGAGTGTGTGTTAAACTGCTGCTGTAGGAATATTGTGAGAATATTGTTGTGCTTCTGCTATGTGGTCACTTAGCTTACAATACTTGTATGAACTATAATTCGATCAATCTGCAGCGGATCAATTATGTCCTGCTCTGCACTCGTGATCGAGACCAGTACTTAATGTTGTTAGTTAAAGGTCCAGACTCGTGCAGCTCATCAGCTGAGCTGAGTGAATTTCTGTGTAACACAGATAAATACTGCCCCTTGATCACGATCGCCAGAACGTTGCTGCTGAACACTTCTACCTCTTTCTTCCTTTACTAACACACACACACTCTTACATAAACACCTGAGTGCAGGGAAGTTTGAACCTCCTGCTCAGCTGTTCTCCTTTGTTGAAGTCACGTGTTACTGGCGAGCTGCCATTACCCTCGACAGACTTCCTTCCGGCCGACCCTCACGCGACGTGACTGTAACGAGTCACGTCCGCCATCTTGCTCCTCCTCCCCTCAGGCGCATGCACATGCACTATCCACTCCCATACTGTAGGGATAGATACATATATTATAATCACATATTATAATCCATGCGGAGTCTAGTGAGACTCAAAAGACAGATTAGTAGTGGAAAAATACTGAAGCAGGCCTTGCCATGTAAGAAAGAATGTCAAGCTGACGTGAGGCAAATATGACCCTGTGCATCAAGGAAAATATGAGGTGAAACAAACACACATGGCCAGATTTGGCAAAAGTACCAAAGGTGCGGACAACAGAAGGTTGTCTGCAGCAGGTGGGGGAGACAGCGATTAGGCAGAGTGTGTTTTGTCTTGTCATTATCAAACAGGAATGATCTCACTGGGACCAGAGGTGAGGAGACGAAGTCATATGGAGTCAGATGTTCTGAAGCAGGAAGAAGGAGGAGAATGGAGTCAGATAACCAACCAACCAGAAGAGAAGCTCCCCCGTTGCATCCTATCTTTGGTGTTCTATTAAATACTGGGTCAGGGGAAGAATAGGTTGTCAGACTTTGTGAACTGACACAAACTCTGTTGTTGCCAGGGAAAGGAAGTTTTGACCCAGAGCTCTGTATGCTTTATTTGATTGCTTAAATAAATCCATTTGAGGACGATCCAATGCTTCTCCTATTGCTTCACAAACAAACATGCAGAACTCGGCTCACACATAGCGAATGAGATTTGATTGCAGTAGAAGGAGCCCGAGTCCAACAATACACACACACACACATACACTAACACACACACACGCTAATGCTTGTTTGTGATCTGTAGTTGGTAGCCAGTAGTTGTAGCATATGATAGGATCTGTTAGACAGAAGTGATATTAAATGGAAATTGATGTTACTGATGTTAATCCTGTTATATTTTAAAGAGAAGATGCCCTAGTGTTTTTTTGCTTGCATATTGTGATACATATTGACGGAGTCAGTGCCGACCTCCACTTCTTCTCTGTTCACTCTAGAATTACCAATATTTCCTAAATATTTGCATTTCTAAGTGAACACCCCTTTGAGACTGTATCCAGTATTTGGTTATTGGTCCGGGTTTTCCCAGCTATGCCCCGTTATTATTAATCTCGATTAATAAGATTCATTTGATTTTTAATAATAATTGATCATTACCTTTGATAATTATTAATTATCTTTGATAATTATTAATTAGCACTAATAACCAAATCTTGCTCCTGCACCTCACAACACAAGTCAACATAACCGTTATTGTAGATCTGTTATTTGTGTCACCCCGATGAAACATAGTCCAGTATTCATTCTCTTCTAGCCCTGTTTTGGGCTCCAGCATTTGCTGAGGGAAATATGTGGCTCTTTAGCTACTAAATTTGCCACTGTGTTCACCAACTTGTCTCTAACTGTCTCTGTCTGCTTTTTGCTGCTGAGCAGGTAGTGGACAGTAGCTTTTAACAGCTTTCTCTCTGAAAACAGCTGCTGCTGATAGAAGTAAGATTTATCAGTGTGGTGACTGAAAAGTTAAATCGAAGGGCATAAAACTAATATAATGAACTTTAAGACTTTTAAAATCTTCATTGAGCTGAATCAGGTGGTATGTTTTACATTACGGGTAGTCATTTGATCAATGTTCAATATACAATCAGTGACTAGTACAGTTGTAGGGTGGGTTCTACTTATGAACAGACCTTGATGCCCTTTCTTGAGGTGGTGCCCTTTGTCAATATTTAGGTTTATCTAGGTATACTAATTTAGAAAAATTAATTTGTGTTTCACTAACTGGCCAGTAAGCAAAGCTGGGGCCATGTAATATACAGAAAAGGAAAACTGTTCACAATTCATTGAGTGGAAGGGTAGGGGAGAAGGTAAAGGGAGCCCTGAGGATCACTTTAGGTTAATCTGATCATGATCATAAGGGCTGTCTACATGAAAATTGACACCTAGTGGTCTGCTTCACCTAAGCAGCTCACATCAATCAGCCATTTACCAGAAAAAAACAAGATTAAGTATCTGTTGCTGCTGTGTTGCTGTGAAAACTTGTAGTTAAACAGCTATGTGCTTAAAATAACAGTTTGAGCTTTTCCCCTTTCTTTGGGTCTTGTTTTTTCTTGCCTGCTGTGTGTGTAATGTTTCCTGTAGTGGTAGAAATATCTTGTCGTATAATGCTTCATTTGTTGGCTATAAATCAGTTAAACATACTGCATCCTTGCTACATTGGACAACAAATTTTGTTCCAAAAAGAGTTACAATTGAATTCTCACAATTGTTTCAAAGGCCAAGAATGAACTAGTCATATTTTGGTTCCTGGCCCTATTGAGCCAATGAATCATAAACACCTCTCTTAACATATTTGAGAGCAGTGAGAGACACTCAGCCAGAGTATGTATTCAGCCTCACTTTATCACTGATTACTATTGATATGTCTATTGGGACACACTTACTAGCTGCCCTATCAGAAGCTCAGAAACCAGCTTCAAGTGTATTACCAGACGGCAGAATAAGTAGGATGTGTTGAGAGATACATTCATTCTGTTAGTCCTTGCTCCTCCGGTAGTATGTTATGTTTACAGAGGCAATCTCTTCTCAATATGTCTCTTCACAAATGCAAATGTAATCTGATAAACTGGTTCATTAATCACACTAACAGTCTTGATGTACAGTGGGTGATATTGGAGCTACATTTTTACTAACAAATATCCTCAATCAGTCCTTTGTTTTTGGACATCAAGGGCTTCAATGAAGGTCCACTAAAAAAATGAAACCATCCTCTGTTTAGACATAGGTATAGTAAGTTTGGTATTTAGTAAATGCATATATTGTTGGAAATATTTCATACAAACACCTGATTTTAGATTGTGTGGTGGAAACGCTAGGTATGCACACAAGTACAGTCAGAACTAGTAAAGCCTTAGGAGTAGAGATGAAAGTAGTTATAAATTCTTGCTTGTATTGTACAGCAATTCTAAATTCTTGTCAGCTCTGTCCAGCATGGATAATAAACACAGCCTGAACAGGCCAGAAGCAATTCAGAATGTGGTGGATTGATAAGGAGACAAAGTGTATGTTTAAGCTAACATCAACATATGGTCTCTAGTTTGGCAATGCTGTGGGAATGAGTCACATGTAAGAGAAATTTAAAATCATCATGAATAACTATCCTGCAAATATTATTCATTCATCCTAGCCCTCTTGGCTGTGGAGAACCTCTCAAAAAATGAGGTCTCCCCCACCGAATGGTGTAACCTGGCTCTAAAATATTGGAGCTGTAATCAGCAATAAGGAGTTACTTAATTCAGACAACCTCCAAATCTATGCAATGTATGTATTAAACTAAAACAAACAGGCCACTGTCTGTCTGGAGAGTACAAGGCATTTAATGGATCTGCCAACTTTTATTTAAAAAAATGATTTTAGATGGCTTGTGAACTCCATTTTCTGCCCCTGAAAATGAACTGAGCTGAATCCTCTGGCCCCTTCCTAACTGTGATATAAGGCTCAAAGGTCTATATTTTTAAATTGACCCTCCCGCTGGTGATAGTAGCTACAATACCAAGTATAAGAATCAGAACCCTGGCTAAAAGTGCCCTCAGTTTGTACCCTACTGCACAAAGCTGCTAAAGCCACCAAGTAAGAGCCAAAAAATTATGCAGTAAATGAAGGAGATTTATTCCTCTACAATGGCAGAAAACTAAACACATGGGCCCATGGATAACTGTGCTTTACATAATATTTAGGGCTGACAAACAGTAATGTTTATACCAATAGCCAGCAGAATATGTATAATGGAGACCACACACAATGACTGATGACTAATCAATGACAAAACAAAATATAATTTCCGTTCATTACAACTAGGTTGAACATTTTTTCCCCACAGAACCAAAGTTTTGTGTTAAATAATTTGTAAAATCCTTTCATCTGCTCATCTAAGTGAAGACTCTTTGTTTGTGATTTTTTTTCTAAATACATGATGGGATAATTATTTCATTTTATTTAAGTCCTGAATCGTCCACAATTTCTTATTTCACCCACCCCACTTCATCTCTTCAGTGACTTCACAGCACTTTGCATTCATCTTTAGGCAGTTTCCACACCCTATTTTCATCTGCTATCAGCATGGGATCTGTAGTTGTTAAAAGCTGATCTTAAATGGACCATCTTGATTACCTGCTCATTGTGATCTCAATATTCCTTGCTAACTGTAGAGAAGCTTGCTTCCACTAGTGCCAGCTCACATTTAAGTCATTAATCCTTGCCTACATAGTGACTTCTGGGTCTGAACTCAGTAATAAAGGATTATGTTTCTCCTTGGTGGTGTTCCTCCAAGAACATTGCCTGGCATTGCCATCACTGCACACAAGGCAATCACAGTTCAAATGTAAATGGACTTAACTTATTTGGTGCTTTTTTAGTCTCATCAACGATCAATGCACTTTACATTTACAGTCACACACATTTTTACAGTAATTTTTCTACACAAACATGCACACAATCCCACAATTTGGGTTTCAGTATTTTGCCTGAGGACTCGTGGACTTGAGGAGCCAGGGATCATATCATCAACTGGTTAGTTGTCAACTCATTCTACCTTCTGAGCCACAGATGCACTGTGCAGAAACACAATGTGAGTCCTGAGGAAATGTAGAGACCAGTTCTCGGATGTGGGGTAGGGTGATGCCTTAAAAAAGATCTTCAACCTGTCCCTGAATAAATCCATCATTCAACCTTGCCAGAAGTCTGCCACAATCATTCCATTGCTAAAAAGAGACCTCCCCAGTGACCCCTCAATTATCATGAAGTTCTTCCAGGCACTAGTCCTTCAGTGTATCAAAGGGATGAAGTCCAAAGACAGACAGTGTAATATTCAGAAAATAATTTTGTGCTTTACCCCTCAAATATGAAATTGATTTCATCCCTTTAGGTTGTTTCATCTTCTCCTTAGATGAATCCAACCACCGTGGTGTCCTTTACAAATTTTTTAGGATGAATGGGGTTACAGTTGTAAATATAAATGGTGTAGAAGAGGGGGCTTAACATGCAACCCTGTGGGGAGTTGGTGCTGAGGGTGGGGGAGAGGTGGGGGCCCATTCTAACATAATAGGGTAGTTGTTGAGACATGTTTTATTTATATATTTTGCGCTTTCAATCAGTTTAGTTTGAACTCTTTTTAATTTTAATTACTAATAAGATTAATTTTTAGCCTGAAGAATTTATTAAAAGCAGTTCATGATAACTAGGCCATTTGTTCTAAAACTATGTGAGGAGGAATTAACACATACCAGGGTTCCTAACCCCAGAGGTTAAAGGATTCCCGCATTGTATCGGCTCTGTGAAGAAAGGCTCTCCATACTAAAAAAAAACAGAGAATGTGTCATCATTTAGAAAGGTGCATCTCATAGGAGCAAATCAAAATTTCAACATGTCCAATATTTGCTTAATGATCAAATACCTGCAATAATGATATTTCCATCAGCTTCAGGTTATCCAGGTTACTTGGTTATGTGTACAGTATGTAGTGTTATTTGGTGATATTCAGCAAATACTGATATTATCAACAAAGAAAGTGATAGGATTCTCCCTCCACCTGTTCTCACCACTGAGAGCATCCTGATCACCTGCATCAGTGTCTGGTATGGGAACTGCAAAGTCTCTCACTGTAAAACCTGACAATGAACAATGACCACAGTGTAGAAGATCATCAGCACTTCTCTCCCCTCCTTAAAACCCTATGCACATAAAGCATAGTACACCAACAAGGCCCTCCACATTGTAAGTGAATCAGCCCACCCTTGCCACAGCTGCTGCACTCCCTTACTTACTGGCCAGAGGTACCGGTGTATCAAGACCTTCTTTGTCGGACTGTACAAAAGCTTTAACCCTCAAACTGAGAGGATAATCAACAGCTCAAGAGCTAGATAGTCCACGACAGTTGATATTTCATTTATACATATATGATTTTACATAATGACAACAATGAATCCTTGAACTTGAATTAGTGGATGTGGTTAACATCACCTGCTCAAGATGAGAATATTGTTGCTGTGAGCAAGTTTCCATGCTATTTGCAGTTGAATCAAAACACTGCAATTTTGGCTATAGATTCCATTGTTATATTATGTTTAACCTCATAATTCATGAAACCCCTTCATCCTTTTTTCATCTTCCTCCGGGTTCACTATCTGTGCTTGTTTCTCCTCCTCTGTATGCACCTGGTGTTGGGAGGTGTCCCTGGTCTATGCCAGCATTCAGTAGCACATGATCACCTTCTGAGCCTTAATCACCTGGTAAGGCTTCACCCAAAAACATGCTTTGTTGAGACTGCAGATAGGGAGGAATCATTATGCCTGTATCTGCATTCTATTATGTGGACATATCCTGATCGAAGAGAACTCCAATGTGAGAACTTAATGTGCTGTTACTGGAGGTGAATGCAATGCTAATTATCGTATTAGTTTAATAGCAGAAAAATTCTGGTCATCTAGGTCTATGTCCTCAAGGCATGCATGAAATCTAGCCAACTGATTAGTTTCATCAGGCTTCACTGACAAGTAAAATTGAGTGTCATCTGCATAACAATGGAAATTTTTCCCAATAATGTTGCATAAGGGAATTATTTATATAGGGAAATATAATGGGTCCAAGCACAGAACCCTGTGGAACATGACAATCTTTTGTGTATGTGGAGGTTTTATCATTAACCTCTGCAAATTGAAATTGATCTAATAAATAGGTCATAAAACAGCTTATAGCAGTTCCTTTAATGCCAATTAATTGTTCCAGTCTCTGTAATAGGATGTCATGATCAAAACTGAAATTCAGGACTAACATTTAACAAGTACAGAGACAAGCCCTTTATCTGATACAATTAGAAGATCATTTGTAATTTTCAACACTTCCTTCTCTGTGCTGATGCACACAGATGAAGAAAACGTTTAAGTTAGTTTCTGCCCCTGGAATTACCATGGATTTGCACTCACTACTGATGGGGTAAGTAATATTCACTTGCCTGAGTTAGGTTTAGCCGCACTTCTGACTTTTTTTGTCCCTAGTCTTTGTGAGTTTGAGCAAAGATACTCTTTCACTGGTCTGACCCTGTTTCTCCATATGTCTTTTTCTTTTCATTTGCAGTATTTCCTCTTATGGGTCTTTGTACAATGTCTTAACTCACTAGTACTGGAAGTGGAATCTCATCAGACCTTGTGTTGTTTTAGACTTTGGATTATTCAGACTGATATTAACCTCAACCTAGCCTTGAAAGGGGAATTCTGTGCCACTTGCAGCTCTCAAGTCCAGTAGTTCATCCTCACTCAACAAGTCACTGATGTGATAGATTTTTACATGAGGTAAGTTTTGGGAATTCCATGCTTTACTCATAATAGATACCTGGGCTCCTGTGTCCCAAAGGGCTTGTGTCTTAATGTTATTCATCTTGCCCCAGTTTTCTCTTCTAAATAAAGTCTTAGTTTCAATTAGGGTTCCACAGAAAACACCACTACCTCCAAAGTTTTCGTTTCAGGATAGCCTTCCCTTAAATCATATTTATCTGGTGTTCAAGGCTACTGAAGCTCAAAGTGCATCATGAGGATGATTCATCAATATGCTTGGTTATTCTGAAGTGCTTCCTGCATCCAATGGCAGAAGCAGCACAGCAGTTGTTCATAGAAAGGTTCTCTTCAAGATCAAAAAACATTTCATCTGTTACAAGCTTGTTTCTGGGAGCATAGTGTTCTAATGGGGTAATAGGGTACTCTGAGCTCTCCAAGATATGATGTTGCCTGACCATTAAGGGCTTTGTAGATGAGGAGGAGGATTTATTCTGAAGTCCTTTCTGAATCAGTTGGAAGAAGCAGCACAGCAGCTGTTGCTCGTTAATTCTCTGCCTCTCTGCTAAGCCCTTTGTTCCATGCTTTTTCCCCCTGCTCTTGCTTTGACAGAAAGCAGCACATGGTCTTCCAGTTGTCCTCCCAATGTAGGCTGCTCGGATTGAGCCCCAACCTCCTACCCCTTGTCAATGTGCATTGCAGTATTTTTATAGTCAGTCCAAGCATTTTTTTCTTCTATTTCCAAAAGAAACCTCAGTGCTCCGACATCCTGCTTTCAATACATCCAATAACAGTTATAAAACAATAAAAAACAACCTGGTGTTATTGTTGTCCTACTGTTTAGACTTCAACTGTTAGCTCAGTGCTAGGTACTAGTGTAGTTGTCTACCTCTCTCACAAAGCAGTTTTTGTTATTCATCCCAAAGTCTTTCACTATGAAATAAAATTTACCTTGGCGGAAATTTCAGATTGTTATATCATTCAGTCATTTTTATTAATTCATCAGACAAACCTAGCAAAATATACAAGCTGTCTGTACAGCAACACCTTCCACACACTTCCATGACAGACTAAATGCTTAGGTTCTATATTACAACTAGTTTTCTTCCATGTGGCTTGCAATATGTGTGCCACACAGTGCTTACTCTGTCCCCGACTGGTGAGTGCAATACATGTGTAAATGAAATAAAAGAGACAACAAGAGATTAAAATCTATTTTTTAAGGGTGACCTGGCCAAGAGACACAAATAATACAAACAAATATAACTGTCTAAATAACAAACACAAAAAAGTGAAAACAAATCTGGTTTATATACAATCCTAAAATGATTTCAGTGAAAAATGACATTAACCAAGAGTACTTATTTCTCAAACATTTATAACTGACCAAAATGGACCCCTATATTGATCAGTTTTAACAAATTTAGGTCCTACTTTACATTATTTCACAAAGAACAGTGCATTTAACAGCATTTAGGGATGGATTGAGAACTATTCCCTGTATTGTGACTGTATGGCTCTGTGAAATTGTACAGCCACTGAGATTAATTTCTCAGTCTCAATCTAAAAAATGGCTGTATATGTGGCTGGAACAACAAGCAACATTTCATTCTTCCTGGAATTCAAATCTAAAAAGTTATGACACATCCAAAAATAACAAGCATTTCTCCAGTATCAAGAGTAGGATGGTATCCCTGGCTATGTATTGGCCACATAGTAATAATAACTAATCTTGTATTTTATCAAGATTTGTACAGTTGCAATATGTACACATAGATAATAGTCCAAGCACTAATCCCTGAGGAGCATCATATATAACAGGAACATATCACATTATTATAGACAACACTTTGTAAATGGACTGTACTTGTAAAGTGCTTTTATATTTTTTTTGACCACTCAAAGTGCTTTTACAGTACTGTCACTTTCATCCATTCACACACACATTCACACAGCACATGCTTCTATGTTGACGTGCACACCTACACATTCATACACTGATGACACAAAAATCAGGGGCAATTTGGGGTTCAGTATCACTTCAACATGTTGACTGGAGGAGTTGGAGGGATCGAACCACCTTTCCGATTGGTGGGCGACTGCTCTGCTACTCCACAGCTCTACTGCTCCACAGCCAAACATGGGGCGGCTGAGTGAGTGGAACAGTGCAACATAAGTGCCACAGCTATGCAGTTAACAAGTCATTTACTGCCCAGGAGTGCTTGGGTCAATCACTTTTCTAAATGTGAAATGAAGGGGAGAAATGGATCTTTTGGAGTCTGTGGATCAAGGTTTGGTCTTTCATGTAACAAAGTAACTATGGCTGATTTAAAAGAATTGACTACAATACCAGAACTGAGAGACTCATCGTGGGGAACAGATCTTTAATAAACAGCCTGGAATGTAGGCCATGTTGTAGGTTTTGAATTAGAAACAATTTAAGAAAGAGTCAAAAGCCTGACTCAGGTAAAAAGGCTGTGTAAAAGTTCTCAAAAATCTTTACTGAAGCAAATGTTGGCACACAGGAGGGCAGTCAGGAATAGGTAAACAAAACCATAAGGCTAGGCAAAAGATGGAGACCAAAACAAAAACAGAGTCAAACTGAGAATACAAAACACTAGGAAAAATGGCAAGTAACACTTGTTACTTGTAACAAAGACAAAGTGGCACAGAGGGAGTACAGAGTCTAACTTGAAGATAAGTTGAAAAATGTTTAAAGACATAAGGTCGATTTTCTATAATAGGAGTTAGGCCTTTTCCCTGAATTTGTTTTTCAGAAACACTTTTCCTAAGGCACAGCACCCACTGACTGTCGAAGTGCACCTATTTCCTCTTATGAACAGATTTTTGCTCTTTGTGTTTGTGGGGATTAGTCACACAAGTGTTAAAAAGACATTGTTCAGGCATCCTGACAACGTTTTGTTCAAGGTGCATACCATATTCCAGCCATGGTTAGATTCTGGTTGAGGTCATATCCCCTTCTCACCACTGGTTTCCCTTCTTTGACTTTGAAATAAAGATACTCATCAAGATTTTAATGCAATAGATTTTAATGCAAGAAATTTTACTTTGGCAGTGGGGCTCTGCTCCTGTAATGCTCTAGAAACAGACCTAAACCGGTGCTGTGCAGTGCAGGAGCAAAATTTGGCTATTAGCAATAATTAATAATTATCAAAGATAATTATTAATTATTATTGAAAATTAAATAAATCTTATTAATCAAAATTAATCATAAATGGGGCACCACCGGGAAGACCCGGACCAATAACCAAATTGTGGATGCAGTCTCAAGGGGCTGTTCACTTAGATAAACCAATATTTGGGAAAAATTGGTAATTCTAGACTGAACAGAGAAGGAGTTGAGGTCAGCAATGACTTCGTCAACCAGCTTTGTATGACAATATGTGAACAGAAAAACAGCAGGGCAACTTCTCCTTAGAATATGACAGGATTTATTAACATCAGTAGCATCAATCTCCAATCAATATCACTTCTGTCTAACAGATCCTGTCATATGCAACAACTACTAGCTACCAACTACAGATCACAAATAAGTATTGAGGGTCGGCCGGAAGGAAGTCTGTCGAGTGTAATGGCGGCTCACCCATAACACATGACTTCAACAAAGGAGAACAGCTGAGCAGGAGGTTCAAACTTCCCTGCACTGAGGTGTTTATGTAAGGATGTGTGTGTGTGTGTGTGTGTGTGTGTGTGTGTGTGTGTGTGTGTGTGTGTGCTAGTAAAGAAAGAAAAGGGGTAGAAGTGTTCAGCAGCAACGTTCTGGCGATCTTGATTGAGGGGCAGTATTTATCTGTGTTACGCAGAAACTCGCTCGGCTCAGCTGATGAGCGATGTGAGTCTGGACCTTTAACTAACAACAGCAAGTACTGGTCTCGATCACGAGTGCAGAGCAAGACAGGATTGATCCGCTGCAGACGGATTGAATTATAGTTCACTCAACTCTTGTGACATAAGTGAACGAATAGCAGCAACAGCACAAACAATATCTTCACAATATTGTAACAGCAACAGTCTAACACACCCTAATTGATAACATCTGTATATAAATCTCTTACTCTTTTGCAGGTAAAGTGGTGTGGTTAGTTCGTCCTCGGTGTCCTTTGTGCAGGCAAGGAGTTGTTGTTTAGCGGCTATCAGCGGCTAACGTATCTTCTCAGCGAGATGGCTAGTCTTCGGCAAGGCGACCTAATTCTGGCTCATGGAGGGGAATTAATGAGTCGACTTTAAAAGAAGTAAGGTCTGTGCTCTTTCTTCTTGAAACGGGGTAGGACTCGTTAACTACCAGGTCTCGCATCCGAGGGCATCCGGGCGAGAGGGTCGATCCGTGGTCTCGAGCCGTGCTGTACTGTGCTTTCTCAACACACAAGGGGGAGAGCAGAGATCAGCTCAACCAGCGAGGGAAATCCATAGGCCTAAAAGTTAATCATTTACACAGGAACTCCTAACTAGGACTAGAGTGTTAGCCACGTGGGATGGGGTCTAGTCTTAGGAGCGGCTATTGTTGCTACTTCTATCAGTGAGGAATTCACTCTTTGTAGCAAAGGTCCAAGCCAGAAGCGTGAGTTTCAGGAGTTTCTGTGTTAATATAACTTTAGGTGACATCACAGTTTGGGACTGAACGTGGCGGATTTCACCCAATGGGAGCCATGGATTTTGGGGGAGCGCCGGTGGTCAGCTGATGCTGGATGTATTGGGGGGTCACTTATCTGGTCGGTTACTCAGATGACACCGCATGTTGGGGGTTGCTGAGTTCTTTGTCTTCCTCAGGGAGCAACACGTGGTCTTAGCTGAGTTCTTTGTCTTTCTCAGCTAGCAACACGTGGTCTTGCCCCAGGCAGCATCAGTGCTGGACCTCACTAATGCCTTTGTGGCCAAGTGGCAGCAAAAGCTGCTGAAAAGCTAGAAACCAGAGGAGTGGATATTATTATTGCAGTCGATTAATATGTGTTAATATTTTATCAGGTTTCCAGTTAAATGGACTGCATTTGTATTCCACTTTTCTTTACCTATTGACCACTTAAAGCACTTTACACTACTGCCAACATTCACCTATTTGCATACACATTAATGGAAGGCTTTTTTCCCATACATGCAGCACATTTTATACATACATCTACACTGATGAATATATCGGGTTGGAAGCATGCTTTAGAGACCTTTTTGTCTCTGATTTCCAATGATAATAATCCCCCAGAACATTACTTCTGTGCCACAGAATTCAATGAAATATAGTTGCTTTTACCTTGCACCACCTTGCTGTTATCCATGAACAATAAACATGACACTGTCAGACAGAGTGGTATGACATGGTTCCTGAAACCTTAAAGCTAAAGGGGGAAAACAGTATATTATGTCTGCATATTAGGGGGATAAAAAATAATGATTCTGACTGCTGGCAAGTCAAGTCAACTTTACTTATCTAGTAACATATAAGTAATAATAACACAAGTTATCTCCAGGCGCTTTTCATATAGAGCAGGTCTAGACCAAACTCTAGCCAAGGTATTAGCAATAAAATCCATTGAGAGTTACAAAAAGTACTCCACAGATATGAATAGCCCTCTCATCATGTAGTGTTTGATAGCTATAAGGTTTACCTATTAAACAAACTCTATATTTGTGGTTTGGATCCTGCTCTGTTTGTTCTGTACTGAACTACTTTTTGCTCCCTGCAGGGTGAACAGTTTCAAACCATAGGCACTGTTAGCCTTGGTTTTCACCCTGGAGATCCATGTTCCAAAATATTTTTTCTTCTTGTCAACAAATCCCTTAAAAAGACCGAAATAACAAATTAACAAATTAAATTGTTCTACTATGAAGTTTTAAGTGTAAGGGTAAACAATGCACTGTGGCATGAAATTTTGTTGTTTTAAAAATTTGATGATATAGATTGTGAAGCCAAAAAAATGGACCACAATATTAAATCACTTAAAATGAGACTCCCATAAGATGGGTGGGTGCAATAGGCCTAAAAGGCCTTTCTTTGCTTGGCTGACCTGTTCTTGACATTTATGTTCAATGGGCATAGTGGTGGAATTTTTTGCAAGAAAATGGCTGAAATAGATAATGCTCTCTTGAACTTTAGATCAACTGTAAGGTATCTTTGTGCTTTTTTAGCATGAAGGCAAAAATATTATTTGTAAGCTTTGTACTATGGCATCAAGGTGAAGGATATAACAAAAAGCATTAGCCAGAAATACGAGACTATTTTCAGCCAGAGACATGAGACCATTTTTAGTAGTTGATGATGAAGAATATAAAAACTTGTCAACATACAGGAGCGCAAATATCATATTCTGTCCAAAACATACTTCCGTAAATCTGTAGTTCCTGCTATACATGAGATCAAGCTTCAAGAAACTCTCCAGAAGGCTGAGAGACCACATAATCAACTGCCAGTGAGAAATGACAAGTTTTTTTCATCAAGTTTGCACTGTGTTGTTGTCATATATATGCTGGCCAAAATATTGCTGAGGTGCTGAAATTGGCCGTTTCTTAATGGGAACTTGGAACGGCTAATCAGCCCACTTCTATTGTCTAAAAAAATGGACACAGCTCTGAGAGAACCTGGATTGGGAATACACATTAGGTGTTAAGCCCAAACTTTAAATCTGAACAGCTAAACACGATTGGGTGTTCTCAACATTAGCTCTTTGCTGGTGTTGTGCTTCGGAGCCTAATACAGGACTTGGTTATTGGCAATAATTAGTGATTATTAAAATAATCATTAATAATTGTAAAGATTTGGATGGATCGTCTTAATCGGGATTACTGAGACGGGGCACCACCGGGAAAACCCGGACTAATAGCTGAAATTCGGATGCAACCTCACATAAGGCACCATCCGTTGTGCAGTGCAGGAGCAACGATTTGGCTATTAGCTAGAATTACTGATTATCAAGGATAATCTCGAGTAATAATTAAATTTAACAGAATCCGATCAATTTAAACCATCAAGAACGGGGCACCACCGGGACAAACCCGGACCAATAACCAACTGTTGGATTCAGTCTCAAGAAAGGGTGTTCACTCAGAATTGCCAATAATTGGGAATTATTGTTGATTCTATAGTGAATAAGAAGGCACAGAGATCGGCACTGACCTTGTCAACCAGCTTGTTATCACAGTACGTGAACAGAAACACAAATAAACTTCTCCTTTAGCAATAACAGAATTTATTATCGTCAGCAATATCACCTTCAATTATCATCACTTTCAAATAATAAATCTTATTATTTACTACTAGCTACCGATCGTGAGATTGTGTAAGTATTGAGGTAGGTATGTATGAGTATGCAGGAGTATCTATGTGGTGGTGTGTGTATACGTGTGAGTGTGTGTGAGGGCGCGTGAAGGAGGGTCTATGTGTGCGCGCGCCCGAAGGGAGGCGGACTGAGGTGGCGGACGTGTCTCGTTACAGTCACGTCACGCGAGGGTCGGCCGGAAGGGAGTCTGTGGAATGTAGTGACGTTACACCGTTACCACCAGACTAGACAAAGAAAACTAAGTGGGGCAGGTTCGAACTCTCCCGCGCGCGGGCGTTCGAATCGGAACGTGTGCATTAGTGGAAGAAGAAACAGACAAGTTCAACCAAAGACGCTCTGACGATTGTGATTTAGAGACAGTGTTTCCTGTATCACACAGACTTTACTCGACTCAGTTGATGAGCGTTGCAAGTCTGGAGTTTTAACCGACACAGAAAGTACTGGTCTCAATCGTGATACAGAGCGGGACAGAAGTTATCCGCTGCAGACGGATAACTTATAATTCATTCAGTGATGTTCACAGATGACTTAAATAACACACAACCCATGTAGTCCTAAACATTCGACAGCTTATTACACTTTCTTTACTAACGTCTGCCCAGAGCTATAAGCCTCTTACTCTTTGACGAGTCCAGCGGTGTGGCGAGCTCGTCCTCGGCGTCCGTTTGCAGGAGAAGAGTCGTTGGTTAGCGGCTCTCGGCGGCTTACTTATTTTCTCGACGAGATGGTTAGTCTCCGACGAGGTGTTTGATTCCGGCTCACGGCGGGGAATTCTTTCGTCGACTCAGAAGAAGCAGGATCTGTGTCCTTTGTCTTCTTCGTGAAACGGGTAGGACACGTTAGCTACCAGGTTTCACCTCCTCGGACGTCCGGGAGAGAAGGACGGTCTGTGACTCTGGACCGAGTTGAACGGTGTCGGCGCGACACACAGCGAGGAGCGGAGGGCGGCTGGAACAGTGGGGGAATTCCGCTGACTCACGGTTAGTTAGTTAACTCAGAAACTTGGACTACAACTAGTGTTCGCCACGAGGGACGAGGTCTAGATCTGGGTGCGGTTATCGGTGCCACTTCTATTGGCGAGGACTTCTCTGGTCTTGGCGAGGGTCCAACGCAGAAGGGTTATTGGTGCCACTTCTATTGGCGAGGAGTTCTCTGGTCTTGGCCAGGGGCCAACACAGAAGGGACGAGTTTCAGGAGTTTCTGTGTTAATATAACTTTAGGTGATGTCACGAATTGGTGTTGATTCTGACGGATTTAGCCCAATGGGAGCTGTGGAGATTTTATGGGTCCCGCTGTTCGGAAGGCACCGCTACTGGGGGTCATCCATTTGGTCAGGTAACCAACAACTGGGGGTGGCCCAGGGGATGCTGTGGAGCCTTCTTTGTCTTACCTTGGTTTATTACACGTGGCCTTAGCTGGATCCCCAGGTTTGTTGCCTTGTGGCCTAGGCCTTTCTTTCTCTTTACAGTTTAGGTACTGGGCTCACTGGGCTCTGGGCTGAGTTTCTTTTTTTTTTTTTTTTTTTCTTTATATGAGATAGATGTGTTGAAAGTGAGGCACAAACACTAGCTGGTCCCAAAGGTTTCAGGTTTCTTTTTACTTCTTTATCAGATATATGTAAGTGCTGTGTGATGTCTCTGTTAAGGTTATAGCTGGGCTTTTCTTTTTACTTTTGATTGGTGCCTTTGTGCCTTGTGGTGAAAAAAGTCCAACAGTTTTGCTGATTATACCCTTTACTCACATGATGATCAGAGTATGGCATTACAGACTCACATGATGATCAGAGTATGGCATTTACCAAGGAATGCTCAGCTAGAGTGGTCAGTACGAGAGGACAGTTCCGGAAAATCTTATGGATAGGCACAGTGGGATGTGGGACCAAGAGACAGCTGACATTGATATTTTATTGGATTTAAGTTTTGCTGGAAGTTAATCAAAATCCAATTTCTTCCAAAAATCTAATTTCAACACAATCTCACTAAAGAATACCTACATTTTAGTTGTGAGGTATGGTGACCAAAACACATCTTCAAACAATCTGCCAAAAGTCACCAAGTTATTTAGCCAATGTTCGGTTTTGATGCTCAACTTGATTTTCAACTAAAATTTAATGTCTTTTCAACATTAGAGTTGTTATAGTTCAATGTCTTTCTGATTTTACAGAGATGTCTAGTACCAGATGGGAAAGGGTGGAAAGAAACGTCTCACATTCATCCCATGCTTTCACCTATGACATAGCTTTGTGCAGGGCCTCAACTGCTGCATGAAAATGTCAAAATCCTGATTTCTATAAAATTACATGTAATTGTTTGAAGCCAAAAATATAAAATGATTTCCTGTGAAAATACAAATACAATTCACAAGTTCCAGAAGTCAAGTGAGCACTAGTGTGAGACTGGCTCATTACATTTCACTCAGTCCTTCACCTACATCCTTGTGGTGTTCATAGTCTCAGCTAATACAAGAATCCAGAGCTTGTTAGTCAGCATAAGTGACGTCTTCTAGCAATTGATATTAGTTTGTTGTCTGCCAGTCTGTTAAGTACAGAGGTATTCAGTAAAGAGCTGGGTGTTTCTTTTCTTAAAGACTGAGAGGGATTTTATAGATCAAACAGAATCAGTATTAGTAGATCAGAAGCACATTCACATATTGATTGAGCTTTGAGCCCTTGACTTTGTTAAGAAGGGAAAGAAGGGAAAACTTTGTGAGGGAATATCTCTGCACTGCTGCCAGGCTGTTTAATGAGTCTGGGTCATAAAAACCTGAGAGCACCTCTCCTTGTTAAGATATGTTTTGGAACATGTTATAACTAAATAAATATTAGAAAACATTACATTAAATTTTAATGAGGACTGATTCACATTTAAACATTCTTATTTTTCATTTCATACTCAAGAAGTAGGGATCTGCTTGTTTTAAAAAATCCTTGAATTTAAAAACAATGGAAAGGAAAGGAAAAAAAAGTGCAAGAAACATGTCTAAGAAGGAATAAATAAGAATTCTGAGATCTTAGTTTGTTTCCATTAATACTTTGTTACAAGTAGATTATCTATTATAGTGAATCATGACTCAACTGTAATGTTACACCAACACATATATTGTCTATCAGAGCTTGATAAATTGTATCTAATTCCTCTTCACCAAAGAGCTCAACTGTTGTACAAAAACTATTAAAACAATCAGTGAAACACACTGTTACACCCGGCGAAGCTAGTGGGGCCAGCACCTGCAGATGCCTTAGAAGATACAATGTCGATATAAAGTTAGGTCAAGCTGCAGACTATATGCTCTGTGCCTTTGGTAAAAGTAGGAGTTAAAAGCAACTTAAAGGTATGTTAGGTCGGTTTAAAGACACCTGTCTAAAACTTTTGATGACACACTACTCCCACCCACTGTGGAGCCTAGCGATAGATCAAAACAACAATTGACATGAATTGTGAGCTTGGATAGGATTTCTCACCCATTGTTTGATATATTTAACTGTGTTTTGATAAATAACTTACCATTAACACACACTGTAGTTTATATGACTAAATTACTGAGGATTTAACGGGGTCTGGAACTGAGAGCCATAAACAAAGTCAGGCAGTCAGAGACGCTTGAAATGGAGATGTTGTTTTTTTTTTTTTTGTTTTTTTGTTTTTTAGTGGGATTTCTTGACAATAAGAAAAATATAGAATATACAGCTGGCAAAATAAGTATTGAACACATAAGCGTTTTTCTCAGTAAATTTATTTCTAATAGGGCTATTGTAATGAAATTTTCACCAAATGTCAGCAGAAATCCACACATGCCAAGAAATCAAACCATAGATGTCCATAAATTATGTGTAATAAAGTGAAATGACACAGGGAAAAAGTATCAAATGCATGAAGAAAGGGAGATGCAAAAAGGCATGGAATGCTAAGACACCAGCTGAAATCTATCAGTAATTAGAAAGCACTCCTGCCCCTTGTCGATGCAAATAAATATCAGCTGGTTCAGTCCCAACTGATGGCCTATAAAAAGGTGTCTCATTACCAAGGTGTCACACAAGAAACATCTCATGATGCGTAAAAGCAAAGAGCTCTCTCAAGACCTGTGCAACCTTATTGTTGCAAACATACTGAAGGCATTGGTTACAGAAGGGTTTCTAAACTTTTGAGTGTTCGAGTGAGCACTGTTGGGGACGTAATCTGGAAGTTGAAAGAACATTATTTCACCATAAACCGGCCATTACCAAGTGCTCTTTCCAAGATTTTTGTCAGAGGAGTGAAAAGAATTATCAGAGGAGTTGTCCAAGAGCCAAGGACTAGTTGTGGAGAGCTTCAGAAAGACCTGGAATTAGCAGGCACAATTGTTTCAAAGAAAACAATAAGTAATGCACTCAACCACCATTGCCTGTAAGCACACTCACCACGCAAGACTCCATTGCTAAAGAAAAAGCATGTTGAAGCTTGTTTAAAGTTTGCTGCACAACATTTGGACAAGCCTGTGAAATATTGAGAGAATATAGTCTGGTCAGATGAGACCAAAATTGAACTCTTTGGATGCCATAATACACACCATGTTTGGAGCTTGTCCTCCAAACATGGTTTCTAAAGGTGCTATTGACATGCAATTTTCACCAGATGTTGGTAACTAACAAACCAAATAATCCATACATAGAAAGAAACCAAAAAAAAAAAATAAGATCAGAAATAAAATTATGTGTAATAAAATGGAATGACATGGAAAACGTATTGAACATGCTTGATTAAATTTATTTAATAGTACAAAAGCCTTTGTTGGTAATGACATCTTCAATATGCCTCCTCTATGGAGAAAGTAGTCACATGTATTGCTTCAGGAATGCAGAACACAGGAATGCAGATTCTAGAGTCTCACGGCAACATTTGAACATGAAACATGAAATCACATGTGTTTGCCAGGTTAGCAGAGGAGGGGGTTGGGCATGCCCATTGTTCAGTTGACCATACTGGCTGGCTTCAGCCCAATCAGCTGGTCCCTGGTAACAATTTTCATTGTATGTGCATAGGTAGTGTAGCAGAATTGACAGAATTCAAAAATCTAGCTGAATGAAAGAAGTAATTTCATAGTGAAAAATAAAACAACTCAACTCAACCAGCAGGTTTAGAGATGGTGAATTAAATTACCAGGAACATTTGGAAATAAGTGACAAGAGAAGAAAGCAAAAATATTGGAGAAATACAAAAAACAGTAGGAGCAGCTGCAACAGGGTGCATGTAAGGTCAGCAGATGTGCACAGAAAATAAATACACTGTCCTTAGATGAGGAGCTCATCTGTAGTTTTCAGACAGCAGGAAGAAGCAGACAAAAATGACAGATGCTCGTTCAAATTTCAGTTTTAAATGGTGTGGTGACATAGTATGGATTGCATTTACACTTGGCTGAGATCTAATCACAACACCTCCAGATATGGTCTGCTGACCCTGTAGTATTCAGTTTTAGTTCTTTGTCCTGTGCATTTTATCTTTGCAATAACATTTTTTTTTTACTGATTCAGATACAAAATACAGAAAGATTCATTGGTCTTCACTGGTCTCTTATATTACATGTTCTATGTTAATAGCAAGTGTAATGTAAATTTAATGCAAATGTTTTGTCTAGAAGACAAAAATATAACTTTTTTTCATTAAAGTTTTTCTGTTGAAATTGTTTTTCCTGTTGCTATTTTACCTTGTGTGACTTTCTATAGACTCAAATTTCCTGTTTTTCCCCTTTAGAGTGGAAGACATAACATGAATGATGTGTTCATATATGTGTGTATATATATGTAATGTTTGTCTATAATATATATAATGCAGATGTATTTTACACATATCATATAAGCATAAAATACATCATTTTCAGATTGCCATAACCACTTTTACCTACTGTAACTTGATTTTCATTTGTATTTTTTAAAATTTTTTATTTTATAGAAATTTTAGGTCTAAAAAAGCTCATTTTGTTTTTTGGTTCCGTTTGAGCTGTTCTTGCTGCTGCTGCTGCTGCTGCTGCTGAAAAACACCCTCACAGCATGATGCTACCACCATGCTTCACTATTGTGATGCAAGGCAGGTGATGAGTGGTGTCTGGTTTGCTCCAGACATGATGCCTAGAATTGAGGGCAAAAAGTTCAATCTTTCTTTAATCAGACCAGAGAATCTTTTTTCTCAATGTCTGAGAGTACTTTAGCTTCTTTTTTGCAAACTCCAAGCAGCTTTCATTGGTATCTCATTGAGGAGAGTCTTCCATCAGGTCACTCTGCCATAAAGCCCAGATTGTCGGAGTGCCGAAGTGAGAGTTGTCCTTCTGGAAATTTCTCCCATCTCTACACTGGATCAGAGTGACAATTTGGTTTATGGTTAGATTTACTTGTTCATTTTGGCCAGGCAGGCAGCTCAAGGATGAGACTTGGTTGTTACAAACTTCTGTTTAAGAAATATTGTGGGGACTAATCTCTGGGGAACATTGAATGCAGCAGAAATTTTTTAGCCTTCCCCAGATCTGTGCCTCAACACAATCTTGTCTTTGAGCTTTCTGGGCACATTCCTTTGACCTCATGGCTTGGTTTTTGCTCTGATATGCATTGTCAGCCATGAGACCTTATAGAGGCAGCTGTGTGCCTTTCAAATTAATTGAATATACCACAGGCTACACCAAACAGATGATAGTAAGGGTTACTTTATGAATACACTCTATATTGTTATGTCATATTTAAACTCTTGGACCATTCATGAATTTCATTTGTTCCTTTGAGAAAACAGTAAATTGGTCTTAAAATTGGTAAATTAGACAAATTCTCTTAAATCACTTGTTTGTTGACGATTTTCCCATCACTATTACAGGCACTTGGCAAATTGATTCACCCCTTTATTCAAAGTGGTACTGACTTTTGACTCTCTCCTCCTAAGAGGCAAAATATACTTTATTGATTTTTTTTAAATAAAATCAAAGTGTTTTTGTCACCATCTTCAATTTTTTTAATATCCTAATAGCCACAGACTACAATTAATTTATTTTCCACCAGTCATTGAAAATTTCTTGAATTCTGGGCTGCATGTTTTTTTACTGATTCAGGTATCGTGTTTTAATGCTGAGTATAATGTATACAAGTTCATTGCAAGGGTTGCATTCCTCACCTTGTAATACACAAGTCAGTTCTACCAGGTTCTAACTTTTCCCTCCCCACTGGAAAAAGTGAGAATCTGGTCATGTCTGCCTACTGAGCATCACCTTAGTCCCCATTTACACTGTAAAAGGAGAAGTGAAAAGATTTTGACCTGTAGGAGTCAGGAGGACCCAGTAAACTTCAAGTGTAATTATTCTTTTATCAAGACTTTAGATCTGATTGTCTTTGTCCAAGTATTAAATCTGCTGCTAAAGATCTCTTCAAGAATTGCTAAAAATTATTTTGCGCTGAAAATTTTTCACTGAAAAGAAAATGTTACCCAAAATGTGATAAACTGGACCTTTTTTATATGAAAATTTTCATTCTATTAACATTTTGTGGATGTTTGCATAATTAGGATTTCTAATAACTATTCAGCAATATTAATCACTATCAGTGATTAAAAGGGAATATTCATAAAATATACTGTACTAGAATATTACATGAAATGATTTGTGTTTGTTGTTAAAAGGACAGTCTGACCTGTGTTAGGCCACTGGTCACTGTAATATGATCCAGTTTTGCTGGAAAACATTACAAATGGTTATGGTTCAATAAGAGCCTGAATGACTCCTACCATGCTTCCACATGAACAAAAAGACTGCATACTATTTGAGATTGTTTTTATATTATGAAATATATATATATATATATATATATATATATATATATATATATATATATATATATATATATATATATATATATATATATATATATATATATATATATATTCTAAATACCACATTGAGGATACACACAAACATTTGTCTTCAGTTACACACAATCCACATCTCTCAGGTGTACACTTTTCAGATTCTATTTTCTAGCTGACTTCACTTTCATTGTGTTTTTATTTTGATGACCTCCAGGCTTTTGTGTTGACCAAAAAAACTCATTTCACATCTTTTATAGAAAGATCAAAGTAGTGACTAAACCATATCTGAGTGAACACATGGGAGTCAGCATTTTGGAATTTTACTGCTCTTTGAGAGACTTAATCTTAAGAGAAGAGTTGGATGAACAGAAAGGAAATGAGAAGTAATGGTGCAGTGTGTGATAGTGGCTATGTGGCACCAACCCAACCACCAATCAGTGATCAGGGATGATGACGCAGGTGCTGTCACCTCATAAAAGAGACCTCGGGCCCAGGAGGGTGACATTGGATCTCAATGTCTCAGATCTCAGTACTTGCCTGCAGCATAAAGGTAAGATCAGAAAATCACAGTTCATATTCACTCTTGGGTCTTTGGTGTTATGAGGACGTGGTCACTGTGGTTAATGTCTTCACAGTCCCAACATTAGTGTGCGTGTGTCTTTGTGATACTGAAAAGGAATGTGTTAATATTCTTATGGATGCATAGTCTGTTACGACCAAAGGTCACATTCGCAGTAAGAGTTTAATGGTTTGACCGAACAGTAGCACATGTTGTTTAGGTGGGTGCTTCATTTCCAAACCAATGGAGCTTGGTCCAAGAGCAATGGCATAATATGGGTGGAGTGGCTGTGGCTCGATGTAGACTCTTAGGGAAAGTAGCAGGAAGCTGTCTTTATTCAGTGAAAGATAGAGAAACAACTCTGAAACAAGACTAAGAGTGAGGTGGCAGTGTAAAGAACACTAAAGTGTTGCACATTGAGATGAAAAGTGAGGTTCAAAATTAATTTTTGATCCTCCCCATGTTATTACTGACCAGCTAGGGGTCAGAAATTGTTTTACAACCTATGTCAAACAGGTTTTTATTGCTGTGAGCATTAAAGTTTGAAGTGATGTGACTGGAAATAATGCCATTTTTTTATGTGAAGATGGCATAAATAGAAAGGTCAACATGTCACTTTTAAAATTTTATGATATAACTGTATATAGGTTGTGTGTGATGGGTATACAAAGAAGTGATAATGAACTAGAGAAATATGAGAAGTACAGTTGATATGTTTACTTAACATTTAGACAAACTATTTACATTATGTATGGGACTGGTCTGGACAGTTCAAATATTATGATTGCTTTAAGTACAGTTTTGACATATCATTAATTTGGCCCCACTAGTAAATAAATTAAAATTTTGACCTGAAGATGACCAAAATTCACAAGGCGCATGGTCTTGTCCCAGTGTCTCCACCAAATTTTATGATAATCTTCAGTCGGCTAAAATTTCAGCTTGGACAAAAGTGGTAAATAACCAAGTGGTGTGGCTAAAAATAGACCAAAATTATAAAGTGCAGATTATATATTATCAGGCATTGTTGGGGAAGCTGCTTTAAGACTGTAGCTATAGTTCTTAACTGAAAGTAGTTCAGCTACACTACTATCAGGAATATAACCACCACTGAGGATGCTGAGATCATCTTCTCTGTATTTTTTTAAATTTGATTTGTTTGTTTTTGTTTTTTTTACCAACCTGAGGGAAATCACTTTACCCTACTTGTACAATGTGACTTAACAGGAAGGTTGATGGTGTTAGCATTCCAAAAATACAATAAAGATTACATTGGGATTATTAGATTAGAAAATTATATCATTCAAAAGGTATTTAGATTATTTGAAATGATCCCTATCTGATGTCAACTGTTTAAGATATGAAATACAAATCCATATCCAGGTTAAAAATTCAACTTTATCTGTTCATGTTCCAAACATGTCCATGGGCAGGCATAGATGCAATATTGATCAAAAAACATTTTGCTTTTCATCTCTGTGGGTGCTGGTGCTGGTTGGTGCTCTGGTCTGTATGATGTGATCCACAGCCACCAGGGTCCAGCTGGACTCTATCCAGACGACTCTACAGGTTAATATTGAAGACAGGACAGGACACAAAGGTCTGTCAGTAAACAAATTCTCCACTAAGTCACTAAGTTAAATTTCGCCCCTAATTATTTGATTGTGAGCATTAAAGGTCTGCTTCAAGTACTGTTACACTGAATCTGTCCATCACAAACAAACATTTTTGACTGACAAGTTACACATAGACAGCAACAGTCTGCAAGGCAAGGACCGTGTGACCAGATGAGACAACGAAAGGCATCTAAAGGCTAACCCTTGGTAGGGTTTGCTCTTTTGTGTACTTGACAAACTAGCAAAGATTTGCTATATATCTATGATACTGCAGAGGGTGGTTAACAATGAAGAAGTGCACAGCACAACTGTCCTAAAACATATGTAAAACTCTGTACAGCACCAGGAAAGGTGCTGAAGAGTTTGTTAATCATCCTGTTTATCCCAATGTCTATATTAGGTAGATTATACTGTATGTATACCTAATGTGATGCTATGATAATGTCTTACGTCAGACAGTAGTACATTACATCATTTGATGACATCATATTGCATCATCACATGTCAGCGCTTCTGTCATGTGCCACAGTCATGTTGTCAACGTATCACATGACCATATAAGATCAAAAGGCACTCAGTTTGAGAAGTGATGTAAAGAAAGGAATCATCAGTGTTTATACTTTCCCAATGGTGCCCTGTTATTGTCAACCTTGATTAATCAGATTCTTTTAAATTTTAATAAATATTAATGATTCTTCTTCTTCTTCTTTTCCTTTCGGCTTTTCCCTTTAGGGGTCGCCACAGCGAATCAGTGTCCTCCATCTAACCCTGTCTTCTGCGTCCTCTTCACTCACACCAACTACCTTCATGTCCTCTTTCACTACATCCATAAACCTCCTCTTTGGTCTTCCTCTAGACCTCCTGCCTGGCAGTTCAAAACTCAGTATCCTTCTACCAATATATTCACTATCTCTTCTCAGGACATGTCCAAACCATCTCAGTCTGGCCTCTCTGACTTTATCTCCAAAACCTCTAACATGTGCTGTCCCTCTGATGTACTCATTCCTGATCCTATCCATCCTGGTCACTCCCAGAGAGAACCTCAACATTTTCATCTCTGCTACCTCCAGCTCTGCCTCCTGTCTTTTCCTCAGTGGCACTGTCTCTAGACCAACAGCATCGCTGGTCTCACCACAGTTTTGTACACCTTTCCTTTCATTTTAGCTGAAACTCTTCTATCACACATCACACCTGACACTTTTCTCCACCCGTTCCAGCCTGCCTGCACACGCTTCTTCACCTCTTTTCCACACTCTCCATTGCCCTGGACTGTTGACCCTAAGTACTTAAAATCCTCCACCTTCTTTATCTCTTCTCCCTGTAACCTCACTCTTCCACTTGGGTCCCTCTCGTTCGCACACATGTACTCTGTCTTGCTGCGGCTAACCTTCATTCCTCTCCTTTCCAGGGCAAATCTCCACCTCTCGAGCTTCTCCTCCACCTGTTCCCTGCTCTCACTACATATCACAATGTCATCTGCAAACATCATAGTCCATGGAGATTCCTGTCTAACCTCGTCTGTCAGTCTGTCCATCACCATAGCAACAAGAAGGGGCTTAGAGCTGATCCCTGATGCAGTCCCACCTCCACCTTGAACTCCTCTGTCACACCTACAGCACACCTAACCACTGTCTTACAGTCCACATACATGTCCTGCACCACTCTAACATACTTCTCTGTCACTCCAGACTTCCTCATACAGTACCACAGTTCCTCTCTGGGCACCCTGTCATTCGCTTTCTCCAGATCTACAAAGACACAATGCAGCTCCCTCTGACCTTCCCTGTACTTCTCTATCAACATCCTCAAAGCAAATACTGCATCTGTGGTACTCTTTTTTGGCATGAAGCCATACTGCTGCTCACAAATGCTCACTTTTGCCCTTAGTCTAGCTTCAACTACTCTTTCCCATAGCTTCATTGTATGGCTCATCAGCTTTATTCCTCTGTAGTTGCCACAGTTCTGAACATCTCCCTTGTTCTTAAAAATGGGCACCAGTACACTTCTCCTCCATTCCTCAGGCATCTTCTCACTATCTAAGATCCTGTTAAACAACCCAGTCAGAAACTCTACTGCTGCCTCTCCTAGACACTTCCATACCTCCACAGGTATATCATCAGGACCAAGTGCCTTTCCACTCTTCATCCTCTTCAGTGCCTTCCTCACTTCATCTTTACTAATCTTTTCTATTTCCTGATCCACAATAGCCACATCTTCTACTCTTCGTTCTCTCTCATTTTCCTCATTCATCAACTCTGCAAAGTACTCTTTCCATCTTCCCATCACACTGCTGGCACCTGTCAATACATTTCCATCTCTATCCTTAATCACCCTAACCTGCTGCACGTCCTTCCCATCTCTGTCTCTCTGCCATAAGCCCCTTGTTTGGCCTTTGCCACCTCTACTTTCACCTTACGCTGCATCTCCCTGTACTCTTGTCTACTCTCTTCAGTCCTCTCAGTGTCCCACTTCTTCTTAGCTAATCTCTTTTTCTGTATACACTCCTGCACCTCCTCATTCCACCACCAAGTCTCTTTATCTACTTTCCTTCCAGATGACACACCAAGTACTTTCCTTCCTGTCTCCCTGATCACATTAGCTGTAGTTCTCCAGTCATCTGGAAGCACCTCCTGACCTCCCAGAGCCTGCTTCAACTCCTTCCTAAAAGTCATGCAACACCCTTCCTTTTTTAGCTTCCACCATTTCGTCCTCTGCTCTGCCTTTGTCCTCTTTGTCTTCCTCACCACCAAGGTCATCCTACACACCAGCATTCTATGCTGTCTGGCTACACTCTCACCAACCACTACTTTGCAGTCACTGATCTCCTTCAGATTACATCGTCTACACAAGATGTAGTCTATCTGTGTGCTCCTACCTCCACTCTTATAGGTCACTCTGTGCTCCTGCCTCTTCTGGAAGAAAGTGTTCACTACAGCCATTTCCATCCTTTTTGCAAAATCAACCACCATCTGTCCTTCTGCGTTCCTCTCCTGGATACCGAATCTGCCCATCGCTTCCTCATCGCCTCTGTTTCCTGCACCAACATGTCCATTGAAGTCTGCACCAATGACAACTCTCTCATCTCTAGGGATGCTCTGTATGGCTTCATCAAGGTCCGACCAGAATTTCTCCTTCTCCTCCAGCTCACAGCCTACCTGTGGAGCATACCCACTAACCACATTGAACATTACACCTTCGATTTCTAGCTTCAGACTCATCACTCTATCCGACACTCTTTTTATCTCCAGGACATTCCTAACAAGCTCCTCTTTCAAGATAACTCCTACTCCGTTTCTCTTCCTATCTACACCATGGTAGAACAACTTGAACCCTGCTCCCAAACTTCTAGCCTTGCTGCCTTTCCACCTGGTCTCCTGGACACACAGTATGTCTACCTTCCTCCTCTGCATCATGTCAACTAACTCTCTACCCTTTCCTGTCATGGTTCCAACATTCAAAGTCCCTACTCTCAGTCCTAGCCTCTTGGCATTCCTCTTCTCTCTCTTCCTACGAACACACCTTCCTCCTCTCCTTCTTCTACCAACAGTAGTCCAATTTCCACCGGCACCCTGTAGGTGAACAGCACCGATGGCGGTCGTTGTTAACCCGGGCCTCGACCGATCCGGTATGGGATTCGTAGATCTGACTCGCATGTTTGATTTGGCAAAAGTTTTACGTCGGATGCCCTTCCTGACACAACCCTCTGTATTTATCCGGGCTTGGGACCGGCACAATAAGACACTGGCTTGTGTCCCCTTGCGGCTACATTAATAAATATTAATGATTATCTTTGATAATCATTAATTATCGCTTGATAACCAAATCCCATATGAGGCTCTGAAGCACAACAAATGATGCCCTGTGTGAGGCTCCGAAGATACCAGATTGGTCACAATATCAGACAGAATAACACAGGTGAATAATTTTGAATTATTAATTTTAATTTTTTTACTTATTTTTTTTAATTTTTTTTTTGCACTTCTCTTATTACTACTTGCCAAGCAGATAGGCAGTGTAATAGTAGTTAGTGAAATGTAAAAGATGGTTCCTAATTGCAGTTGACAATTGCAGAGTAACTGCAGCAGCTTGTAAGCCACAGGTTGAAACACTCACCTGTGCACACGTGCCAGCACTGCAGCTGTTTTTGTTTGTAAAGAATTCTTTTAGACCCACGGGGCAGGGAATATTCATTGAAAAAATAATAAAAGAATCCCCAGACACCCCAGATGGACGGAGCTGAAGCTCCCAAGAGGCCACTGGAACCAATCCTGAGGGATGTTGTCACTGGCCTCCTTCGCCTCTCCAGGAGCAAGAGGAGCAAGAGAGGCTCAATAGTTACAGTCCAAGTGACTGCCATGCTACGCTACAGGAACTTGCCGACTGTAAAAACAGCGTGGTCGGGAAGCCAGAGCATACCATTCAAGAGATGATATTTGAGTTGTTCCTGGTTTACCAGCACAAAGCCCGTCTACAGGCCACAGAGCAGCGAACACAACTTGCTCAGAGGGAAATGCCATCCTTTGGAAAGAAATGCACACCACTCAGGCTGAGCTGGACCGAAAGCAGGGAGATCATGATCTCCTGCGAGTAGAGGTCCGCACTGCTCAACAAGGAGCAGGATCCAGGCACAAGGAGGAATGGTCCGGTCAGATAAGTATTGGCACTGGCCTAGCAGCCCAGGAAGCACGTGACGAGGGCCCTGGGCCAGAGGAGGTCGCCCCCACAGGCTCAGACAGCTGACACCACCTCCAGCCAGATGACCCACAGGACCAGGAACCTCGTGACTGATTGTCAAGCGAGACATGTCTTTCTTGGAGGTTGGGAACCAAGCAGCTATCCAACTCGGCACGAATGGAGGTGGGAACTAGGAAAAGAACCACTCCTAGTTGGGTAACCGCCAACTTATTCATCATTGATGACTATCAGTCTGCTCTTGGGACGCAAGCGCCCCACATCATGGGGCCGCGCCCCCTATAGCCCTCAGCTCCACCCGCTTCAATAGAAAGGGGGGTGGCTATTCCCACGCCCAAGATGGTGTGGTCGAGCTTGAACGCCCACCATGAGCTGCATATACCACGAGACACACACCTGCATGTCAATCGTACTCCCTCGCTATCACCACAGGAAAGAAATCGTCCTCATCTGTTAGACAGAAGTGATATTAATTGGAGATTGATGCTACTGATGTTAATAACTCCTGTTATATCTTAAAGAGAAGTTGCCCTGGTGTTTTTATGTTCACATATTGTGATAAAAAGCTGTGTGATGGAGTCAGTGCCAACCTCCACTCCTTCTCTGTTCACTCTAGAAACACCAATATTTCCTAAATATTGCTAATTCTGAGCAAACACCCCCTTGAGACTGCAATATTAATATTTTAATATTTACCTGTAGAGTCCTCTGGATAGAGTCCAGCTGGACCCTTGTTGCTTTGAATAACATCATTTTGACCTGAGACTTAAACAGGCTAATGTTTGGATTGTTGCTAAACACCTTGTGTCCAGATGTAAACACTGATCTACACAATTTCAATACAAAATACTAGCAACAAAAAAGAGCCTCTTGAGCAACATTTGAATAACAGAAGTAATTATAAATTACACCTTCTGCTTTGTATAATCTGTTTACAGGACCCAGCATGTTAAAACATTGCTACACCCTACAACCTAACCTCCACTGGGATTAATACTGTTTGAATCATTTTTGTCTTTTTGCAGAGGAATTTCAGCAACTCTAACATAGTGACTGTCATAATGCCACAACTCATTTTTGCCTTGATGATAGTTGCCTTGTCAACCAAGGTCTACAACACCAGCAGTCTGAAATCCAACCACTACAGTGAAGGTACAGTCAGAATTTGGAGGCTTTTAAAAACATTGTACATATACAGATCAGTGCATGACCTTAGACACTCTACATGGTATCAATCTTTAGTCAAAATAAGAGATCATATTAAATGAGAACAAGTAACTTAACTATAAAAATCTAGAAATGTTCTGGAGGTTTTAATTTTTATTTATATGTTCACCTTTTTTTAAGTTCACTATTTTTTTAAATAATTTCTAGCTAGAGGAAATACCAAATAAGTTGGTTGCCATTTATCAGTATTGCACACCTGTTAATGTCAGAATGGGGTTTCCAAAAACACTGGTTCTTACACCTCCAATATTACATCATGATACAGTCTTTCATTGTCTGTGCCTAAATACCCATGTCTGTAAAATTCCAAAAATCCAGTTTCTAACACAGATTCTCTGTTGATCACCATTAGCTTGCACACCTGAGGTGTTAAAATTCCAATTCTATCACTATTAAATAATTTGACTGAGCCACAGACGACACTGTGGGCCAGTTTTTACAGGATGACAACTATATTCACATCTACCCCTGGAAAGAACTTAAGTGACGCAAAATGAAGCTCCAACAAAAAAGAGTAAACAATTTGACTCTTTTGTAAAAAATTAAATCAAAATATTGAAATCCTGAATATTTTATCAACAGAGTAGGTAAGAAAATTAAGAAATGTTTTCATTGTTTTCACAGTTTATTCAAATAATTTCTCATATTTTTTTTGTTTTCAGTTTTTATTTTTTTATGTCTTTTTTATCTTTAAATTTTTATAAAATCTTTTGAAAATGTTAAATAAGTGAAAAAAGTGGAAGTCAGAGTTCTTTTTTTTTCTAATTTGTCTTTCAGATCAGGCAATACTCAAAGTCCTGAGAGATTTAAGTCATGCATCAGTGATGCCGTCAGAGAGGAATTCTTGGAATTTACTGGCTGATAAGATCCATTCAACTGATGGAAAGTTTTCCAGGACTGGATGGTGGATCCAAAAGGGGATTCCCCCTCAGACGATAAAGAAAAGTCAAGATGTCTCCTCATACAACCTCAACTCCTTTGGTCTACGTTATGGAAAATGACTAAGAGGTCTGTTGTTATTCTGCACTTGTTCTGACATCTTCATAAATGGTATTTTAATTCAATTTATATATTAAGAATGGGGAAAAAATAAATAATGTCACCATTAAAAACTAAATAAAATATTCAGTTAAAGATTATTAGAGGAATTGTTTCCTGCTTGTGACTCTATTTGTAAGATATGGGGAAATTAACCTGGAAGACCTAGAAGCACAGATTAATAACAAGGATTTTACAAAGGTCACAAAAGTACTATTTTATTTAATTAAAAAGTACTAATTTATTTAATTTTATTTAATCAAATAATAGTTAACAGAGGAAATGTGAGTGAAGCAATAAATCTAAATAAATCTTAATATAAAAATTAAAAAATAAAAGATTCTTTGACAGGGGACGATGGCAAAAAAAAAAAACATTTTGAATAAATCAAAGTAAGACACTATGCTATACACACACTATACACAATATACACTACCACTATACCACTATACACACCACATGAAATGCAGACACCATATAGTCTTCTCACTTCTGGAAACAAAGGGATACTAATGAAAGAAAAAAATAGTGAAATATTTGAATATTAACAACAGGATCTATTGACAGGATTGATCGGTGTTACGGCAATTGTAACATGTATGCTTTCTTTTTCATACATTTATAGTTAACATAGAACTGACATTTCTTTACAACTAAGGTGAACAGCAAATATGTTTTGTAGGAAACATGATCTTGTGCTGAATTATAATCAAAGGAAACATTTTTGAATAAAGTTATGACACATTTAACACACAGTTGAATCAATGGGAGGTGGTTTGGATGGATGGAGGAAATATAAAGTACAGGACATCAGAGATCAGGTTCACATCCAGAGTCCTGACAATTGGTTCAAACAACAGCAGCACTGTGGTTCAGGTTCAGGAAAGATGGTGGTTTTGGTTCTGTGTAAATAAAGAGATTGTGTCTGAAGTCACTTTGAACTTTTTCTGTATTAAACTAAGATCTTTCCCTAACCTGAACCAAATGCTTTAAAAGTCTAAACAGAACCTTAAACCAGGAATAGGAATAATGAAGATTAATAAATATTTTGTCTGTGAACATTTTACCGATTTGTTCAGAATCAACACATTTGTGACGAAGTTATTAAATGAACAGCTTATCCTCATTAAGTTAATATAAAGACATAATGCAATTATGTTTGCCACTGAACATATTTGCTGTTGCAGTCTAATTGTGTAAAAACACAGTTTCTGGGAAGTTGCACTGTATACAATGCCCAAAGAAAGATAAATGTTAGGGTTAAATGCAAATAAAACATGCTCCAGGCTGAACCTGCAATATACAAATTATGCAGTAAATAATGTCATGCGTTACCACACAATCGTTTCCTTTCAAAACACTAAAGCAGATTAGCAAAGTGGCACATGATCCTAAAGAGTTAAAGAGTTGAACCAGACCTTAACCTCACTGATGAGAGACCAGAAAAGTCTCACATGAATGATTTTTTTAACCATGATTTGTAAAATTTTGAAAGGCAGTTATTATGTATGTCATTCTCTTGATTTCTGTTGATTATCGCATCAAACAAGGCTAGGTCCTTAGCTAGTATGTAGCTGGATCACCCTTTATCTGTAATTTGATACTTATAAATTCCCAATAAAGCTGTTCTCATTTACATTTAGGTTCATAAATATTTTGACAATGATACAACTTTTGCAATTTTACCTCATTACACAACCACAATGGAATTGAAATGAACAAATCAAGATGTGATTGAAGTATAGAGTTACAGCTTCAAAGGATTTCACAAAAATATTATTATCATATTAATAGCAGAAAAGGGAGAAAGTGTTTTTCTTCACTTGTTTCATTGTGTCATCTTCATAGTTTAGTAACTGTTAGTGTGCTGCTGTGTATAAACTCATTAAAACAGCAAAAATCGGGATGAATATGAATAAAATTGTGTTTTATAAACAAAATACACAAAGTACCTATAAATTACCGACTAACAGAAGAATCCTGTCCTTTGATCAGACAATTATTCATTATCAGTTCTTTTAATGATAATTCATGTGTTTTGTTATATTGAATATCCAGTTACATTATTTGTATGTGTAATTTTTGCTCATTGATTCCCTTTTACTACCGCTTTTTACCTTGATTCCCAGTTTGAAGAGTTGCCTGTTTTCCCAAAGGCATCCTCCAGCATCATGTCAGAGGGAACTACTGATTACATCAGGGTTACACTTGGAGGAATCGCTCAGTCTTAAAATGATAATGTGAAAGCTTTGCTAAAAGACAACGAAAGTTTGGCATACCTGGGCTTCCATTTTGTATGTATGACAATGTGTCAGGTTTGGGGGTAAAAGGTGAGCTACATGAACTAGACAAATACAAATAAAGTTATGGCAAAGTAGCGTAAGGAGTCTACTAAGAGTACCTCAGGGCGGAGTAACAACAGAAATGATGAGGATGAGGATGAAGTCATTTATAACACAGCTGTGTCAGGAGATGAGCTGTGGGGTACTGTCAGTGCAGAAGACGGTAACAGTAGGATGATGAAAATAATGATAACGATGATAATGATTAGTTAAGATAAGAGAATTACTCTCAGACTGAGGTACGCCCCCCCCCATACACATACAAACACACACCCCTCCTTTTCAATGCTGTATAATTTCCTCTGCTCAGACCATGGAGGAGCTTCTGGAAGAAAACTGACAGAAAAATAGATTTCATTATCTGTTAAAATCACTGAAGTATACCTCTGATAAATATGAAAAGAAAAATAATTTTCAATCTACTGAACCATGAACAAAACATACTGTGTTGAGGAAAGGGATATTCACAACTGCTAGCACGTATCCCAAGGCCATGGGGAAGAAAGACCTGCAGCAGGAAACAAAACAGTGTTGCATTTCATGTTTTACAGTTAAAATGCTATTTCACATCAATTATCAATTTATCTAATATGATCAGATACACCAGGAGAGACAGAAGAATGATGAGATGACTGAGATCAGCAGCTCACAAAAACTAGCAGCTATAGTTACTTATTGAATGTTATTATGGAGATTTATTATTCAGATTATTTTCTTTCCAAATCAAGCAGTTATTATTATCATTATTATTGTTGTTGTTATTTGAGAAAAAAAAATATTTCTGGAGCTACCTGAACATACCTGAATAAAAGCACAAAGCCATAACTCTCCAACAGCATTCCAATGATTGGCCAACGGCACAACACCAGAGACACGCCTCCCAGGAAGAAAAGAGAACCTTGAAACTTGTATCTTTGGAAGAAGAAGTGGGCTGTCCTTCTGAAGCCGATGATGAACATCAAACCAGTCAGAAACAAAATCTGAGGGGAGGATATCGCACAAAAATGATCACTAATTTTCATTCTGCAAATGTCGCCTTTTTCGTCACCATAACTTAGTTAAAATCTCTCCAAATGTTTTACCTAATTCCTCCTACTTAAACAAAAAGTAAATTCACACTGCATTAGGCTATGTTTCTTGTCTGGTGGCTGTTGCTAAAGAAACTATGATTAGCCTGGTAACTTTCTTTCTTAACTGTAGAAAGATACGCAGATGATCCTTTTTCTGAAAAAATATATGTTTAATGTGTTTGAATGGATTAAAAAACCTTCTGTATCTGAAGGGTATCTTTAAAAACTTGTTTAAACATCAGTATTACTACTTAGTTTCTGTTCTGTTCACTGTATATTGACCGATCCAAACCCTGACCTGGATTTGACCAATGTAACTATGTTGTTGCTAATTGGACCAAAAACCATGTCCAGGGGGCACCATGGGAACAATCCAGTCCACACAGGATTTGCGTTTGCCTGTTCCTGATTGCTTGCCTTTGTACTCATAAATTCTTCTAGTACAGATCTTTTTTTTTTGGAACCCTGTTTTTGTCTACTTGTCCTGCAATTTGTGTTGTCTTAAAAGGCTCCTTTGATGGAGCTGACAGCTGAGTAACAACAGTAAAGTATCAAGTAATTAAATGTATTACTTTTGCTGCTGAGTAATTAATAAAAATCTAATTACTTTTTCAATGTGCAATGTCTACTCATTAATTGATTGCAATTTTTAGGTAGGGGGTCAGATCACCTCATTAATTTAAACATATCAAGTGTTTGGGAACTATGCAGCACACAAAAGAACCAGCAGAAAATGATTCAGAATCTCAAATTTGCATGAAGGTGGCATCCTTTTGGCCAAGTGGTAAAGATGATTTTATTTTTATTACTTTAACTTAGAAATAATTACAAATGTCCTTTTATCTCACACGCTGTGTCGGTGCCCTTAAAGAAAATCTTCTTCTAACAAATACAGTAATTTCACTCCCTTAATTAAGAGAATAGTCCTTAGCCAAGAGAAAAAAATTACCATCAGAAAGTATCATCACATAAACATAAATGACACTAATTTAACAAGGGGTTTTGTCTTTAAATGTTGATACGGGATGATGGTGTGATGTTGACACTGAGCAGATGTGTGTGGCATCAAAGATTACTCACATTCCCAAATGCTAGCAAGACAGAGTCAAAGTATAGCAGCAAACCAAAGAGCAGGAAAAATAAACCAAATCCCATCACACCAATGCCAATCTCTGGAAGACACACATACACATGAGAAGTAAGAACATTGTAGCAAAACTTTAAAAAATGCCTATATAATAAGAATTCAATTTAAATCAGTTTCATCTATATATCAACATATCATGAGGTTGTCTCAGGGCATTTGAAGCAACAGCAACAGCAACAGCAACAACAACAACAACAACAACAACTCTTAAAAATAATTTACATATTTGTAATGGGACCCTAAAAAGGGTGGTAGTTTTCAACACGTGCTCCTGAAACAGGAGTAGAATGTGCATTTGTAGGGAACTATTTTCACTTTTTCTCCTTTTTTTAATTCCACCTCAAAGCTCCAGGAGTGCATATATTCAATGTTGTTACTGTCCATTGCTGATAGTGTATGAAATATGGTACTGTGGTGGAACTGCACATGATGCGCAGGCTAACGTAAGCAATGATGATACACTATCAGCCACAAACAAAGAAACTATTTGCATGGAAACAAACTAATCAGCAGCTAACCGGTGTTTGCCATTTATATTTATACTGTATTTTATTAGTAATCCAGAGTTTAGTTACTGAGAAAACCCCAAAACATCATCATTCATTTGTCACAGTTGTGATGCAAAACAAGCACACAAGCTTTTGAAACCTCATTTCAGTACTTTAGGTAAAATATACTGGCAGGTAAAGAATTATTTGGACAGTCATACAATTTTTGTAATTTTGTCTCTGTACAAAACCACAATGGATTCTAAACAAAGCCATGAGGATGTGATTGAAGTGTAGACATTCAGTTTTAATTCAAGAGTCTAAATGTTCAGGAATTACAACCATTTTTATACATAGTCCCTCATTTTTAGAGGCTCAAAAGTAATTGTACAAACTAAATCAATCATGAATATGAGGATTACTTTTAATACTTGGATTAAAACTGTTTTCAGTCAATGACCGGCTGAGGTCTGGATCCCCTGGACATCACCATATGCTGAGTTTCCTCCCTTGCGATCCTTTACCAGGGCTTTATTGCAGTCACCTTCAGTTACTGCTTATTTGTCGTTCTTTCTACCCTAATTTTGTGTTCAGTACATGAAAAACATGCGCTCTCAGTAGTTACATGATCAATAAACACCAGTTTCCCCGTTCCACTGGTAGCCATAAATGACATAACACTGCCTCCACCACCTCCACCTCCTATAGTTTCTGCTATCTGTTTGGTTTATTTGTTTTTTCACCCTAATGATGACCTTCTTCATTTGCATCAACACCTCTTAGGACCACATATTGAGAGTTCAAGAGAACAACTACCAGATGCAAAGTCAACACTTAGAAATAAAGGCCGGACCTTTTATCAGCTTAATTTGTCATGAAATAGAGTGGGAACAGGCCACACCTGTTCAAGAACCTGAAACAGAACTCAATTGTTCAATTGTTCTCAAGCGTTTGAAAATGAGGGGCTATGTATAAATATAATATATTATATATTAGTGTGATATTTTTGTTAAACCCTTCAAATTAAAGCTAACAATCTACTCTTTAACGACGTCTTGATGGCTATCATTCAAATCCATTGTGGTGGTGTACAGAGGCAAAATTACAGAAATTGTGTCACTGTCCAAATTCTTTTGTACCTAACTGTATAAGCTCGCTTCTTGTATTTTTCAAACATTGATGTATATAAGACACAATAAATGATTGGTAGTTTAAATCATGAGAAGGAGTCCTTGAAGCTGTGACGATTGATGTGATGCAGCTCTGACATGTAATCTTTTGATTACATAATGATAATCCTGTTGTTGGTAGACATAGTTCTAGTCCTTATCTTACCACTACAGTGGATACTAAAGGATCACACTAAAAGTCATTTTTAGCTTATTTAAACAAAACTCCTCAGTCATATTTCTGAAAGATGAAAGGTTAAAGATTTGGACCTTTTGTCTTTCAGTTTCTTAGATGTTTTAATCACACCAGTGCTTCTCATTCATTCAGCTCATGTCCTTGAAGTGATTCTGTGGCTGTCACTGAATGTGAATTTAACTCACATCACTGTCCTTTCAGACACTACACTCTCATTATGCTCTGGACTTTTACCTTGAGATACAGCTTTTTCATAAGCATATTTTCAGGCCACTCACCATTCAGAAATCAGGCCAGCTGATGCTCAGTGAGTCACTCGGAGGATAATCGCTTCACCCCGATACCTTAGAAGAGAGGAATTGTGGGAGCACTTACTCTGGAACTCTGTGATGGCCACCATAGTAATCCCTGATGTCTCCCCTCCTCTCTGGCTATGTTTCACTGAGACTGTCAGGAACAAATGAGTCCTTTCCTGCTCTCAACTTTGACCTTTGTGCGCTGATGTTGTCAGTGTCTGTGGTGAACATTAACCAGAGCAGGCGCACACTTGACCCCCTGTAATGATACTAGGGATTCACAGGTAAACTATCAACTACCTGAGTGATATCATCTGCCATTTAAAGACATATAATTCATCTATCTCTTGTCTTGTGTTTGGGCTGCTGGGTCATTCTTTTCTCCGATATTCCTTCTTTTCTTTGCTTTTATCTTCCTCTGTTTTTTTTTTATTGTATTCAGTATAACCAACCTTCTCTTCCTCAACCTATGTTCAATAAATCACTGACTGTGCTTTTCCTCATCAAAACTTTGATGTGAAATAATCCAGTCTGACAGTGTTTTTCACTTTATTCAGACATACAGTTTGATATAACAAAGATAGAATTTCATCAGGGAGCCTAATGCTAAGGAGTGGGCTGAACAGTTAACTTAAGTAGACTTTTTGGCAGTGAAAATAACAGCAGTATATATATCACCATTCTAGACAGTGAAAGATTTTTTTATCATTCAAAATACTGTGATGAATTCAGAAGCATATAGAGAAACACATTAATTGTATACATTCACTTTATTGCAAAATTTTTTGAAAGCAAGCATATTATTTGTGTCTTTTTTATAATTTGCATAGTTCCAGCTGTTTATCTATCCTCACCCAATGTAGCAATGGTTACATGTAATAGTAGGATTTACTGTAACTGAAATCTGAAATATTATATACACTGACCACTGTATATATTGTATATATTCTTTATTTTCATCATCCACAAATGCTACATCTAGTATCAAATATTGGACACCACCTTTTGGCTGCCATTTCTTAACACATCAGATACCAATTAATCAAAAAATATCTATATTCTGCTCCTTCAAACATTTCTAAAGAGCAATAAAATAAAAACAAAGTTTTGTTTGTGAAAAATGCAAAAAATTGTGTAATTGAGTGTAAAAATTGAACCTGTTAACTTGTCATCGAATATCCATGCATCTAAAAAAATATGTACTGCCTATTTGAACTTCCTTTCATAGAAAACTTAAACCAAGAAAAAAATAGAAGTAATCTTTTAAATCCTTGATTTGTTTTTGCGTAGTGAGTACCATTAACTACTTTCAGAATAAAATTCCATTTTCTTCATTTTCTGTAACATAATTTCTCTGGACATACAATAGCTTTTCACAAAGACAGGTCACTTGAATATTGAAGTTAGTAAGGGCAAAAAACCCATGACAATCACACATATTAAAAAGGGGAGGTTTGTGTGTGTGTGTGCGTGCCTGTGTGGTCACAGAGTTCTAATCAGGAGTTGCACTGAAGAGCCATGAGTAAAACTAGATAAAATCCCATAAGGTTGAATGTGTTTCTCTTCTGAGAACAACTAATTACTTTTGAACAAGTTTGAAGACATCCTGAATTTCTGGTGGCTTTTTTTAGAACACAGAGCAGCAGGATTTTGTAGGATTGGTAACGGTTGAAGAGAAAAATTTTCACAAAGTGTTTTGGACCTTTATGTTCAGCAGACACTACTAGCAGGTAAAAGTTATACCCCCCCCCCCCCCATGCAGCCACATAATCTGTTTAGTCAGTGGCTTAAAATACAGACATACAGTATGACATGAAATAAAAGTGCCATTGTCAAATGCAATTATGGAGTAAAACAGACTTTTGAAAAAGAGAGTTAGAAAATTAAAATGTACTAATATAAAATAAAAAACTAATTCCAGTGTTAGGAATTAAGTTAGGAAGTAAGTGAGATGAGTTTTAATCTTTTTTTCAGTTATTTCACATTTTAATCTATTCTAAATTACATTATGGGATATACATGTATTTAATTCATTCATGATTAAATAATACATTTATTTTTAAAAAGTGTTATTTAATATTGGCCATTTCTGAGTTCTACTTAAAGACACTGTGTAGATTTTGAAATTTTAACCCTTGGTACCATCAGTCATTGCGTTTCCCTCAGATTTTTATTACATAACACACAGACACATTTCAGACTTATGGCACTGCATGATTGGATGAAATGTTATTGAGATATGTTTTATGTTTTTTTCCCAGTATATAATTCCTCTCAAATGACTCCATCATTAATTAACTCCTCTTCACACAGACATTTGTTTTTCTCTCCCAGTTGCTTTTCTAAGGTCACTGCTATTTTTACCCCTCACATACAGCTTAACATTCATAAAGGCATATCCAACATACTTTATCTATACTTGTGTAGACAGTCACCAGGGTAATTTCTTGAGCACTGATCAAGTCAACTGAATGTGATGCATTCAGATAAATTACATTCACATGCTTGTTTCTTTGAATCAGCTATTCTAGAAGTTGAGATAGACATGACATATGTATAGTCTAATGATAGTCCACAGCTGTTATTGTGCTCTTTATTGCAATGTTTGACCCACAACACTGAGAGAAAACATATTTCCCATGTGAAAACTCTGGTTTGAAAACTTCTGAATGAACAGAACCATACATTCAGTGAGTGTAGCCACTATATCGAACAACACTCCACCATGCACTTCAGACAAAATGACTATATTTCAACGAAAGGAAGTTAGGGAAATCAGCTTGAACAAACAAACTGAAGTCAACACAACAAAGAGCAGGTCATTATTCCTAATGCAAGTCCGAACTGTGCACACTGCCTTGATTGTCCTCCAGCTTTAGTGGCTGAAGTTCAACCTCTGACCAATGGTACTGCGGCACTGACAGTAGGTGGAGGCTATGACGCCTTTTTTTTCAATGCAGCAAAGAGTGCAGTCCAGATTGTACTTTCCACAAAGCCACTAAGTTCCCTGTGTAAATTTTATTAGCTTTACATGACTGAGACAATCCTTTATGCTATCTAAACTTTGTGACCACACAGACTACCTACAGACATGCCAAATGGGACACATCTGCATACTTGAAAACCAAGTGAAGTTTCTACAGAGCTCTTCATTTTGGAATATATCAGGGCCTTGACTCTCGGATCCTACTAGAATAAACTCAAATAAATGTTGTGTTTTACATAGGCTATGTTTGGATTCTGATGTACGACAATTTTTCATTGTTAGCAGCTTTGTGTAATGGGTCATGGTATTGCTCTTCATCTTCAGCTCTGCCTAGCAACAAACTCTTGTTGCTTGGTTTGAAAGATGAGTGATTCGCTGAAGTGTAACAAAATCCAGGTGACATTATGTTTGACCTGGTCAAATGTATGGAATGCTAAAGATTGCATATCAGTGAAATTGACAGCTGATAGGATTGGAAGTGTAGGGAATGGGGGTCTGGGTGAAATGGTCATCACAGTGAGTTCAGAAGGAGAGTCTTTAGATTTTAACAAAGGAGGAGAGGACTCACATTTCAGTCAAAATATGTCAGTGTATATATACCCTAAGTCTTTCACTGAGCCACAAGCCACTGGCTGTTTTTAAGGTTGGGATTGGATGATAATGAACATCCTCTTTTGGATTTTAGTGTCCAGAAGGATCATCATAGCCTGGCTTCAGGTTTTAGTGAGACTCTCATCTACCAGTCACCATCACTGCTTTTCACCTGGCCTCATCCCAAACTCTTTCTGCCCTTATTTCTGCAGCTTTTCCTTTTTCATTGTCAGTAATCACCTTTTGTGTGCAGCAATCCCTTTAGAACTGATCAACTTAAAACCTTTTTTACTAACATTTTGTCATTATAAGTGTAAAACATCTCTTCATAAATGTAATTCATCAGTAATCTCAACTCTGTAGAACATGTCCTGAGCTAAATTATATAGAAATATTACACAACTTGAAGCTGGTAAGAAATCTGCAGGCTTCCTTTGTGCCACCAGACAAACACACATAGTGGGGGGCTGCTGTGGGTCAGATGAATTGAAGTTTAGGGAAGTGAGCTTAAAAGTCTTTAACTTCCATTTGGGTTTTAAATTTGCTCTTGTCACCTAGTTACCTCCTTTGACAGATTTCTGTGATTTTGCTGTAGGTGCTAAGAAAAACAAAAGTCATTTGCCCAGGGGCCATCTTCGTTGTTCAATTTGTCCAGTGAATCCTCAGAAAGATGGTCCATCAAATTTGACAGCAGCCAGGGCTTGAGCTACAGACAAAGAGAGGCAGAGAAAGACAGGGTATGAGGGATACAAAGATCATTTTAGGTTACCTGTGTGTGACAAGGCACACACAGGTAACCTAAAGGCAGATTTTAAGGAGGGTTAGATTCTGTTACATAAGCCATTGTAACACAACATAACCAAAATATATTGGTTTAACATAAAATATCAGATCAGTAGATGAAGTCTGTAGAATCATGTGCAAGAAAGGTCTCAGAGAGTCTAAACAGAATGGGGAAAGAAGGGGACTGGTGGACGTGTTGTGGTGAGCAGAGACTCACCTTGTAAGATTCACACCTTCATGATGTGGGCAGAGTTGGGGAAGTCGGCAGAGGAAGGGGGAGGGACCAGGCTGGTCGGGGAGGTGTGGGGACTGGGGGCACACTGGGCTGGAATGAGATGGAGGTAGGTGGGAGGAGTGAACAGAGGAAAAAAATGGAAAGCAAAAGAAGGAGTGATCCAGTCAATGGGAGAAGTACACTGTGGTTAGAGGAGGGACTCTTGTACATTCAAACTCATGACTGTGATATCTGTAGACTTTCATGGTAAAGAAAACTGTTAATTCTGGTTTCCCTGGATCACCATGTATCCTCCGAATACATGTGCAGATTAGGCTCAGACACCAATGCATTACTCTCCTAATGTCTACAGCACTGCTGAGCTATGACCTGATGTGAGACATTGAGGCTAAAAGGAACTTAAGGATGCCTTTTTCTCATATTTTTGCAAAGGCAACGATTCAATAAAACTAACCATCATAAAAAATGATTATGGGTACTGAGTTTGAAATGAAGCTTTAATGCCACATGTGAGGAAGAGGTTATATTGGCTGATAAAGCACCATATATCAATTATTTCACTGTTTAGACTACAAGTCTATGGCAAGCAATTCTGTGAGGCACAGTCTTGCACATTAGCCAAATGCTAATGCCTGCCTGCTAACACATTGTTTACCACCTTTAACCAGTACAGTATGTCAGCATGCAGCATTTGCTAATTTGAACTGAACTTGAAAAATAGCTGAAGCTGAAGAGAATAACACTTGTTTTGCAGGTTTTTGGTAAAAAAATGAAAAAGAGAATTCAAAAATGGGCCATGCTGGATCATGCTGGATTAAAAAATTCAGGGAATTACCAATGGTACCCATTATCCTCGGGGAACCATAAATTCTTTAACCAAATTTCATGCCAATCCAACTTGTAGATGTTGAGATATTTCACTGGGTGACCTACTGGTGGCCCTACATTAAGAGTTTGGGGATCATCAAATTCACAGGGCTCCATCCTGTGGGGACCATCTGTTCAAATATCCAGGCAGTTTTCTCAAATTTGTCAAGCCATTTCAGTCTCTGCCAGTCATTTTGTGTGATTAACATTTGGCTGTCTCACCAGTGAGACTCGTTTCCAAGTACACAATTTTGACAGTTTTCATGGTCACCCTGGTCACACATGTCTGCCTTTCCTTATATTTTAATAAATACAATTGATTATAAATTATATATTTTTAAGAATTGCTATAATATACAATAATTTATGACATGCACCCAGCATAGTGCAGTGCAGTACTTTAGTTCTACAAAACACATAGGCATGTCAGAGCAAAACAAAGTCAAAGCAGAGAACATCAACATGCTTCTATTCATCAATAGTTGTTTAGCTGAATATTTCAGGAATACAACAGAAAAGCAACTGCTGTATCAGTTCACAGTAAAGCCAAAAAAGTGTGTTGTTTCAATGTCAGTGAGTCACTAATAATTGTAAGCATGTCTGTTCATCTCAATGTATATGTTCTTGTCCTGACTGACTCAAAAGCTGATGCTAATTTCTGAGATGTTTAAGGACGAAAGTTTGAAAATAACACACAAAAATAAACAGGTATTTGATAAAAAAAATTGGATGTGAGCTGGATGAATCATGCGGGCATGTGCAGAAATGTGCATGAGGTAGCGCTGGGAGTAAGAACTCTTGCTGGTCTTGTGCAGTGTGATCAAGTTGAGAGGTAAGTAATGTGGCGATTGTGTTGATGGCAGCCATGTCAAGAGAGTCCTCACCAGAGAGAATGCGGCTGCGTCGAGAGGCCTCAGCAGCCAGAGCACAGGAGATTTCAATACGTTTCTCCTGCTCCTGTAGCTGCTGCTGGGAGCTGACTTGCGCTCCACTCTCCACCGGGCCATCCAGAAGGGGAACCATGTTCTGCAAACTGAAAAAGATGCAGATGAAAGCAGAGGCAGAGATAAAGAAATAAGGAGGTGCATGCAGTGGATGAGGCTGTTGGCATAAATAACTGGCATACATGACTAGCCTACATAAACTGAATCCATTTTCAAAATACAGGTTCTCCTGTCTTATTACTTGTTGAATACACAGTATGTCTATTTGATGTAACTGAATGCTTTCTTGGCATCTGATGCACATTGGGCATAAATCTGTTTTTTAATCCATTTTGATTCTTACATATCAGAATTGTACCTATACAGTATGTGTGTGTAAATGTGTGTGATATTTAATTATCATTTGTTTTTCAATTTGTGGTTGTTGCTTTTAATTTTGAATCAAAACTTTAATTTGCTGTTACTAACAGTATTTATGTTTTTTTTACCTGTTAAAGAGCCATGCTAATGCACATAGTTTAGAGAGAGAGACAAGCTTTTCTGTTGTAAGCCAAGTTGCAAGGAAGGCATACACTAAAATTTGACCACAAGGAATGGTTTTGTAATGAAACATAGCATAGAAACTGATCAATCTGTGTGAGCCACAACAAACTTTGATTTGGCAATGAGGGTCTTGATCCGCTCCAGTTTCTTCTGCTTCTCCTTCTGTTCCTCGGGGCTCAGAGGATTGTTATCCTCATCATCCAGGTAGCGCTCTGGGATCAGTACCTTGTCAGGCGCTATCAACTACAAAAGACATGCTGCACATAAATAAATATGGATCCACACATATATAACCTACATGCACACAAATACATTTACTGGTCTTACTGGCTAAAAATTCATAAAGACAGGGGGGTGTTTTCTCATTGATAAATGTACCTTCCCTTGTTGTTCCATTACCTTTGAGATAGGCTTACACAGCTACAAATGTGGCACTTTTAAACTTTTTCACCACATAAAAGCCATCTTATGTTGACACTAACAACATCATGACAGGGCGGCTGTGGCTCAGGATGTAGTCACGAGGTGGTGTGGGTTGTCCACCAACCCAAAGGTCAGTGGATCCATCCCCAGCTGCCCATCTTCCAGTTTGGGTCCGGGAGGCAGACACATGTTTAACATTAGGCTTAAAACCTTCCTTTGTGATATAGCTTATGGTTAGAACTGGCTTAGCATTAGCTTGAGCCATCGGCTCACTATGCTGCTATAGGCCTAGACTGCCAGGAGACTTTCCATGATGAATTCCACCGCCTCCTCCTCTCTCCTATGCGCATTTACACCTCAAAATGCTCGTTACTAACTGTCCCTCTTCTTTCTCCTGCAGTTCTGTGCTTCCTCGTCTCTCTCCTCTTCCTCTTGTCCCTTTCTGCAGGTTTTTCTGCCTCTGATGCTGCTGAGTCTGGATCCATGGTTGCAGACCACCTACTGCCCCATGAGCCTGATCAACACCCATTGCTTTGATTATAAGATTACTACTGTTACCAATTCATTTAGTCCTGTTAGTGATATAATTAGCCCTGTTAGAATAACTATAGTGTATATATAGCTTTTAGTCCCATTATTGTGCTATGCTCTCTCCTTCCTCCTGCCCGCCTTTTTCTCTCGTCACTCCCTCTCTCTCTCTCTCTTTCACTCTCAACCTAGGCAGAGGCAGACAACAGCCCACCATGAACCAGGATCTTTTCAACATTTCTACCTGTTAAATGGGAGTTAGAAATGTTGAAAAGATCCTGGTTCATGGTGGGCTGTTGTCTACCTGTTAAATGGGAGTTCTTCACTGCTGCTGTCACCATATGCTTGCTCATGGGGGAATCAGTAGAATGGTATTACTGGGTTATTATTACTGGTGCATTAATACGACGGCAGCATTTTACACTTGCAATTGGTCAAGGTGGCGCTAGTTTTAACCACTTGGGCTGTATGCTCTGTAAGAGTGCATCATATTTTAATAGAAATAGTCAAGTAAGAGAAAAGTATCTTTAATTTGTACTGAAGTGCAGTACATCAATAAATGCACTTTGTAATTCTCCACATTACATTAAATCATATTACTTTCAAAAGTGAGGGGCCATCAAGGGGTGAAGGATTTTAAACAGGTGGAAGACACTATATATCAAGACACCACTGGACCCCTGGTCTTCAGCTGTACCATCGATGGGTAACGGCTCCCTGGCTGTCTGTCACAGTGCATTTTTTGAATACTACCTCCGAAGTCAAAAATTTCAGATTCCACACTTTAATGAAAGCTATACATTTTATCAGTTTTCCTTTACAAATGTTACTTTTAATCATCTCATTTTCTTTCTAAGTCATCAATTATATTTATAGTCAGCACAAGAGCCAATTGTATTTAATCATGTGTCTTTACCAATGTTTAGAAAAATATGCATGTGCTTATTCAGCCCAAAATCCATAACACCTAATGAAAGAAGATGTGTCTGAGAACAGACAGTGTGAAAGAGTGAATAAGGTAATGCAGCAGGTTACTGATTTACTCACCTCTTTGCTGACAATTAGTTCGTATTGCTCTGGTTCAACTTGTAACCGCCTTAGGCGGGCGATTTCCTCCCGTGGGGACTCCTGGCCCTGGCCTCGAACTGCTATCTCTAGGTCTTTAATGTCAATCTCGTGAGCTGTCAGCCGCCTACGAACCTGTCCACACGCATACAGATATAAATACAGATACAATCAAATCATCTGCAAGCTGCACTCTCACCAGTTCAAAAGACTTGGTGAGGCTCCTTTTCCTAACCCCAGTTTGGACTGCTCAGCTCCCCTTGCTGCAGTCCTTGTCACTGCTAACTCTGCTGTTGACCTTCTACAAGATGTCACCAGCTACATACTAACACAAAGGAGGCTCATATTAACACAAAGGAGTGTGACACAAAGATACCGTCTTTGTTTGTACATGTTAAATTCCCCCCCAAAATATCTGTATTGGTATCCAGATGATCAACATCATCATCATTTATTAGATTTTTTATACTGCCCTAAATTGTCTTCAGTCTCATTTAAATGCAGGAATTCTCCTCAAACACACACTCACACACACAGATATACTATGGGGGGGGGGCGTGAAAGGCTTCATGGAGGACAAGATCAAAGTACATAAGCTCCTGTGATCGTTTACTAAAAGTTCCATGTATGTATATGTATATGCATCCGTGTGTGCGATTAGAAAAGCTCAGCCATTCAGATGATTCTGCTGCATCTCTGTGTACTCATCCTGTGACTGCATCACTATCATTGTTGTATCTGCTTTCTTTATTTATGCAGCTTTGTTTTAATTTTTGTGTATGTGTGTGTTATTTCCATCAGTGTGTATCTTAAGGCCATGTAATAAGGGTAAACACAGTAGACAGTCATGCTGGAATGCACTTACTGTGGTGCTTCTCAGAGGCTGCGGATTTATCACCGTATTAGTATTGCTGTCCTCAGATGCTGCAGGGATTTAACGTGTGCAATGCATTTGCAGGATGTGCGCAAAGATGTAAGTACACACTCATGCCTGTGTGTTAGGAGTCACCTATTTGAAAACTTGTGCACCTGCATCGCTGAGTCGTACCAAAAACACACAAACGCACAAACATACACAAATTTGGGACTCTCAGTAAATGATCAAACAAGCATACGTACCTGAGTCTTGTTCTCTGTGAACCCATATCACTGCCCATACACATACATGTATGTATATTAGTATATTAGGGCTCTAAACAAATATTCAAGATCCCATTGTATAAAAAAAACATTCGATTTTGAAAACAAAGCAGCAGTACCCTGTGTCTCTGCCTTGTTTTCACAATCACACTGCACTGCATGAAGGACACTTGAAAATGAAATGTAGGTCAAGCTGAAAGGAACCAATAATTCATCAACAACCCTTTGTTAATCAGAGGGTTCACAGCCCAACTCAGCCGCAGAGAGAATGATCATTCGTTGGTAATTATCATGATTACTACTGTTACCATTTAATTTAGTCCTATTAGTAATATTATTAGCCCTCTTAGCATAACTATAGTATATATAGCTATTAGTCCCATTATTATGCTATGCTCTCTTTCCTCCCTCCTGGCCGCCCACCATGAGCCGGGATCTGTTCATCATTTCTACCTGTTAAATGAGAGTTTTTCATTGCCGCTGTTGCCAAGTGCTTGCTCATGTGGGAAATGCTGGGTCTCTGTAAATAATTAACAATAAAGAGTCTGGTCTAGACGTGCTCTATATGAAAAATTCCCTGAGATAACGTTTGTTATGTTATGCCGATATATAACTAAAGCTGAATTGAATTGAATTTGTCTATATTACCTACCTGGAGGCACTAATGCTTCTTTGCATTAGTGCCTCCAGGTAGGTATACATATACATATATACAGGTATACAGTGTGCTTCTTTCTGAATAATGATAACCTGACTTTTGTCCTTGACTTACAGCAACAATAACCTGGAATGTGAGTGGGTTTTGATTGAGGGTTAAGCTATTTTAACCTTGACTGAAATCTTGCATACATATGAAGCTTCTCTAAGAAATTATTTTTTTTCATGAACAGTACCTCTACCTTAAAGTGTTAAATATGGCCTAAGATCAAAACTTCCAAGTTCTCTGTACCTGTCATCTAAAAGATGAATAGTTTGGAGTATGAACATGGGGTAAGGTTTCTTCTGGTACACTGTTAAAATCCACAGTGAGAATTATCACGTGGCTGATCATACCACTTTGTAGTTGGCTGGAGACTGGCCAACTGAGAGGTATAGACTTCGCCTCTTGTCCCTCACAGAGGTGCTCTGGTTGCGGCGGATTCGTTCATTCTGCTCCTCTATGCTCATCTTCGACTTCATCTCTGCAGGGAACACAGCGCTCTTTGGGCGCTCCTGTGACAAATATTTGATATAGAAACACACTTTGATAATGTCAAGAGTTCAGTCCTAGCCCTACTGGAGCTCAATAGTACCTTTGAAAAAGTTGACTATAGAACTAGATAAACAGAAAACTGAGTTTGACTGTTTACATCAGGCCAAATTTTGTAAAAAAATATGAAATTTATCAGAATCATGCACATGATCACAACACTTTCTATTATTCTTATCTGACATTTGTGTATTAATATTTTATGCTGTACTTCATGTTTTCAGTGTATTGTGTAAAGCAGTGTGGAAGTGTCATTGTGTATTAAAGTGCTTTACAATCATGGTGAATCACATGGTCCACTATCTTTTCTTGATGTAACAATTACGTTTAGTTCTACGCTATACTGTATTTTTGATAAAACCTAATAATCTTAAGATATTGAATAACTCTTGCATGATTAACTATGCATCTTTTTAACTGTGATTAGCCACAGATAACATTATGTTAAACTCATGATCACAGGAAAAAATGTGCTTTTAACTAGTTTTGAGCTACTTGGGTACCCTCACACTTTGAACATGAGAGTTAGACTTGGCTTACACTTATAAGGCCAGTAGAATGGAAAAGGAATAATCTAAACATTTACCTTTATTCAAAAACAGCAGACATTTTGGCAGGACCTCCATGTTCTTTGACTTGTTTCAGATGTTCTTTCATATGAAAAAAATATCAAATATCTCACCCCCCATCTACATGCAAATGTGTTTTCATGGCATGCTATTTATTGAGGTGGTAAATTATTGGTAAACAGATTGTTGTATGTTTGTTTCTATCTACAGATCTACACACAAGTGTTCCAGCAATCAAGTGTTATTGAATTTGCAATTATCTGATAAATGTAACACAAGAACGCACTTATCTAAGTTCTTGTACTATAAAGGTGAGTATTGTGACAGAGCCATGGGTTCTACTCTGTCACATGGTTCATGTGCAAACTGGTTAAAGATCCTTTGATAGATTGATTTCCACACAGTGTTTATTGTTTGGCTTGAAGATACACATCTGTTAACACAGTGGTTTAGAGTAACATTTAGATATTATAAAATGTAGTTAGGTTGTCATACCCTAGAGATGCCATTAGGCACTCTGCCATTGTGCCTGGAAAATCCTGCAGAGCTGATGTGTGAGTCATCTGTGGGGGACTTGGTTCTAGGAGGAACAATGCCAACTGGCAAGGGACACATAAGACAAATTCAGAACCATGGGAAAGAAGAGGGAACTGAATTCTCACTACTAACACTATAAGGAAATGTATGCAAATCTTGTAAGTCTCACTTGATTTAATGAAACAATTACACTATAAAAGATGGTAATCTGAATTGAATTAATGTTTGTCTTTCATCTGTAATTTACAAATGTCAATAAAAGGAATGTCATCAGTGTAATCCCATGATCCAGGAAGTTCTGTGTCCCAAACCAGGAGTTAATTGCTGTATTATGATAATAAGCAGACAAAAGATTGGAAATGTTATCCCATGGAAACTTGATCTTTTGTCATTGTACCTTTATTCATGCTGGATTGTCTGTCCTGGACCTGGTCCTGCATGTCACTGATATTGTTCTGTTCCCCAAACTTGGACTGCAATATAAAATACAAATATTATTTGTTATGTAATCAACATTAAACTTGAAGGCTGTGAAATGTTTCACTTGGCTGCTTCCTCGTGGGACCATGTTTTAACTAGTATGACTAAATCACTGCATTGTCTGACAGATGAGCTGTAGCTGCAGAGAACTGCATACCAAGTAATAGGAATCACCATGTGCTAAGTGCTGCTCATACTAACTCAAGGGAGGGCTGGACACTCAAATACCTTTCTGAGGTGAGAATCTCCACCATCAAGGTAACCATCATCGAAGGACAAGCTGCGTAGCCAGGCGGTGCTATCAAGGGGAAGGGGGGGGATGGAGGGAGGAGAGGTAGGGGAGGGCTCCAAAGGATAATAAGCTCTGGGGAGGGGAGGCCTTGGGGGTACACTTTCCTAGATCACCATGAGGACAGGAGGGAGGGAGGAAGGAAGAAGAGAAAGGATGGGAGGAAGAGAGAGTGCTGTGCATCAGGAGGTTATAATAGGCCAGGCAAAGTGCAGAGCAGAAAAGAGTCATGGGAATGATTCTATGGAATGGGTTCTTGATCCCATGTTAAGGAGTTAGATTTGAAAATCCCCAAGTGGCTGATGAAATACCTTGCCTGACAGCTTCTGTCAATTCATATATCCACACAGTTAATTAAAGGCTCAACTGAAATAGCCATGACATTTCAGCATTCAAATTGTATTATGCTCAGGTCCTGAGCCAAACTGAAAAAAAAAGAATTTTCATGAAAATTGTAATCAGGTAAACAGGTGACCATAATGTTTTATACCATGTGCTTTTTAAAAATGTATTATAGACTTACCAGAGAATATGCCTCATCTGTATTTTCAAATTAGCACAAGTAAACTGTATCTTTGGGCACATGTCCTTGCTTCCATCTGGAGGCTCGAGGGATTTCACAAATCATTTTGTGAACGAGACTAAGGCACAAAAGTGCCCGAGAGTATAATTTGGAAAAATATATCAGGGGTATGTTCCATGGGATCCCTTTGGGCAGTCAAGGAATGAACACTGACACCTGAAAGGTTTAATAACGATCTATCTGCAAATGCAATTAACAGGATCGATGTCATTACAAACGGGGACAAAAATTATTACATGATCTTTGGCAAAAGCAATGTAAAAGGTTTATGTTTTGGGGAAAATACTTTCCTTTTGAGATTCATCAGAATTTTAGAATGTTAAAGTTAACTAGTGGTGGGTAGAATTTTCTTTAAAGATGGCTCTGCATGAACACTTTACCTGAATAATTATTGTGTGAAACAGACTTTGTCATAGCAAAATTCAGAAAATCATTCCCAAGTTCTCTTTGATTGTTTGGGTAAGTAAGAGGCCTAGTATCTGCACCTGCATGACATGATGACCTAGAGGCTAGGTCATGATGAGGTTGGGTTACAGGACTAGCACATCTTAAACAAGGGACTGAGGATGCATCAAGATCTAGGCTATAATGTAATGATGAAACATCAGTCTGATAGGAGTCCTGGAGAAGTAAAATCTGGGATTTAGGTATAGAAATGCATCTGTTGGAGAACAGGATTCTGAGGCCATTATGGTATCTTGAGCTGAACTGAGATGGGCAGGAGTCTGGGTAGACATCTTTTCTTAGGCCAATCCTGACTTCTTGAATGCAACCATTAGAGGATAACCAACTAGCCTGCTTAAGGTCATAGTGGGTTTGGGCTGTGTCTGAATCATGATTAGTATATCTGGGGCCTTGGCATTGTACTTGGATCTGTTCTTTGGCTTTGTCTGGATTTAGAGGTTTGTCAATGTTTAAGTTGGTTCTGCAGTTGATGTTTTGGTCTGTTTCCTCTATCACAGGGACTAATCCACCTAATGACTCCCTGTAGTTTTGGAAAGCGAGGGAGGACTGAGGAAAGGTTTGTTCATAGGTTTCACAGCCATAGTAATTTATATGCTTTGCAAGCAGGCTTGCGTCAGACTCTCTGTAACCTGTAGGTCTATGAGGTTTGAAATGAGGTACTGCACATGGCTTAGGGTGAGATTTAGGGCCTGATCTACGCAATTCAGGGTTGGTTCTAGAGACTGAGAATATGCCTGTGCCAGGTTTTGGATTGGGGGCTGTCCCAAGATGGAGGTGTCCAGTGCTTACCTCCGGGCCCATCTGTTTGGTGGGAGAGGCCTGGGAGCCGGGCAGTGGGGAGAAGGGGCTGAGTGGGCTGGTGAGGCTTACTGAGCTCAGGGGACTGGCTGGACTATTGGTGCTAAAGGAACCTGATGCACCACTGGCCACTGCGCAAGAGAAACAAAGGAAGGTGTGGATAGAAGGTATAGAATTGTTAGAATGTATATGACAGAGACACTGATATTTCCATTAAATTATTTTTCAGCTCCAGTGTGTTACCTCTGTGCTTGGCAGTGTCAGTGCCTCTGGATGAGTTGTTTTTGTGCAGTCCCTCTAAAACATCCTGGACTCTCCAAAACTCTTTCTGGATGTGCCTATGAACCAACTCACTCTGCAAAAAGTCAAGTAAGTATAAATAATATGAGTGGGAAGCTTAACAACTTTCTATTGATAAACAGTTTGTATTTGAACTGTCAAAAGTGAGATCGATGGACTATCTCTGAGGGTTACACAGAGTAACAGAGAGATGATTCTGGTAGGAAATATTGCTATAGAACTCCTTAAATGTAATTTTCAGTTCCATGAATACCACAAACCAGATTTCATTCATCTCTATTGTGGTGGAGGAAGAAATTTCAGTGAGAGACACTGTATCTGATAACCTCGACAAATAAACTGCATTCATAGACAGGGCTAGATACCACTAGAGGTAAGTGGAATAAATACATATATATTTCAATGGAGATATGACCTTTTAATTAGCCTTACATAAGAAAAGGAAGCTTTCTCCAAACTTCATGACTATTTTAGTTATACTGTACGCACTACTTACACATAATTAAAGCTAAAAAAAACAAACAAATTTACAATATTAAAGCCTTTCTTCAGGTTAGTATGCCCTCGAACCAAATATCTACTGTGCAATCAGCCAGATACACCCTAATGAGGTCTATGTTAGATCTATGCATAGTCATTGTAAATTTTTGTTTCCCCAGTTTACCAAACCATGATTACACAACCAAGACACACTGGGCATAATCAATTTTGTATACTGATACATTTTACATTGTATCTTTTTTTCCTGGTGTCCTTTTTTTTTTTACCAAATACCTTTGGGTTTCCACTACAGTTTAACATTCAGTAATAAAACATGGTGCACCCTAATTATACCAGCACAGGCAAAGATTTCCGTTTACCTTGTTTTCCTCTAATATTCACTTCAGAGAAAGACTGAATGTACCAGGCCATGGTAATCCACAGCAAATCATAAATTACAATGTTAGGGATTAGTTCCCACATAGAGTGCACTCAAGTTTTCCATTTGCCATACAAATTACAGCTAAACTTGACAAAAAGGGATGATAACAGCATAACTCTTTACCTGCCCTCCTGCATTAAGCTGCTCCCAAAGATCTCCATGGATGGCATTGGCCTCATCCTCTAATGCTTCAAACTCCATACGAATGGTGGTTAAAGCCTGAGAAAGGTACAAATAAGTGCAGCCATACTCAGAAAAATGTATCTAAAATCTGTGTCTTAAATAATCACGCATTCTGATATTAATTCCTTTGACTCTCAGAATGAGTTGTGTATAGTTCAAAACAGATTTTTTAAATGAAAGTTAGGCTTTTTCTTACAACCAAGCACTTCTTTATTATTCAGGCCATCATTCTCCTCAACTGTCATGACATTTTTTTTGCAAAATTTATAGCTGAGATCTGGAGATGTGGAAATACAGAGACAGAATTATACTGTCCACTGCACTTTATGCATGGTCAGCAATAGGTAGGCCACAAGCACATTATATTCTTCAAAATATAGAGTATCATATTTGCAAATTGCAGCTATGTGTTTGTTTAAATCAGAGATAGGATCCTGAATCTGTGATGCACCATCTTACACTGGAGGCCTGGGAGAGCTCCCCTCTGATGTTGATGAGCTGGTTTTGCAGGGTTTCCTTTTTGAACTGTAGCTTTTCCATGGCCAAAGGCTGGTTAAGGTACAGTTCCATCTCCTGATGAGTTGCCACCAGTGCTTCCTCTAGACTGTCCTGGGAACAGCAATCAGTCATTGTAGAGCAGTTGCATTAAACTATCAGCTGTTACTATTTTTCTGGTATATCCTTACATATGGTAAAATAAAACAAGCTCTATGGTTTTCCTTCAGTATAACAGATCCCAAGAAGTTTTTTTTTCATTATTACAATACAAAACATTTCTTAAATACATAGTATAATACTGTGAGGGAAATTATATACCTTGTCCATTCTTAGTCTGTGGACAACAGCCTCATGGTCTTTCAAAATTCTGTTCTGTTCACAGAGTCGACCCAAGAGTTTCTATGTCAGACAGGACAGTTGGTGGTTACAACATATATTTTGCAGAAATCAGAAAGAAAACAAAGTGGAAAGAGTTCAAGCATGTGTCTGCATGAGTACATGCTTGACAGTAAAGGGCCAAAAGCACATGGACAGTAAAATATTACACCCATATGTGAAAGGGGAACATGTCATTCCTAATCTGCTGCCACTCCTTTTGTTTCAGCACTGATCTTGGTTGATAAGGTCTGGCTCACAGCTAGTGTTCCAGCTTGTCCCATAGGTGTTGGATGGGTCGGAGGTCAGGGCTCTGTCCAGGCCAGTGAACTTCCACACTAAACTGGGAAAATATTTTTTTTATGGAGCTGTCTTTGTTTACAGGGGGTATGTCATGTTGAAATAGTAAAAAGCCAAACACAGAATGCTGGCACAATGCATGTTAGCCTAGACCACAGATCAAAATGTGTAGGAAAGTGTTTTCACATACTTTTCACCATGTGGTGTATTTGAAAGAAAATAAAAAAGATTGAATCATCTGGGTGTGGGAGTGTGTTCGTAAAGTATGCTCTTAATGTGCATGCAGTGCAATTCCCTTACACTGGTTTCAATCTCATTGAGTTTGAGTGTTGGGTGTAACTCTCTGCTGTAGACATCATGGAAAGGAGGCACCTATGAAAAAAAAGATTGAACTAATTATCTAAATTATCAGTTTCAATCAACACAATAGTTTAATGTTTATATTTTGTTTTTTATTCCGAGGAATGTAAAGCTTTGTTTAAATGGAAAGTCATCAAGATGAGTATTTCTTTCTCAAGAGAGGACATCTAAATGAAGAAACCACTGCTAGCAAAGAAATAATTACACAGCAATGAGCTCTTAGGGATTATTTTTCCTGCAGTGGACAGCAGGTGATCATTTCTATAAAAAGACAGTATGTAACATCTGTGGGCAGTCAGATGGGAAAAAAATCCACTGTCATTTTTCAGGCTGATAAAAAAAACATGTTGCACATTTATAATGCATACTTGCACATTTCTTCATCTGTAAATGTCACAAAGGAACTTGGCCTCTTGTCTCAGAATTAGAGTGTGACTATATGGACCACATGCAGATGAGACAAGAAAACAGAGGCAGGTTTGGATAGGTATATATCTTGTCTATCAGTGGTCTAATACAAGGCTTTGTCCAGGCCCAGAATATGGTCTAAATTGGATTAGAATGGACTAGCCAACATTGGCTCAGAAGTTCCCCAACTGACCCTTCAGGAAGTTCTGGCCCTCAAACGCAGACTGGCCAATCTGAGCATCAGTGAGCTCTGACCAGGGTATGACAGCTATGAGGCTGTGCTTCATAGATTCTTGTGCAATTGGATTTTCATCATTTTTAGTCTTGAATCTGGTTTCTGAGGTAGTCATAACTAAATGTTGTGCCTGAGGTACATGTAACAGTGATACTGATCAAAGTAAGTCTAATCAAATAGGCACAAAATCCTGTGGAGCTAACATTAGCCAAACACAGCACATCAATCATGAACTAGCACTTCTATGCTGCACCAGCTACTGAAGGTATATTGACTGTATACAAATTCTGCTTTTGTTATTGATGAATTTAACAGTGAATAAAGACCTACCATGGTTTCCTGGAACAATGTTGCTCTTTGATTTAATAGACTTCTGTCTCTGCTTCTAGGTGACATGGTGGTTCACTTTACCATTGTGTTCTGTAGGCCTTAGCTCCTATCTTTAAAACTTTAACATGTTTTTGCTGCTGAGTCAGTTTGACATCCTGGATATATTCTTCAAACACATACTGTAGACCTTTCTGTCTGCTTCTCTCTGGAATTGCTTAGTTTTTCAAACTTGGTTAATAGGGAGCTGTCAGGTCTTTGTGGTGGGTTAGTGAGTCCCAAAGACAAATAGGTCATTCAGAAGAGAGCCCAGCTGGAAAATGGAATAGATAAGTCTTAATGTAGAAGCAAAGCAGCTAGGATTCAGTGCTTCTATTTGAAACCTGGCCACCTGTGGTGTTCTCTCCTCTCCTACTCATACAAAGAGTTCTGCTGATGAGCAAGAACACTCCAAAATTCAGGTAAGCATGTTAATTAAATGGTTTCCCCAAAGCCCTTTTAGGGTTCAGCTGACATTCCAGAGACCTGACACAAGCTTGTTTAACAGCATGGCTGAAATGATACTGGCACCATGTTAGGGAAAGCTATTGATAATTTTTTAAAGCAAATTAACAGGCAAGCATCCTTTGGGAGGAAAGATTAAGTAAAGGAAACTAACTGGGAATAAAGGAGGGAAGGAACCTGACAGTGTCAACCATGTCAACTGTGTGAAATATGAAATGGCAAACTATATTGTCTGTGTGTCCCTACCTGTTGGTCTAGGTAATCCAGGTTGCGCTGCAGCTGAAGGTCTAATATGTCCTCCTGAGCCAAGCAGCAGCAACAGTGAAACACATAGAATTTACAAAGACACATACTGTAAGGACAGAAGCAAAGCAAAGCACCGCAGCAAACCTGCCAATCTCACTAGATGTCTACAGCTCCTGGGCATGTTAATATCTGGGCAGTTTTTGACAAAAAACTGCTCTTTTCACTGGATATTTTTGACAAAAAAATGATCTCAAGTCTTGATGTAGCGCTTTTTCAGTCTCACTAGCTCTTCCTCAACAAATGGAGATTGATCAGTGGTCAAGGACATGGTTTAGCTGTTATTTTGCAACCTACAATTTCAACCTCCATTAGGTGTTAGAATGTGATCAACTATTAAGGATCTCCTCTTTGTCCTCTTTGAGAGATGATGTTGTCTGTTTCTGCTGTTCATTCAGTTTCTTGTCCAGGTCTTGCTGTTACACTTCCCAAAGGCTGTTGCAAGTGATGTCATGACGGTGTTGTACATCACTCCAAGCTTTCTCTCAGGCAGCTCCTGTCTTGAGGTTCGACCAACAGAGATGTAAGGGTGTTGAATAGTTTAATGGTAAATATGCAGATTTTTTGAGAGTCATGTAAGGTAATCCCATTTAGATGCTCCTGGCATTCCCTGCTGATTTAGCATACACTGTACCTTTTGACCCAGAGTGGCTGTCTGACCTGTTTTACCCCTTCTCTCTATCCTCCTCCTCACTGATATGATGCTTTCTGGTCTGTGTGAGTTAGTTTCCTGTGCTCTACTGTTTTCATGCTGCTATCAGACTTTAAATGATGGATTAAGGTAGTCACAGGATGATTACTTATCAGACTCCATCCATCGATGGAGCCAATAGGATATGGATGAAGCTTTCTTAATTGGTAATAGTAGTTCTAAATAACTAATATTTTATATTTAAAGTAAAGAAACAGTAATGCAGGGTCACTTCTATCCTCAATCATAGCTTTTCAACACAATGCATTGCATATAACGTTGGAGGCCTAACAAATGTGCTAAAAGTATTTCCTTTCTCATAAAACATTGGCAAGGAATAATTGTTGTAGTTTCTGATTTGAGAATTCTTTTTACATCAGTGTTTGATAGTCAACAGCATTCTTCTCCTCTGCTTTTCATTTAGGCATTTCCATAGTTCTTCACACATTACACATTAATACAGCAGTCAGTCAGTCAGTGGATTGTCTATCACATCACCTTCATTCTAGTATTAGTATGTTATCAGCATGCTGATGGAACAAGAGACTGCTCCACAGTCCCACCCAGGTCAGAAACAACACAGGATATCTTAAATGACATTAAACCACATGATCAATTTGATGGAAAAATGCCTGGCCATGTGTTTGTTTGATTGTTTTTACTGGCAAATAAAATTGATTCTTTTATCAAGTGCCTTCTTGTCTCCTATATTACTGAACTTCATGGGGATGCTTGGAAACTCTTCATTCCATTGACCAGAGGTGAAATTGGTGCCAATGGCTATCTCTTGTCACATTTCTCTTAGGAGTAAACACAAACACAAACACATACATTCTCATACGTATACACACAGGAGTGATTCCAGTGGCACAGTAGGGAAAGAACAGCAAAGAGGAGAAGACGTGAGGAAAGTCATGAAAAAAGATCCAGACAGTGAGTGATGCGTACAGGGTTAAGACAGATCGACAACAGCTGGCTGCAGCTACAAAGCAAAGAGACACATAGCACTACACTGTGTGCCATAACTACATTAGACTGTGCCTACCACAAATAGGACTGCATCTGACTGTGTGTGTTATCCAGTGAATGGATAGGTATAAGAGCACATTAGCGGCACATACCATTTTATTGTGGATGGAAGGGGATACAGGGTAGCTATGGTGATATACTGTTTGGCTTAAGGACCTCCTATCGCCAGGGTAGTCGTACTGAAGGAAGGAGGAAGAGTAAAAAGGAAGGAAAGAAGGCAGAAATTGAGTTAATAATGAATGAAAGTTGCTGGGGTGGAGTAAGGTGAATATGGTTGCAATAAATGAAAACAAAACTTCAATCTCTCATTCTCTTTCTTTCATCCCTGCTGACTATTTGAAAATATTTTGTATGATGACTAAATGACTAAATGTCATTTACATTCTTTGCAAACCTGTATTCTCCAGAAATGGTGTTGGCATTTAGAAAGATTTTGTGAAATTTTAATATTCGGTTATGATTCATTCTAATCCTCTATAACACAAAACCTTATAAGAATCTAATTAACAGGAAAAACATGGGGCAAAAGCTTGTCCTCATCAAATTAAGATAGCCAATCATTAAGTGAATGTTTCTAGATTTACAAAAACAAAATTAGTTTTTATATCTCTTGTATAATTATATAACTCTACACACAGTCATCACTCACCTTCGGTGAGCTGAGAGCTCTTCTCAGGCTGTAGACTGATGGATCAGCGTAGATCATGTCTTCCCTCATCCTCCCTGGAAACCGGTCAAAGCGGGCTGACAGTGATCGAGCTGGTGAAGCAAAGTTGGGGGGTACCGGTGAGTAGGGCCCCCCCGATGATGAGGATGGCGACCTGGGCACAGACCTGGAGCGTGGCTGGATTGAAAGGCGTCTCATGGATGTTTCCATTCCACCAAAGTACTGTGGCCCCCAAGGGTCCTTGGCCATCCGGGGTCCATACAGCTGATGAGGTCTGTCCCTAAGGGAGTGACGCTTCTCCTCAACAGTCCAGCGTCGATCATATCCCCCCACAGCAGAGACAGAGCAGATGCTGTCAGGTCGGACCGCTGGCGGGTACATAGGGTATTCCTCCATATACTGGGGGCCACCAGGGTAGCTATAATAGTCTGCTGAGACTGCTCGGTTCACTGGATAGTAACAAGATGGGCTGTAAGGACAGGAAAAGATGGAGATTACTTCCTTCAAAAGTCAAGAGTCAAGCCAATCAAAATAAGATAGAACACCAGAGACCTGTAGTTTGTTCAATTTTATTTATCAAGTTAAGACTTTTAATTTTTTTAAATAGAGGCTAAGCTAAACTGCAGAATGAAATGCACAGGACTTTTATTATAATATGTGATCAATGTTGCCTTAATTCAATATGCACATGTAACTGAATTAAATAAATGAGCCAATTTATGAAACAAATACTGTTAATGAGGCATTTTGAAGGTGTAGGAAAATGTTTTCTTATTTAAATCAGATCATTTCAGACCCACTGTTATCCCTCAAATGAGTACATGAGCTGTGCTATACTTTACTGCAGGTAAATGACTTTAGTTTTGTCAGGATGCTCCAGATAGCACAATGTTATGGTGAATTAAAACTTGAATCTCAAACTGTAATACAGTGTCATGACATTTGATCCCCCTGTCCTTGTGTTTCAAAGTTGCAAAATAATAATCTGTGCTAAGAATGAACTTTAAAACCACTTGGGGTCAAAATTTTATGCATTTATACCATCTTTCAAATTTGACAGCACAAGTTTGTGTGGGGAGAGAAATGAGACAATTCTAGTAAAGACTGGTGCCACAGTGTCATTTTTTTAAAAACTAAAACTATGACTCAAAACAATAAGATGTGATCCGAAAACTAACCTAACATACGTGCTTTATTAACAGCATATTACTGCATGCAATGAAAATAAGGAAAAATAGTCGATAACTACACCCCCACATACCCCTTGAAAAGATCACCGTTCCATTGTGTTTAAGGGAATTTCACTATAGCAACACAATTAGTGTGTTTACGGTATTTCCAATACCACTGAGGCATCGGTTAAATCTAAGTGCAAAAGACAACACAGAAGAAGACATAAAGAGAGATAGAGTTGTTACGTCTTCCTTGATCTACCTGCTGATGTCCTCTTGAGAGGCCATGCCTCGCCGCTGGTTGACCCACTGCTGCAGCTGTGCCATGGAGCTCTTCCTTTGGGCTACCCTCTCTGGAGCTGTCCTGGGCACAAAGCCCCTCCTCAGCACTACATTCTCCTGCTGCTCCCTGGGGTCGTGCAATGGGCCAACAACCCTCTCTTGGTATCCCTGAGCAGGACGACGTCCACTGTGATCCCTGGATGGAGGCTGTTTGCTATTGCTGTTGTGGGGCATGATATTGGATGGGCTGTAGTTGCCCCAACCATTTGGATGGGGATTTAATTGAGCGGTATGGTCAGAACCTGTCCCTCCTCTTTCATCTTCATATTTTCCACCTTCTCCCCATCTTCTGTCATTCTTAATTCCCTCCTGATCAGAGCATGGGGTAGATGGTGGGAGTGTCTCAAGGTTGTTGACCCCATTGATCTTAGGGTGGGTGAGCAGGTCACTGTCATTTTCATTGTGTGTCTGTGTATGTCGATGCTGTTGTAAGTCAGGTGCATTGGTCATCATAGTGTGGTTTAGATCAGCTGTTGTGTCTGAGTTTATTCTGTGAAGTTTTAAGAGGAAAAATAAGCGTCAGAATCCCCTAATCCCCTAAATCTGTTATTAAGATTTCAAGTTGTATATTTTTTCCCCTAGTACTGTTTTCTTTGCCAATACCCAGGTGGTCCACGCTAGGAAACAAAAATGAGCCATTGTTGCCTTTTATCTCTCCTCCAGTTCAACTTATTACAATTGTCAACATTAAGTTGAAACTCACTCGTTGGACATTTTTGGTGACAGTTTTCCTTCATCATAAGCAAAGCACAGAGCCAAGAAACAAGTAAATCTCTACTAACTGACAGAAGGTCATGCTATACTCATCTACATCTGACTAGGCATATGTTGAATTTGCATAGTCTGATGGCTGATGATTTTACCATAACAATCTCCATTTGTTCAAAATATCTTAATTTTTTGTTTCATCTTTTTAGAGGACACTATGCAAAGCCAGTGTGAATTTATTTCTCATCACTGTTGTTGCTGCACAGTGGGTTTATTACCCACCTATTTTAGGCAGCTTGTGCTCTATATCACAGAGCCAAATGCCTAGATGAATATCATTTTCAGTTATATTCATAAAATAGGCATAAAATCCAAGACGTAGACAACAGAGAACATTTGCTTCTTATTCAAGTCAACCTCCAGAAGTGCCCAGCTTTGTAACTGGGAAGAAACCAGTACTTCATAATGTTATTCATAGACTTAGATGTATGATTAGCAGAAGATATAAAAGATGAAAATACCATAAGATAACTGGTCTCATAGAGGTCTGCATTACTGTAAATTGCAGTATCGCTCTGATAACACCACCAAATTTGAAATAAAAATGTATAATCATATCTTGTGCAAAGAAACTTTAAGTCAAGAAAAGTGCATAGTAGCCCATACATTATTGCCCTGACTGGACATACTGGGCAGATCCAATCAAATAGACTTAGGAAAACATGATTGCCAACTGTATGTACTGCACCTCTTTGCTGGCTGAATGTTGACCTCTGCTGCCTCACTCATGGCTATGATCCACTCTTCCTGCTCCTCATGGCTGTCTGTACTGAAGTAGTAGGTCCTGGTCCCAGCATGCTCTGCCTGCATGCAAAACACAACAGAATCCTTGAACTCCCCACCCTCACCCTCCTCCTCCTCCAACCACACCTGAAGAGGGAGACAAACACAGAGAGGCATCCCATAAGTAACACATCCTCATCATTTTCATCAACTACATCTACTCATGTAGCGGAGAAGCATGATAGTAAAGACAACAAAATAAAGGTAATTCTGGTTTCCTTTTATAGCTCCCCCTATCAATTCAATCACTTACAGTAACACTGCCCTCACCAAAGTAATTGCTGAGATCTGAGATTGATAAGATGAAATCTCGTTTCTCTCTTTTCCGATGGGTCAAGAGACACAAGCAGATGATCAGACAGGTTGGAAATCATCCAGGTTTTCCAATGAGTGCACTTGAAATGGTGTTAAAAATCCTTCGTTGCATGAGAAAACTGTGAGAGAACAGCTACTGTAAAGTCATTAAAGTTGGAAAAAGTCTAAAATGTAATGGACTTGCAACAGACATTTTGAGGGCCCGAGGAAAGAAGTTATCATATACTCTACAGACTGTGTCAAGCCTTTTGATAATGGGCTTTTTAAATAAAATAGATATGACATGATTTGAGTTTATGTAATAGTTTTACAGTTCACATCCTTATCTCACTCTTTAACATTTTTCCTGACCTATTATTTTTTAACCTAACCTAACCTGTCTGATTGTCTGACTGCTCAAGTTTCTTATCCAGCTTATCTTGCCAAGTTAACTCATCAAGTTTACTGCCAAAAAGAAGTTAACTTGGTGAGTCTGATTTTGTTAATGATAAAATTAGTTGACATAACTACAAAAATAAGACCCAATTTGTGATAAAGCAGAATTATCCTTTAATGATGTCCATGCACATGGTAAAATAAAACCAGTTCACGGTTGAGTTTTAAAACATAATTTTGATTTTGTAAACATGGTATTGGCAGCTGTTACAAAATCATGGGGTATACCATTGACCGATGGATTTTACATGCAGTTAATATCCAAACAACCCAAACAGATCAAGACTGTTATGCATGAATCCTTCTGCAGGTATTCAACTAACATGCAGACATGCAGTACAACAGAAACAATCGTGCATCCTTTGCAGACCAGACTGTTAATAAAAAGACGAGTAAAAAAATATCAATACTGCACCTACTGTACCTTTTACCACAACAGGAGACAGCAAGAGTCATCAGACCTCACAGAGGTGGACAAAAAGGGAGAGAGGACAATGTGTGTGCTGTGATGTTATGGCCTGATTATGTATTCTTCAGGGCTTCAGTGTTGTTTTTTAGAAGAGGAAGGATGTTGGAGAACACCTGGAGCCTCTAAAAATCTTATATTGCAATGAAGATCTATGCAAACTATATGAAGAGGCCATTTAAAATACCAGCTAAAACAGTTCATATTAGCATTCACTTTAAGAACATTATTTAGGTTCCTGATGTTTTCATACCCATATTCACTGTGGGGGGGATAAACAGGTTTAAAATACAGATCACTTTGTGTTGTCAACACCTCCAAATTGAAAACTGGCAGTTAACAAAAACTTTACCAAATATCTCCCTATAGATCGTCACGTCTGGAAAATGGATAATGGGACACCATGGAAACTTCCAGCTGAACCACAGCTTTAATGCTGTCTGATATGTAACATATAAGCGAAAATAATTTCAAAAATTTACCACAAGAGGGCTGCACACACAAAGAAGTTGGACAAAAATAACACATAAGGTATCAGATAAATGTAGTGGAGGAAAAGTGTACAGTCTACCAGCATGAAAACACCTCAAAAGTATCTCGCTAAAGTATGTGGATAAATGTTCATAATAACCTTCTTTACTGTATTGCTATGTCAACATTCTAGTTATTAAATACCCGATTTATTGACACGTCTTAACAACTGTATTTTTCCTGTAATATGCCCCTGTTGAGAATGGCATCAATCATAACCACTCAATACCAGTCATATCAACTATTTGGCCAGAGGTTGTAGGTTTGGTCAGCCTAATCTCCTTGGAATTAGGTTCAAAAGTAGTCAGTCCTCTTTTGCTGCACAGCATATTTTCTTCAGATTACAAAACCCCACTGCAGAACTTCCTGCAGACTTAGGTAGAGCAAACTTCCATGCTGGTCCACACAAATATTTGCGCCTGCTTTTATCAGTGCCTAACCAACATATTTTAATCTGATTTTGATTAAAAAAAATGATGGATTTAGGTGTGTTAATGTGTCTGTGTGTGCATGTAGGAGGAGCGATACTGCCATAAGACAGCAGGAGGAAATGATGTCACTGACAAACAGGAGTCATTTCCTTCCACGGTGGAGCATTCTGAGGCTCCGCCTTCAGCAGAGATTGGCTGAAATGGCTGTATCATAAGTGGCAGTAGTAACATAGCAACAGAGGTGGAGCTGTGGGAAGAATGTGTATGTGTGTGTCTGCATTAAGCTTCCCTCCTTCATTGCCTTTCCTTTGTTCAGGTTGTTAGATGGAAAGATGGATGAGGGAGAAAGTAGAGGTGGCAGACATTGAATCTACTGTTTGTCTCACAAGTCCCTTCCACTGAATCAGAAAATAAAAATATTGTGATCATTTAAAAATTATTTTTCTATTCTTTGGAACAAAGCAAAAACAAAGAAAATGGAAGCCAATGTACAAAATAAGCAAAAAGTAGGAAAAAATGAAATAAAGAAGGAAAAGCCAAAACAAAAAATAAAAAAGAAGACAAATAAAACAGATGATCAGATGAGAAATGAGAAATGAAAAAAATTAAAAAGAGGAAGAGAATCATAGAGCAACAAAGGAAGAAAGGAAGGCAGGAGTGTAGAAATTAATGGAAAGATAAATGAAAGGAGGGAATGAAAGTTGGAGAGATGAGAGGAAAGAAGTGAAAGATAAAATAGACAATAACACAAAGATGAATAGATAAAGAAACACAGTCAGAAAAGAATGAAAAGATAGGTGGAAACAAGGGAGGAAGAGAGGAAAACAGAAACAAGGAAAGCCAAAAGTCAGACAAAAAGAAGTAAAGGATAATGATCAGAGAAAGATGTTAAGTAAGAGAAGAGAGGAAGAAAATGAAGGATAAAGGAAATAAGGAGGGAAAAAAGCCAGAGGACAACCATCAGATGAAGAAAGACAGAAAAAAGGTATGGATTGATTACCACCTCACAAGTCTCTATTCTGAGTTCTCGTTTTTTTCTTCACCAACAAGCAGATCAGCTTGACAGTTAATCTCAAATTCAACATGAGAAAAACATTTGTCTCCCGAAAAGAAAACTGTGTCACTCAGAACACACTGACCTAAAAAAAACACAAGCAACAGGCAGCATTATAACATGGATCCCTACAGTCTGTGAAGCAGTTTTGATTTGATTTTAGTTTAATTTTATTTGATCTGTACAATATTTGGCATTAACTGAGATTCTGGTACAGAAATAAAGCAGAAATGTTGCTATAAGCTTCAGTTATTCTAGTAAAGTAGTACAAAACTATACATATTCACTACACATACATGTAAAGGATAGCTATTGATCTAGAAATACAGCAGTGCTAGTGAATACAGTCTTCTACATTTTGAAAAATTCTCATTCACCTCACAACATTTGTCCTCACTTCAGAGAGAATCTTTTTCCAGCCTGATCCATCCTGATGTTCTTCTGCTGATATGTCCAGACATCATTCATTTTGTCCAAGAGGGGCATCTGATAGATCTATCTATCACCCTATCCCCATGAGGAGGGCCTCTGTGGGGCAGAGGGATGGAGAGTAAGGTGGAATGAAAGTGACCCCATTCTGGGATCGACTTTAAACCTGTTTTGTTTAGCAAATGCCTCCCAGCATGACAGAGCCTCTGCATCCCCTCATTAACAGGGTCCAACATTCAGGCCTATACTGTTCTCTTGGTGTATGCAACACATGCAATTGCTCACTTGTCGAGAATATGGTGAAGGATGACATATCCGACCATATAACTTAATTTTTCCTCCTCTCTCCCTGTGCGCATTAACACCTCAAGAATGCTCATTACTAACTGTCGTCCCTCTCTCCCACAGTTTTGTGCTTTGTTTCCTCTCAACTCTCTCCTCCTGTCACTTTCTGCAGGTTTTCCTTCCTCTGATGCTGCAGAGTCTTGATCCATGGCTGCAGATCCACCTACTGCCCCATGAGCCTGAGCAACACCCATTGCTAGACCCTGAGATAACGTCTGTTATGATATGGCACTGTATAAATAAAGTTGAACTGGAGTGAATTGAATCTTAAGAGCTTCCACTTCGGTTGCTAGATGATTATGTTTGTGTGAGTACATGATGTATCTGACCAGTCAAACATGCACTCAGCCCATCATGTAGTGCATCTCTCTCTTTCCCTGTCATCCAAACTTGCACAGATGGGGGGAGAGAGAGAGGGAGAGAGAGGGGGAGAGGGAGGGGGAGAGGGGGAGAGGGGGAGAGAGGGAGAATTTCTCATCTGTCTCCAGATATCCCTGAACTGAGAGTTAAGTTTGATTACACTGAGTCTATGCTGACATGGCTGAAGTGCAACAATACATTCAGTTATTTAAGATACTTGCTGCTGACTGGTTGATTGGTGACATTCAGACACAGTTCCAGACAACAATCAGGGATCTTATTTTTTAAGGTTAGTGTTTTTCAATCTTGGGTTAAATCCTACATAGTTGTCACTTTCATTAGGACTCTTTTTGTCTTTCCAATTTTTTTTTCCTCATACTTAAATGCATCTGTCTCTCTCTACACCCCTTACAAGTCATATATTTCCTTTAATTGAGATTGTTTGTTCTCAATAGTTATAAATTGCTGTTGCATAGTGCAGCTCTTCCCTGTGCATGCCTTTGATGTGTGACTGACAAGTCATTAAGGAATTCTTTACAGTTAAGTATTTCACAGTGCAAACAATGGTAAAAGGCAAATCGGTTGTTTGCCTTGGTGTCACATCATAAAGGGTCCATTGTGCTTGTATGTAGTGGTGGAAGTATTGACATCCTTTGCTTGTGTTAAAGAAGCAACACCCCAAAGTAAAATCCTCCACTACAAGTCCTTATCATCAGCTTGCTACGTATTTACAGTAAATAGATCTAAAAAGTATTATCAACAAAATGTAGCTCAATGACAGAATGGCCACTGTAAGGTTATATATATCATAGTTATTATATATGTTATTAGATTATATCATTGTTCTATTACAGAAGCATTATTGTGTAAGAGGCATTTAATGTTGCTAATGTGAAGCTTGCTTTAACTACTTTGAACTCTTAATTGTATTGCAGTTTAAAAGCTGATGTATAAGATATTTCAAGTATAATATTTCACCCTGAAATGTAGTGGCAGTTGAAGTATAAAGTAGCACCAAACTGGCACAAAGTACAGTATAAGTACCTCAGAATTAAAAAAAACACCCTTCAAAGTACAGCACTTGAGTAAATGGACTTTACTAAACAATTAGAGTATGTCTCCCAACACAGGCTTGTTTTGCTATGTTTATGCTGATGTGCTGTGGGGGACATAAAGCTAGTGTCACTGTTCTAAAGCTGATCTCACTCAAAAATAGTTTATGGCTCTAAGAATCCTCTGTTACCTTCTAATTGAATTATATATTTCAAGTGTTGCCATGGTAACTATACAACCATGTGGATTTGTTTGTATGATCATACGCATTATTCATGCTTTCTTGATTTCATTTGCATGTATAAGAAGTGCCGCTAGCATTCTAGCATGATGAAAGTCAGAGTTAAGTCCGTTTGAGATATTTGATGGTTTGTGTAACTTGAGATACTTTACACAGTACATCACACATATAAAGATGGAAATCATCACTTGATATCATGTTTCTTGCAAATTTAACATAAAGTTGTCATAAACCACTGATTCTGACATGTTGCACAGAGGACCATGTTCAAGTTCTTGCTTTGAATATAGTGTATACTTGTCAGTGTGTGTTTTTGACAAGTTTGCCAAGTCCAGCTTCCAGGAAATGCTGTCAATACAGCCATTCAGAAGGCAACAGCAGTCACTGTGATCTATTGAAATGCTTCCCTGGCTGTTCTCATGCACAAAGTTTTCATTGTGCAGGTACAACATATGTCTAAACACACCCCAGCAACAACTATACTGTCACTCCCATTGATGGTGTAAACACACTGACAATTAAATTTTGATTCTCTTAATTCTTCTAATAATTTCTTCATTATTTTAGCAGTTATCAGTTAACTTTGAGCTATGAACTCTATATGCAATAGTGCAGTCTCTATAACTTGCACTTAGTCTGAACACAACTTTAGAAAGAGCAATCATTTTGACATTTCAGCTCTTCTTTAAGATCTAGATCATTTTTATTAATAAATATCCGTTAAGCCACTACCTGTCACTGAATGAGGTAACAGAAAGGTAACTGAGCCTATGGTCACTGTCTAAACTACTACAATACTCACATACAGTCAGGTGCCTTTTCTCTCTAAGTATTTCTCAGTGACACATTTTAAAAAATCTTTCCTCTGTACGATGGATTTGAACCAAAAACAAATGATCACAAAAAAACATTTAGGAAAATTACAGCCATTTGTATACATAGTCCCTCATTTTCAGAGGCTCAGACGTAATTAGACAAACTAAATGATTATAAATGCAAAGATTATTTTTAATACTTGGATGAAACCTCTTTGCACTCAATGACTGCCTGAGGTCTGGAGCCCATGTACTTGGGGGGTTTGAGGTCAGAGGACTGACTTGGCCATTCAAGGATATTCCATTTCTCTGCCTTGAGAAGCACTTGCGGTGCTTTTGCAGTGTTTTGGGCCATTATCAATCTGTACTGTGAAGCACCATCCTATCAGTTTTGCAGCATTTGGCTAACTCAACACTTGGAGCCAACACCAGACCCTTATCTGCATCATTTGCCATGAAATATGAGAGAACAGGCTATACATTCCAATTAAACTTATTGTCAATAAATTGTCTAATTACTTTTGAGCCTCTGAAAATTTATTTCTATGTATAAGAATGGTTGTAATTCGTCCGCGGATAATGTAAAAATTTGACTTCAATCACATCTTGATTTGTTCATTTCATTGTTCATTGTGGTATTTTAAAAGGCAAAATTACTAAAATTGTTTCACCTTCCAAATACTTATGCATCTAACTGTATTGCAGTATTATGAACTGGTTGTCTCTGGCTACAATGTGGCTATTGCACAATCAGAGTTTCCGCTAGTGCAAATCGAAACTTTCCTACTGCCGCAGCTTCACATTAAAAACATTTCACTGAAATGTGGAATTTAATAACAAAGTACTCAAAGGAAATGCAGTGTGTTTGTCATGGAGCTCAGCACTAGCTGCTATAATCATCAAAAATGTTTGTACAAAACAAGAGATCAGTCATTATGGTCATTTGTGGACAGGGGATCAGTTTTAGATATTGCAGGATGTATTGGATCAAGAAGGACCAGCCAAAGTGAACAGCCAGTAGCTCCTCATCAAACAGCTCATCAAAGACCACTTATATTTCACTTATATTGTGCTTCTCTAGTCTTAACAACCACTCAAAACACTTTACAATACTGCCACATTAACACATCCACACAAGCAGTCATACAGCGCCTTCACATGCATGCAGCACCTTACACCTTACACACTCATACACAGATGATACATAAAGGCTACTTTTGGTTTCAATATCTTGCCCATAGACACTTTGACACGCAGGCGGGCGGAGCCAAGCATTGAACCATCAACCGAGCACTGAAGCCATTGAACCACCAACCAAGTCTCTTAACTCTACTGGGGGGATGAAAAATATGCTTCCAAAAGATATTGATATTCCCTTATTTAGTGTTCTGATGATGGTGACAGTGGATGTCGAACATGTTGGTCCAAAATCTCCCATTGGTGCTCATTTGAAGAGATCTGGTGACTTTGAAGGCCACAGCCTTTGATTCTCAAAATTTTCATATTCATCAAACTATTGAGTGACCCCTCCTGCCCTATGGAAGGGGGCACTGTCATCCTGGTTCTCCAATCATTTTTAAGGTTAGCCCTTTAATCTTTCATCCATCTGTATGAAAAAGAGCACACTGTCACCTGATTCCCTAGAAAAGATTGGGGGCCAACTAACTAACCTTATGAATTATCCTCTGGGGATTGTGACTCCCACAACAAAATTTTATTGCACTTTATTTATTCATTCTTATTTATTTTTTTTGTTTTAGGTTTCCATCCTTAAATCACACATTTATGTGGCAAAAGTTAAATAATCCAGTGAAATCAAGATTTGCTTAGAGTCAATCAAGGATGAGCTGCCTTTCAATAATGAAAAGGCACCAGTGGGTACTATCATTACTGTACCTCAGGACAATTTTGACAAAATATATATGAGTTTACAATATATGCTTGAGCAAAGCACAAATCTATTTGAGCTATTTCTTCCTCCAATGATTCCTCTATAAATAAAGCAGAGTGCAATTAACACAGTAAATAGCTGATAACATGGTTTTAATACAAAGCATTCCAGACTGTCAAAAAAGACAAAAAAAACCTGACAGAGTTGTGAGGTTATATATGTTACTCACAACTTTGTGATAACCCTTGCCAGGGATGGAAATAGTACTCATCTCAACAGCAGATCTTAGCCAAGTCACATACAATGATCTTCAGATCATCAAGACACTTAACATTTACTGACACATGAAGAAGTGAATGTTACGGAGCTACTGCATCAACTAAATATCATCTATCAAATTCTAAAGGTCAATAAAAATGGTATTTAACAGTGTTTATACCATCATGCACTACAACCCTCAACTGTAAGCCATTCTGTTGTACACTGAATACAGGCTTTACTAAAAGATTTGCAGGTTGATGAAACCTGATTAAAGCTGTGGTGGAATGAAATCTCTACTTAATCATTTGATGATAAAAATAACAAAATCATACTGACTAGGTGGGGTCAAAATATCTGTGACCCACAAAGAGGTGACCGCATTGAATATTTTCTTCAGTACTATTGAAGCGACAGGATGGTGTATTAGTATATTTGTCTGTCCAACACTTTTTACCTGAACATGAAACCTTTAAAGATACTGTCCTAATTGCTCAGAGAATTACAGTGTATATTATTGGACTCCAGAGTGTGATGTTTTTGCTGACCTACTGCTCTCTTTTGATGCCCCTATTGGTCCATTTTTTTCAGATATACAAGAAATACCAAATTTTAATTCAGGTAGCCCTAACTTCAAACAAAAGTATGTTCCTTATCAAATGGGCAGACAACCAAGAAAATTAGCTGGATGGACAGACATCCCCATGAAATGAGCTCTAACACCATCCTTAGGGAGAGACTTTTGGCCTCACTACTAGACAGACTCCAAAAGGACGGGCACAGAATACCACAGCCTCCTAGGACAAAGGATCTTGAGTTGTTTCAATTAATTGCTAAACAGTCTTTGCACCCTGAGTTTCCCCCAGGTCTGTGTATGAAAGAGGTTTGGCTAGCAGTGAATGCTGCTGAATGTCGCCTCAACCAGTGACATGAGAAGAAAGGAGAGAAAGCAGCACAAAAGCCCCAAGGGAATGAACTCTTGTCTTTTCACAGTCACCAGATAGTTCTGTTGAACTGTTTGCTGACAGGAAGGGTGAGGCTGGGCTCCACTGCACAGAGAGACAAACACACCCAAAGGTGTAAGCCTGTGACTCTGCCTGTTGAGTCACACTCACACACAAACACCTAAAGCCTGTGTTTAATAATTTACCCTATGAGAATAAGGATTTTTAAGAATGTGGCTTGTGAAGAAAATTTTACAAGATTTTAAAAGTGCTTGGTTCTACACTCACATATTTTGCAGTTAGGGTCTGCGAGAGCTGCATTTCTTGCAGGAAGTGCTTTTCTTGGAGGACCAAAATACACAAAAGGCATGAATTATGATAAGTAATGCTAACATTCAAAACTTCAGTTACAAGTACTGACAGGAGTTTCTCTCCTTACTGAATAACTCGTGGCTCTAGCCACATCTCTACAGATTCAGGTAGTAAAGCTGCAAGTAAAACAGGTTTCGATAGCTCTATGACTGAGCTGCTGATTGAAAACAACATTCCTAAAGAGCAGAGATCTTTTCCACGTAGGTGAGTAACTCAGTTACTTGGATGACATTTTTTAGAATTTGACATTAGAATAGGATTTTCAATAAAAAGGACACAGTCACATTGACCTAAATGAAGGATCGAATATAAAAAGAACCCGATTAGGCAATGGTTTTCAGTTCTGGCTGTTTCCCTCTGTGCTGTTTGTACCACCTTCTTCAGCAGATTTTTTTATGGCACAGGTCTACTCAACACAGGTTGGACCTACTTCTTACAGTCATTAAAGGCTCCAGTCTGCATTGTAGGTACAGATACATCACTCACAAACCTGAGAATTTCGTTGAAGTACATCCAATATTTTAACAGATAAATTTATGTTTCAGTTTCATCCTCTGTGTGTATGCTATCCATCCCCCTCCTCTTCCTTTGTCAGATGATTTGGTAACATGATATTTATATGCCAGTATCATTAAATTAATTTCTTATCCGGGTATCAACACCAGTTCAACAAGGCTAGGCAGTGTCTGCTCTGTGGCCATCCCTGGTTGAATGCTTGTGACGGAGGGTCAGCTGACACGTCGTCAGTGTTCATAATTTAAACCTGGGGGCCAGGCAGGCATGGAGACTGAACTGCCTACATAAACTCAGACAGTTTGCTTTGGGTGCCAAGATCATGCTGACATATTACAGTGCCACGCTTGAAAGCATCATCAGATTTAGAAACACAGTATGGGATGCACTTTCACTATCCAGATAAAATCTAGAGTTGACAACATGGTGGAAATGGCAATGTAGGAATGAGAAAAAAAGAATACCTTTCGCCACATTCTGTTTGTGCAAGAACTGTGACCAGATGAGTACGCAGAATAGTGAAGGACCCATCACAAATTTGATCTTCTGTGTATAGTGTAATTAAATACTGAATTGTTTTATTTTGTATCACATCTTAACCCATCACTTTTTGTAAGTTGGAGGTTCCAAAACCATTCCAGTATACTCAAAAGTGCCCAGATCTGATCAGATGTACTTAAACCTTTGCAACCACTTAAAGATCACTTGAGTGTCATTAAAATAGGATTACTAACAGAGGGTTAATAATATTAATAACATGTTTTAAAATATTTCCTCTATGACTTCAAAAAAAGTAATTGATCAAGACAACATTTTAGTCACTGGCAAATTGGGCTGGCTCTGAGTTAAACAATATTATACTGTGGAGACAACATGTGACCTTCATCACAGAAAGGCTTAGTATTATCTAGTATGTTATCATTTACTAGCTATTATTTAGGTCTAATTTAATTATCAACACAGAGAGTTTCAAACTGAAATTTAAAATGCACACATTCAGTGTGTGCTCTGAACAGTATTAACATCAATGGCCTATGCAGGTAATATTAATTAAAATCAACAACCTTTCATGGATATCTTTCACATAGACAGATTAAGACACATAATAAGTGTATCATTAGCATCCAGTTTATTCCCAATAAGGATTATGCATTTGGCCAAAAATAGGGAAAACCCTCTTAAAACTGTTCACTCACTTATTTGCAGTGAAACAGGGTAAAAGACATACAGACAAACATATCTATTTAAATGAGCTGTCTTATCTGAGAGATAAATCTTTAAATGATGTGGTCTATGAAGGTGTAGTTTTTGGCCTACTGAAGACTAAACCTGCACCTCCTTCCTCAGTGAGACTGTCTGCAGAGGATTCAACACTCGATGCATTGTGACGTCCCAACCCTAGATAGAAAAAATATCTGTCAAACAGATAGTCTTAATTAGTTGTAATGATCTGTGTTCAGTGAGAACTTTGTTAGGAACAATTGTACACCCTCTTGTATATGCTGTTGTCCAATCAGTCAACCATGTGATAGCAGGGCAAGACCTATAACAATGATGATAAATGCCCAAAAAAAACTTCCAAAGACCATGTCTCAAACCAAAAGTCACCTTGAACTGGTTACATGAACATGACAATGAATTCTATAAACATCAGTGGCCTCCCCATCACCAGGGGCCTCATTTATAACAGTTGCATATGCAAAAAATAACGCCTAAAAGGGGTATAAGTCATTTCCCGCATTGGTGACACAGATGGTGAGGTGGTGAATGGAGGCCTGATTGTAGAAAATTAAATGTGATTTAATTTCACTTTATAATACACATAACTTGTAGCCACTTTATCACAAATATTCAGACAAGCAGTATTATTTGTGATAGTGCCAGTGGGCCATAATTATTTCATAATCACCTTTCAATTGTGAAAGATATAAGCCAAGTCAAATCTCTAAACAGATCCTGCTCTGTATTTTTCATCAACGCTGCCTAGTTAGGCTGCCTAGTTAGGCAGCGTTGATGAAATGACCACACCCCGTCATCCCTGGTGAGCAGAAGGGAGGGCTACTGACACTCATGGTCAGTTGATGAGCCACTACAGCAGTTGAAATGCTCAAAAATGATCAGGTGACTGACATGGCCATTGGAAAAATATTCAATTTCTTTGCCTTAAGAAGTTCTTGGGTTACTTTCGCAGTAAGGTTTGGGTCATTATTCATCTGTATTGTGAAGCACTGTCCTATCAGTTTTGCACCATTTGGCCTAATCTGAGCAGATAGTAGAGCTTTTTACACTTCAGATTTCATCTTGCTGCTTCTATCAACAGTCACATCATCAATAAACACACGTGAACCAATTCCATCAGCAGCCATACATATCCATGTCATAACATTGCCTCCACCATGTTTTACAGATGATGTGGTAGCTTTTCATCATGAGCCATTCATTTCCTTCTTCATATACTTCTCCTCCTATCATTCTTTTATACAAGTAAATCTTTGTTTCAGCTGTCCAAAGAAACTTGTTCCAGAATTGGGCAGGCTTTTTTTTTTCTAGTAGAGTCTAATCTGGCCTTTCTGTTTTTTGAGTGACAGTGATTTGCATCCTGTAGTAAACCCTCTGTATCTAAATTCACAAAGGCTCCTCTTGCTTTGAAATGTTAAATAAAAAAAAAGAAGCTTGGATTAAAAATCACTTGCATCCTATTTTGGACAAGTTGTTTTTCTTTCAGCCATGACACTGCAGCTTAAACTGAGAAATGCTGCCATGTGTTATCCAGGCTCTAAACATGGCTCCTCTGTTGATCAGAAGATGGTTACATTGTAATTTTTTTGTGTTCAGTGTAGAAAGAAATTAATCTCCAAAGAAGAAACCTGATAAAAACCCAATTTCATACCGTAATATCAGACAATAAGGTCAGAGAAGGTGGACTGTCCCTTTCTGCTTTGCCTACAAGTCATCTGTGGGTCATTTGAACTAACATTTGTCATAATCAGAAGACATTGGATAGGAATCACCAGACAGCTTCGAAGGAGGAGTTTCACCTCTACAAGGCCCTGAGGAAGCTTGTCCATTTAGAGAACATGAGGAGCCCACCTCAGAAAAACAAACCCTCTCAGTCCCTCAAGTCACTGCCATTTATCTGTCTTTGAGTAATTTATAGTTACAGTGTGCCACCTGTCTGTGCGCTGCGGACCATATATCTAAGTAATGACCAAAAGAAGTTAGACTCAACAAAATACTGAGAGCTGAATACAAGAAGCTTTCTCACTGTAGGTTCTTGTGCGCTGTCATAAACCTTGTGTTGTAAATGCCTACAGTATGACCTCTGAACCCTCCACAGAACAACCCTCATGATTCACTGATTTGTACTCTCAACTCCCTGTTAAGCTGACATGGCCTGTCTGTGAGGACAACCTCATCTTATCTAACATCTTTAACATTTCCGAAGCAGCTCACTGCTGCAGCAAAAACAACTGACATGTTGACGGAGGGATAAGCCATGTACAGATCCTTGAGACTGCATTTGCAGAAGTGTCTATATGGAGGCAAACTTACAATACATTATGGCATGCTTTTGAGAAATGAGCCAATAGAAAGCAAAATATGGAGAGGATGGGGGCAACACAGAGAGCTCTGAACCGCTTAGTTTACCTTGGCATTGTCCCAATTAAAGATAATATAGTTGCTTCAATTGAAAAGTCCTTTCAAAACACTGTGCTATATTTTGGCATCTGGGAGGCCTTCAAATTCATGGATTGAAGGATTTGAAATTCATGTTCCACCAGTACCTGAAGCAACAAAACCCCAACAGTGCTGTCCCAATGCAGACCCGTTTTTGGTCTGAATGCCTGTTCACACTTAAAAATTGGAAGATTTAAAGATTAGATTTAGTCCAGGAACATGTAATGAACCTGAGAATATAAATGAAAAACTTTCAAATGGTAATTCAAAGTTAAATTCAACAAATTTAAATTCAGTGAAGAAGGCTGAGGGATACATCTGACAGGCATCAAAAAAGCTAATAAGTAAACCTTATGCATAAAACATTCAGTCATATATGACCGAATTTTGGATGCTTTAACATGCTGATGCAAAACTTTAGATGAAGGCAGAGAAATAAGCCTTGATTCCTTCAAAAAAGGCTGCAGAAATAGACTTTCCCTTTATAAGTCTGTTGAATTAGGTTTATTATTGCATTACTATGGGCTGAATATGTACTTGACAGTATAACACTGTTGTGACATTTTTCTGACTATCTTACTCATTCAGTAATTGTAGCTATATGTGAACTTTTATGGTAGGTTGACATTACATCTGGAAACAAAGACCAGAGCCAGTTTGGTGCCTTCATCAAGTCTGAGTGATTAGTTTCATTCTATATCTAAGACATTTATTCCTTTATCATCATGAAAATGTACATTGAGATTAACATCATCATGACATTTCCAGTTAATAACTGATTCACAATGCATTTGCAGTTTTAATTAATCTAAAAATATATTACTATAACATAAGTATTACCCACATGTCAGAGTGCAGCAGGTGTCACACTAAACAATGTCTGTTTTCTGTTTACCTGCTGCTCTCCAACTACAACAATATGCTGTGGACAACTTTAAGACTGAACATCATCCAACAAAAAAGATGTCCAAAGTGTCAGACTCCTTTCTTCATTTCAGGAATTGTAGATGTATTTTACCTATGTTATTTTTATCTGCATTTACCCTGGTACCTGCTAAATCAGCCTGAAGACCCTGCACTACCCAAAGGTAGAAGTAGGGTTATATACTTTGGGTTTTGTGATATTTTTCGATTATGGTGGTTCATGCCAGGGGTTCTCAGGTGTTTTCTGATTTATAACTGTTTGAAGTCCAAAAATTCTCATGACCCCAGTAAAAACATAATGTACTTTTTAAACTATTAAAAAAGTAGAGCACTCCAAAATAATTATGGTGAATACAGTATTCCAAACCTATATGTTGCTCTGTTAAAAATATCTGTAAATTAATTTTAGATTAAAAAAAAAGACCAAATCTTTAAGGGACCTGAGGACAGTCAGACCTGGTCTAAGCAGACCTGATGATTATTAGCCCTGATCCAAGCTGCAGTCAGCCTGAACAGGCCGAAACAGAAAGAGAGTACTTGAAACAGCCTGATAGTCTATCAATCAGCATTCAACCGTATTCAAACAGAGCAGCAATGAGATGGCACAAGAAAGAAGAATATAGAAGAGGAACAAAAGAGCTGAGGCTGGGATATCACCATACTACTGCCGCCATACCACTACCCTAAATATTACATAATGACTATAGTGAAACTGTAAGTATCACTATATACTAACCCTAACTGTACTATGAACTGAGAGAGTTCAACATCAACTAAAAATAAGCACAGAAATGTCACAATATGTAGTGATGACACACATTCCATGCATTTTGATTGACACACTGCAGTTTGTTAATAATAACTGATATGAATGGCACTCTGCAGTGATACTGGACAGTAGAAAGTACTGAGTGTCCATTCAGAGCATTAGCAAACAACCAGCATTCTAACCCTTGGCAAGCTGTCAAAACCACACTCAATATATTTGCTCAATCTGTCTCCACTGCAGGTGTGTGTTTGATGTTTGTGTATGTGCGCACATGTGTTTTTGTGTGTGTGTGTGTGTGTGTGTGTGTGTGTGTGTGTGCGTGTGTACTTATGTCTACACATTGGAGACATACACTGGACTTTGTACCAGAGCTTGCACTGGGCATGCAAAGAAAGTGAACGACAGAAAGGACTAAATGTTCTGAAAAGACCAGAAAAGTGATAATGACAAACAGGGATTTCAGTAAGAGGAGGGGGACAGAGAGAGGGAGAGATGAGAGAGAGCTGTCACTGTGTGTTTTTCACAATGACGCTGAAGGGAAAACAACGCTAACTTACCAACTTATATAAAGCTTTACTCAGCAGATTCCGACTCAGCTAACCTACATCACATCATCTTTTTTCAGCTCTGATAAACAGTTCTGTCAGGTGGCTGTGCGCTGTTTATCCCTGACTGTCAGTGCTTTTGATGTGATTCATCAGAAAACACAGCCTTGATCTGTTTGTCATGCAATAATCAAATTTTCTTTTTTCTTTTTTTTTGGTCTTTGTCATTACCTCCACCAAAACATGTTTTATTACATAAAGCTTGCAAAGAGGTTCTACTCTGTATTCAGACTACAAGCATAATGATACTCTGTATTAAGGATTTTTTGCACATTATTTACAAATCAACATTTTAATTAAGGTTGATTTTAAACTGAGATGTGTTCCTGGAAGTGTTGGACACCTTGGACATCACAGATATGAAGTAATTAAATTGGTTTTCTTTAGAGAGTCTTTTTTATTTGTTTCAATGCAAATGTGTACTCATAATGCATTCACCATTATCAGTCAAAGTGTTATTTTTTTTTTTTCCTTTTTAGTTGAGCGGCTGCATGCTAATGACCGCCGACTTTGTTAGGAATTGTAAATAGACAAAGAAAGTCCACAATGTGACCGCTAAGCAACCCAAAGTATTGGGTTTCCAAGTAATTGCAAGGGGGTGGTTCTTCTGCATAGTTAAGAAGAAACAATATTATTTCACAAAAAAACATCAGCAGCATATCAACACAGTACACAACACAAGAATCTGATTAAACATCCAAATCAATACTAGTCATAATTCAACGTCAGCCTACTAACTGGGAAAAACCATAAACTCTCCACTCTGAGACCAAGAGATTTTGCTCCCCATAGGACTCTTTAACAATCATAAGTAACATCATCTGACTCAGCAATGAAGCAAGTCAGCTTCTATCAATCATCCAGAAGGAAACCGATACCCTTTGCTAAGCCACAGTGATGCAATCAAGGAACGAGTTCAAACATTAGCAAGTCCTGCTTTTACAAAAAGTAGTCATATTGTACAAGGAGGATTCTTCAAGGGTTAGAGCAATGGTTCTGTTAGGAATTGCTGTCACTCAGGAAACCTACAGCCAAGACTCTTGCTATACCACTGCTCTGGGGAACCTTTCTGAAGATTTCTACTAAGAGATACAAGAGTACAAAGAACCAACTATGTGTTCCTAAATAGAACCCATTTGTTTCTCACCAATCTATGACTTGTACACTGAGAGTCATATGCACTCTTTTCTTGTTCTCCAGTACTCGTGCATGAAACCCAATTACATATAGACCTTTCAGTGCCATTTGTCCCCATACCAGGATGTTACTGACCTTAAAGGCAAACTTGCGAGTGATGTTATCCAAGGGCTCCACTCTTCCGATGCAGAAACTGAGCAGTGGCAAACTCCCTAACACCAAGTCCTCCTTCTCATCTGTGAAGAGGAAAAAGTCTGAAAACAATAATAACTACTGTGTGAGACAAGCAAGGTTCATTCAATCTGCAGGATAAAAGACAGGAAGTGTCCAAACATGAGAGTGGAATCAGAGCTCCTCTCCTCCTAGGATACTCTCTGCTCCTACGGTGACAGCTTCCTAGAATAGATATCCATTATGGTCATATGATGGTAATGGTAATGGTTAACGCATACACACATACACACAAACACACACACACACCAGGATCCAGCAGTGATAAATACGAGTGCTGTAAAAGGGGAGCACCAGTGCTGACTAAATAATAGAGGGACGCATGAAAATTTCAGCAGTCAGAAAAGGGATACACTGTATCACTCTTTGTCCTCCTACCTCATATTTCCTGAATGTAGCTCTGCACCAGCCCTATCTCCTCCAGTGACTGAGTGTGTGTGTGTTTATGTGTGGGTGTGTGTGAAAGAGGGAGAGAAAAGGGATAGAGCAGAGGCGGGCAAGAGAGCAGGGAGAGAGAGAGATTTGAGGGAGGGGGAAGGGCTTGTGCAATCATGTTGCAGGAATCTTGGCCCCCAGCCAACTGTACCTGCTGCTTGTCTGCACCAATGAGACTTCAGCATGCACACACACACATATACAAGCAAACAGGGACAGTACGTAAAAAGATACACCTCTGCTTCTCCCACTTTTAGGTCTCCCAGACAAATGATTTATTGACAACTGTATTTATAGACTGAAACAGTGTATGCATTCTGGTTGACCAATCAAACAGAAAAACAACAGACATAAAGGAAAATGACACATAATGGGACTAAAACTACTGGATGGGACTAAAATCACTGACCGTCGAAAGTAATGTTAAAATAGACCAATATATTGTTTAATAATGTTTTATAAAGCTCTAACCTTTACCGTTTTTTTCCTGACATAACCATACAAAATATTTCATTTATTTACCTTTGTGTGTTTACTCACTTGAAGGTTCAAGGTCTTTATTTGTCAAGTGCAAAACAACTACCTGCATGGCAATCATTGTTGTCACCGAAGCTTGGCCTTCAAGCTGTCCCAACATTGTAAACATTTTTTAAAAGTAATATCCATAACTCTCTAATACAATTATTCTCTTGAACTTGAAATGTCAAACCTGTTATACATCTGCAGTGAACATTTCAAAGAACATAGCTAATACCTCGAACACCCTGCCACAACTCAAAACACTGTAGTAACCACTTACTAAAGAGCTAGCAACCTAGCAATGCCTTATTCACTACAACTTTAAAAGATTAGAAAACAGAAAAGCATTAACAATAATCTAATGACCTCTGAACCTCCATTAATATTTTTGGATTCTGTATAGATATAAAAATTTTAGTCTAGCTAAAGTGAAGATTTCTATTAAAACATCAATATATACTTGTCTAAAGAAACACACTCATACAAGCAAAAGTTGTGCCTTGGAGGAGTCAGAGCAAAAGTCCTGCACTTTTTCTCCTCCCCTCATGCCCATTTTTTGGCCTTTGGTCCTCACAGGCATAGCAATTGCAGTGGTGAATTGCACTGTCACACATTCCTCCCTCCATCACTCCCTCTCTCTAAGCGTTCTTTTCCAAAACACAGCTGGGCCAGGCAGAGAGGAGGAGAGGCTGGAACAAAACAGACGTGTTCAGAATAAAGAGAGAAGCCCCAGCAAAGAAGAAGAAAAGGAAATGAAAGAAAAGGAAAGATAGGGCATTGTATATTCTCAAAAAATGAGTTATTTTTTGGTATTCCATATATCACCATGAAATAAGATCTTTTTGATTACACTGTAAGATGTCATAATTACTAAAATATTATTTCTATATTTCATAAATAAGACATTACCAGATGAAGCTCTGTAATTATTATATAAGATCTTTTTTATATAATTAGAAGCTACAAATATCAGCTTTAAGCCAAAACAATGCTAAACTTGGCTGAGTAATAAAAGTCAGACATGGTACAAATTGAAGAGCTGTTTTTGGAGCTGAGCCAAAGGATAACTCCCCAACACTACTGTCCTGCACTGCACTTTTACAGTGCGCGATGTGCACTGAGAGTGGGGCGAAGATAGGAACCACTGGACGCACAATTGTGCATCACTCAGCCCGAGTCCGGGACATAACTGACTTGGACCAACCAGAGAGATAATTTAATTATCATTAATTATTATCATCTCATTATTTTCATCTCCAGGGTCACAAGAATGAAAACCTAAAAAAATAAGAGGGACAGATGTTACCATTAAATGCCATTTCGTCTTTAGAAAGTTAAATATGGGGCAGATTGGGGGGGTCTGACCCCCCCAGGTATGACTTGGACCCAAACAAAAGAGGTAACCACAGTTTCTAGTCTAGTCTAGTCTTCTAGTTGAATGTTTCATCTGCCTGCCTCATGTTGATCCTTGCAGCAGCTTGCATCCTCATTAAAGTCTATGCCCCCATGGGTACAAACCAATGGAGATGCTATTGGTTAATGTAATTTCTAGCTATCTAGCTCATTTAATAAACTTTACTTTCTTACCATTAGAGGTACTGAATTAGACTGTGTCAAGTGTCTATGGATGAATGCTATCATTAGCTATTTTCTAATTTTGTCCTTATGTTACATTTAGCTAACTAAAGCTAATGTTGGCCTCACCTAACATTAGCCAATAAACTTCTAATGTTTGCTTGGCATTTCATCAGCAATATAAAATGTCACATATTCTTTTATGTTGGCTAACATTGGTGCTCAGTTAGTAGCTGTTACATAATGGAGGACTAGTTGTTAGAGAGATATGTTCTGCTGTCATTATAGAGTTTACTACTTCATTTCATAATTCTTATTTTGCTGTGGTGGTTTAGTCTTTGTGGTGGTAGTCATGCCTATAGGCTGAGTCCTATCTTCTCATTTTTGTTATTGGGACCAATCCAGGTTGTTGAATGAGATGATGAGAAACGTTGATTTATTTTTTTCCATTAGTAAATATCTGACAGATTTAGATTATTAGGTGGTCTATACCTTTAATTTTAAATAGAGGCACAGGGTGCTGTATGGTAGTAACACATCTGCTTCTTTGACACGTTGACAGTGTCTTTGGTTATGGTACAGCATTGTGTGGATCTGTGTCTGATGGTCTCAAACAAAGATGGATGTTTCTGTGTATGTGGGTATGACTTACTGGCAGGTATTCTCTATAATACTTTGCTGGTGACCCCTCACTACAGAAGTTGATGTGTTCTACATGCTCTTTGAGCTGGTGGAATGGATTTTATTCACCATCATCTACAAACAGATTATGATTATGACTATGTTAACACATTATGTTAAACATTCAAGACACTGTGAGGATTGTAAAGCCTCAGTTCACTGAAGCCTGCACTGTGCCTGGTGGAGAAAAGGTTGATCACCCTAACTTTCCATGTATAATTCCCATTCTGTGTCTCAACATTGCATTTGTAGTAGATAGCTAGCTAAGTAGTAATAAAAAAATGATAATGATGCTACAATAGCTGCTAGACTCAGATACAGATGGAAGGATATGAATCCAAATGGCAAGAAATATTCAGATGCTTTAATCATGTGATAGTACCTATACAGCATTATAAAAATACTCCATTGCAAGTAAAAATCCTATATAAAAATAATATTTAAGTAGAAGTACATAAATATTGGCAGCAAAATGTAGTTAACATATGAAAGTAAAGGCACTGTTTTTCCCTTAGACTGGTACATTATTATTATTGAATATGAGATCGTTAGATTAATAATACTGAAGCATCAGTGTGTTGCAGCATATTTCTGATGTAGGTGCTGGAGGTGGAGCTACTTTGAACTACTTACTATACAGTTTTATATACTGGGACACCAAATAGAATGGGGGGGGGGTGTCTTCAAATGATTAATGGAAAAGAAAGAAGAATAAATTCAAATTCAAAATTCCTTTGATTTTTGGTGAGTCATTGCATCATTTGTACAATCATTAACCAGGTGAAACCAGGTGAGAAGTTTAGAGGGAGAAATAATTGTTTGGGGCTTTTAACAATTCATGGAAATCTGAGATGTGTCTCCAACTAAACACTGCTTTTTGTAAGAAATCAGAAGCCAAAAAGGTTGGAAACCATTGTTTTTATTTTTAACATTGTGTTGTATTTTAAAACCTTCTTATATCATAAATCTCTGTGTGATGGACATGGGAAAATAGTTAGCCATGTACGGTCAGTAGGCTTTATTAGTTGTGCAGTTAAATCTTGGTTTAAGCCTTTTGAACAGCAAGCAGTCAGCAAATGTTTTGTCACAACCAGTTGAACAAAATGAACAAAATGAGACACGTTTCCACCATCCATAAAAAATGACAAGTTTGGCCCAAACTTAGCACTGTAGCTGCTTTGCTGTCACCTGGCTGTTATGTCAATGATATAGCTGCAGTGTGTGATAGGGCATCATTGTGAAACTATGAAAATATGCATTTATACTGTAATTAACATTTTTTTAAATTATGTATGAAAGGACTTTACACATCATCATATACTATATGCTTCTGTTGTTATGGAGGTACCATACTAACTTTACCAGAAGACCAAGCTATTGACCCTCGTGTTGGTGTTTAATTAGAAATCATATACATTTAAAAGTCCTTGAAGCAGATAGACTGAAGAATAGAATGAAGCACAAACCTTTGTAGTAGAAGAGACATCTATCAGTGAGGACAAACCACCTCTTGTTCCACTGCTTCACTCCACTACTGGCCTGTTGGAACACATATCACGCACTCATTATCATCATCAACAATACCATCATCCTTTTTATCGTTCTGACTTTTATTATTATTAATAAATTCCATAAAAGGTCAAAAACCAGCAATCATTTGATGTGTTAAGTGTTGATTGTGTAACCAAAGCCTGATATAGCTTCAGCCACCAGGCCATAGAACACCATTGTTATCTAAAAACTTTTAAATGCATAAAAGTGTCATGCTGTTGCAGTGGGGGACATATTCCTGCATTAATATCAACATGGCCACTTTAGGAGGATGAATATTTGGTTTTGGTTTCTTCAAGGTATTTATTAAAATTTAGATTACTGCTGGTAAAAGAAATTGTGCAAATTTGGGCTGCTGTTAAAATAGAATACATTTTCACCACCCCACCTTCCACACTATTTGTTTTTGCCATGCAGTATGAAGGTCAGCCAATTTCTTGTTTCAGTAATGAACACGAGCATTGGATGTAATTGTTCCTGAAAGCCAAACGTTACAGGACAGAAAATATATGGCTTAAACAACAACACTGGAAAAGGAATTGAGGAGGGCATTACATAGATTTATTTTTTTGACTCTTTTTCATTTTGACATTAGAATAGATGGGTTTGATGTGATATCTTTGTTTTTATCTGCCTATCTGGACACAGTAAAAAATAGTGTGGTGGTAATTTAAAATCAGGAGTGTGTTGTCTCACATAATGATGATTATTGTTTCAACTGTTGTTTCATTTGTACGTATTGTTTTATGAATCATTTGACTGAAAAGGTGAAAACTGACTACTGTATAATCCAGTTGAGATGTTTATGAAATGTGAGTTGTAGGGCCTATAATGAATCAACCTTCAAAAACACTGATTCTTACTATTCCCATCACTTCTGTAAAATCGGTAGAGGGCTCCTTTAATACTAGGAGAAGGGAGAAAAAGTTTTACCTGCTTGTATAGCCATCCCTGTTTTGTGACCTCTGCTTTGGGATTCCTGCGCATAGAGTTGGAGCGCTTCCCAAATGTAGCTGCCTTCCTGGGAGTACGAGACATCTGCAGATCAGCAGAGTTATGGAAGAGGAAAAGGGTTTATATCTTTATTATGTATTTATTAAATAACATTTATCATATACCAAGAAAATCTCACTATAATATTGAGATAGAGGATCAACAGACACATTGAACTAGAATAGGTCTCCATCCATTAAGTATATCAATATATTTTAAGTGAATGACCACATATAGTAGATGCTAAAAGAAGGTGCTAATTATGGTGTCTTCATCAATAGGTTATGAACAAGTAAGTCAAGTCATCTCTATGAAGCAAATGCCATTTGATTAGAGAATACATTATCTACAATCTGGGAACTGATGTGTGTGCTCATAATAATTATGTAATTAATTATTCTATTTTTTTGGGGTCATATGACATGAGGGCTATGAGAGACATGAGGGAACCTATTTTCAGATTTGTGTTTTATGTGTGTGTACTTGTACTTCTATCTTTATCTTTGTTTGGACAAGTTTTAGTTTTAAATTTTGGGAGTGATGACATTTTGGGAAAGTGAGGATATTTTGACCATACATGTTCAAAGGATAAGGTTTATATTATTATTAGGGTAAGGGTTGGGGCTTAACATTCAGCTGTGATAGTTAAGGTTAGAGTGAGGGGCTAGGGAATGCATTATGTCTGTCTGTCCTGACAAGGCTAGAAGTACAAGTATATGTGTGTGTGTGTGTGTGTGAGAGAGAGAGTGTGTATATCCGTGATCACCTGGGTGTAAGGCTGGGCTTCTGGAGACAGGTCTGACACCATATTGGCACTTTTGTAGAGAGTGATCTTCTCAGCAGCAGTGTTCACCTTCCCATTCATATTCAAATCACAGCCCCTGGACAGAATACCAAAGGCTCTCTCAGTGTATTGGTGCATGGGTACTTCCCCAACTTATTGTCTTGTAGCATGCCAGCAGAGCCATCACATAATTACCATGCAAAATGACAAATGATAAAAATCTAATCTGCACTGATATTTTAAGGTCTAATCTACTCCAGCCTATGACATTGTAGACTAGTCTAAGGGAGAGTTCAACTAGAGAGAAGACAAATGTTTACTTTTACCTGACAAGGACCTCTTGGCTGTCAGAAGCAACACTGGCAGAACTGTGATGTTGTTATAGCGTATGACTTTGGCATCAGAGACCACTATTCACATCCTCTCACAAAGTAGCATATCAGGGCCACTGTACACTGCTTTTCACCAATGATATGTCACTCCTGAACAGGGCTTTTCAAATGTCATGTTACCCCATATATAAGCCAGTAAGCTAATGACATGCTCCTTGGCTTTTGAAGTAATGCTAGGTTTGCATTACTACCTTAGGTAGTAAGCTAGTTTGCCAGACATACCAACAATAGTGCCTTAAATTAGATCAGACAAAAATACAATTTAATCCATTCCATTACAACTGCATCCTGAATATGGGACCCATATATGTTCACAGACATAAATAAGGTATTGTGTTTTTTCTTAATTTCGTTTTGTTTTCTGTCCTCTGGGGGGCCAGTGAATCTACTTATTGATTAACTGGATTTCTGGTCTAATCTCTATAAAGTCCAATGCCATATCCTACTGAAAAGGGGGGGAGGGGTTCCAAGCTCCTTCTTCAGTGTGCTCTTCTCCTACAATCTGTAGTGATACGAACTGGAAAGAGATGCTGGTGGCCGCACTGCCGCACTGCTGTGTTATCAACAGGGGTGAAAGTAGGCCATCACTAAAAGATTAAGTGGCGCTGGAAAGAGGAGAGAGCAGCTGCTTGTCAAAACCCACATTTAAAAGCAGTCACGGTCACACTTACAGCAAGAATACACACCTGCTAACATTATGTCATCTTAAACAACATGTTGTCTCCATATTTATTGGTCCTAAGTTGTCCCGAGTTGCTTCTGGACCGTCCATACTGTGTGTTGATCTGTGCTGTATGGGACCTAGCTGCCTTTTATCACTGCTAGTTAACGTGAGCGTCAGCTTTCGCAAACGCGGTAGAGCCGACTGATATCCCTTGCTGTGGGTTTTGGCAAGCAGACATTTGTTACTTAATCTCCCAAGTAAAATGTGTGGCGGAATATGTAATGGTGTTTCATGATATTCTGATTTATTCCAACAACACAGACAGCAGCTTAAACAAACTGTGTGTGTTGACCGTTAGGGATTGCTCCCTAATTCAGCGGCATGTGCATCTGTCTCTATTATCTAAACACAGCATCAGTAATAGAAGATGTGGTATGAGCAAAACTTAAGAACTACTTTCATCACTGCCTATTAAATTGATGTGATTATCCTACTAACACCTAACCATTCATTTAAAGCACAATTTATAGGTTGTGTATAAACAGTATGTACAATTGATACTATGCTCTCAGTTATTAAAGAATTATTCAGACATTTCAACAAAAAGAGATTTTCACAAATACTCAGTGATATTCAGGTCAGGGGATTTTGAGGATCATTCCAAATGCCACAGGTTGTGTTTCGTGTTGGATCATTGTCCTGTCTTAGAAGCCAGCTTCTTTCTAGTTTCACTTTCTGGACTGACTGCAGGAGATATTTTTTTCTTTTTTTTCATTTCACAAAATTAAAAGGGCCAGTGCATAAACTTGAAGAAAGTCACACTTGTAATATTTGTCTGCTGTAGGGTTTCTGAACAAGACAAAACTGAGAGCATATACTGTGTAAGCAATAACTTTATGCATGTGCCACATTACCATCTAGGACATCCAACAGGCCTATGAATAGTACCTACTGAATCCAGCTGTTTACCAACTGATGATTGAAGACGTACCATCAGTGACATTTCTCTCTCTATACAGTATATTGCTGCTTGTAATTTCTGCTGACACTGTTGGTAACTTACTGCAGATAGGAAAGTATTGGTATAGGCTCTGTCAGCTGGATTGGTCTCAGTGCTGGTCCAGCTGATCCACTGTGGTCATGTTGACTGAAAACAGAGAGATGTAGGACAAAGAGGGGATCTATGATTCATCATCTTCCAAAAAGTCCACATTGTCATTATCAAATGAAGAGAAACATATTTCAGGGTTGTCCTGCAGATCCTATTATTATTTTATAACAGTTAAGGTGATTGTGACAAGTAAAACATGGCATACTCGGGTAGCAGCAACAGAAACAAATACTGGGACCATCACACACTCAGCTGATGCACCAACTGACCAGAACACAGCAACACTGCAGTGGTCTGCCTGCATCAGCTCACAGTCCTGGCTTCATTTATAGCACTAAGAATCTTCAGCTCGTTCAGGGTTTCAGACTCACATGCTGCTACCCTCAATTCTAGGGCTCCTTGAATGTGTGTGTTTTTGTGTGTACAGTTTCAATCACTGATTCTCTATCATACACACACACACACACACACACACACACACACACACACACACAGTATGTCTAGGTAGCATACTGTGTGTGTGGTACAAAACAGAATGACTCAAAACGACCAACAAAATAAGTATTTGGTTTGACCTGAATGTGTGAAGTCTCTGTTGGGTTTTGAAAAATGCCTTGTGTTTACTTCTTGGGTAAATTTAGTTTCTAACTGATTTGAACTGATTCATCACTCAATCTCTATAACACAATCCCAGCAGAATAGACACTCGTGTTAAATGCCACTCAAAAATTAAGCTCATATACAATTAATTTGCATTAGCAAATTAGACTACATATAAATAAAATAAACTGAGAGAAAAAAATTGCCAGCAAGTGTCCAGGTGACCAGGCTGCATTTCCTCCAGACTGTACTTGGCAAAGAGTACCCATGATAAAGTAGGGATAAGATACAAACCTATATAAAGGTAGCTGCTGGATACAGTAATCAGTCAACACTTTTCAAACAGGGCTATGCAGAACACACCTCAGAATAAATGATCATATTAAGTACAGCTAGTACTCTAAAGCGCTGAATAAGTGAGACAGCCTTACAGTGCATGGAGCAGACAATAGAAAGCCATTGAAAGAGTGTGACAAATTCAAATAAAAACTGAAACAGAATTTAAATAGTTATATACTGGAACAGTCAGTTGGAACAGTCACAATTATAGAGACCAAATAGAAATTTAACATTCAAATATGTCTTTTGAGTTGAATGAGTGGACTTAAAAATTAAATTGCAGATACATTTGAAATTTTCGGATCAAATGATCTTATACAATCAATAATTCAATGTGACCTACCAAGCTGTTGTAAGTGTAAATTTGTAACCACTGACCAGTAACCAGTGTTGCCAACAGCTGTATTTAATTAATGTTAATTCTATGCATTGGATAAAAAGCAGAAAGAAATCCATGTCTGTTGTCGGCTAATATCAAAGACAGCAAGGAGTTATGGTCAAAATGTTGCTGTAGAGTTGCGGCTGAAAATTTAAATTCAGATCAACATTTTCACAGTAGTCGCAGTTTAAATGTTGTAGAATACCATTGAATCGACACTGTGTAAGGGTCATGTTTTCAACATAAAAATTTTAACTTTTATCAGTATTGCCTCAGTGTGCCCACTGCCGACTTTGCCACCAAATTATTTTAAACAAAATGAGGAGAAGGGAACAACCATTTTAGATGAGTTGGAATACTTCTAGTTTATTAAACACTTCTTCTCTGTGCTGCATGTTGTTTGTTGTTTATATGTAACACAGAAAACAAAGTAAAGTTTTTTTTTTTGGGTGGGATAGACTAAGCAAAGAGGAGAGGGAGCCTTGAGTATAGATGCTATTCACTTGCTCCTACTGCTTGACCTGCCCACTGTTCTGATGATCTCTCACCATCCTGGGGAAGGAGGTGAGTTTTAATCTTTTAACTAAAGAAAAAAAAAGTCATGCTGGTCTGCACAGTTGAAAAAAAGGCATATAAATAGACCAGAATTAGCATTATTTTACTGTTTTTACAGGTAGTCTAATACAGTAAATTGTAAATTAACTGTTAAAGTGGGAGCACACAGATAGACTATATCTTGTGTAGACGGTGTAATCTGAAGGAGATCAGTGACTGCAAAGTAGTGGTTGGTGAGAGTGTAGCCAGACAGCATAGAATGCTGGTGTGTAGGATGACCTTGGTGGTGAGGAAGATGAAGAGGACAATGGCAGAGCAGAGGACGAAATGGTGGAAGCTAAAAAAGGAAGAGTGTTGCATGACTTTTAGGAAGGAGTTGAGGCAGGCTCTGGGAGGTCAGGAGGTGCTTCCAGATGACTGGAGAACTACAGCTAATGTGATCAGGGAGACAGGAAGGAGAGTACTTGGTGTCTCATCTGGAAGGAAAGTAGATAAGGAGACTTGGTGGTGGAATGAGGAGGTGCAGGAGTGTATACAGAAAAAGAGATTAGCTAAGAAGAAGTGGGACACTGAGAGGACTGAAGAGAGTAGACAGGAGTACAGGGAGATGCAGCGTAAGGTGAAAGTAGAGGTGGCAAAGGCCAAACAAGGGGCTTATGATGACTTGTATGTTAGGTTGGACAGTAAGGAGGGAGAGACTGATCTATACAGATTGGCAAGGCAGAGAGACCGAGATGGGAAGGATGTGCAGCAGGTTAGGGTGATTAAGGATAGAGATGGAAATGTATTGACAGGTGCCAGCAGTGTGATGGGAAGATGGAAAGAGTACTTTGAAGAGTTGATGAATGAGGAAAATGAGAGAGAACGAAGAGTAGAAGATGTGGCTGTTGTGGATCAGGAAATAGCAAAGATTAGTAAAGATGAAGTGAGGAAGGCACTGAAGAGGATGAAGAGTGGAAAGGCACTTGGTCCTGATGATATACCTGTGGAGGTATGGAAGTGTCTAGGAGAGGCGGCAGTAGAGTTTCTGACTGGGTTGTTTAACAGGATCTTAGATAGTGAGAAGATGCCTGAGGAATGGAGGAGAAGTGTGCTGGTGCCCATTTTTAAGAACAAGGGAGATGTGCAGAACTGTGGCAACTACAGAGGAATAAAGCTGATGAGCCATACAATGAAGCTATGGGAAAGAGTAGTTGAAGCTAGACTAAGGGCAAAAGTGAGCATTTGTGAGCAGCAGTATGGCTTCATGCCAAAAAAGAGTACCACAGATGCAGTATTTGCTTTGAGGATGTTGATAGAGAAGTACAGGGAAGGTCAGAGGGAGCTGCATTGTGTCTTTGTAGATCTGGAGAAAGCGTATGACAGGGTGCCCAGAGAGGAACTGTGGTACTGTATGAGGAAGTCTGGAGTGACAGAGAAGTATGTTAGAGTGGTGCAGGACATGTATGTGGACTGTAAGACAGTGGTTAGGTGTGCTGTAGGTGTGACAGAGGAGTTCAAGGTGGAGGTGGGACTGCATCAGGGATCAGCTCTAAGCCCCTTCTTGTTGCTATGGTGATGGACAGACTGACAGACGAGGTTAGACAGGAATCTCCATGGACTATGATGTTTGCAGATGACATTGTGATATGTAGTGAGAGCAGGGAACAGGTGGAGGAGAAGCTCGAGAGGTGGAGATTTGCCCTGGAAAGGAGAGGAATGAAGGTTAGCCGCAGCAAGACAGAGTACATGTGTGCGAACGAGAGGGACCCAAGTGGAAGAGTGAGGTTACAGGGAGAAGAGATAAAGAAGGTGGAGGATTTTAAGTACTTAGGGTCAACAGTCCAGGGCAATGGAGAGTGTGGAAAAGAGGTGAAGAAGCGTGTGCAGGCAGGCTGGAACGGGTGGAGAAAAGTGTCAGGTGTGATGTGTGATAGAAGAGTTTCAGCTAAAATGAAAGGAAAGGTGTACAAAACTGTGGTGAGACCAGCGATGCTGTTGGTCTAGAGACAGTGCCACTGAGGAAAAGACAGGAGGCAGAGCTGGAAGTAGCAGAGATGAAGATGTTGAGGTTCTCTCTGGGAGTGACCAGGATGGATAGGATCAGGAATGAGTACATCAGAGGGACAGCACATGTTAGAGGTTTTGGAGATAAAGTCAGAGAGGCCAGACTGAGATGGTTTGGACATGTCCTGAGAAGAGATAGTGAATATATTGGTAGAAGGATACTGAGTTTTGAACTGCCAGGCAGGAGGCCTAGAGGAAGACCAAAGAGGAGGTTTATGGATGTAGTGAAAGTGGACATGAAGGTAGTTAGTGTGAGAGAAGAGGACGCAGAAGACAGGGTTAGATGGAGGACACTGATTCGCTGTGGCGACCCCTAAAGGGAAAAGCCGAAAGAAAAAGAAGAAGATATGTTCTACATAATAGAGCCTCATTTTATTCACTGGCTCGACTCGGCGCCTCTGCTAAAATTACAAGAAAGTAACGTACAATTTAACATAGCCACTTTTACAATGGTTATAGTGATTTATGTTAAAACAGATATGGTCGCTGTAAGCTGTTAAATGTCACCTTTGATGATTGTGCTCAGTATAGTAACAGTATACTGTATGTGTCTGTTATTATGGTATTTTCAATTCAAGCTGTGTGGACACCTCATTTTGGACAAGTGGGGGCTGCTTAAAAGTGTCTCTGTGTGTCAGCAATCGAAAGCCATTTTTCTCTGAGTAAGGCAAGTTCCACACTGTATGGTCCCTATAATGTCCAAGAAATGGGATGTAGTGGGCATGATTAGGCTGCACTCAAGGGATAACTTGGGGGAAGTATTTGTCTGTCAGAATAATTGCGTCAAAATGAGCAACAACCTCAATCTAAGTGCATTACATATCGGACAGATGTTAATTTTTGTCTACTCCCCAAGATACTCCAACCAAACACTTTCTCAGATGTTAAGGATGGATCTCCAAGGTGATCTACAGTAAACTCTCTTCCACAAATACTACACTACTGTCAGCTTTAGGTGGGAATGCAAAATGGAAGCTTTTCAAGTAGACGGTAATGAAAGACTGTATGTTGTTTGAGTTTGTCCCACAATAAGTAATTTACAAGACAGATTTGATGCCCTTTTTTATTCCATTAAAGAAAATAAAAGAAACCTGTATTTGCTGTTGTTTAATCTGGTCCCAGATTTGTCCGCAAGAAGAATATAGAACATGTTTGAGCTTTTTAAATTTTGAGCTTTCTGCATGTTGACACCTAAACATCTGAATAGTGACTATATTCAGTAACCTGGAAACTGGATAGTTTCCAGGTTTCCAGGAAACTGGATAGTGCTTCTAATTTCTTCTTCTAAAAACGGACTAAATTTTCCTTGCCTTCCAGTTTTCAATTGATAGATAATTAAATAGAAGTTTAATTTTCTGAGTTAAATTTTTCAGGTCTTCTATTCTCATCTTAAAATCATTTTTTGTCTGTCTGTTTTCTACATTTTTGCCCCCTTAGTACTCCACATTCACAGAAAAGGATATGCAGCTCCAGTGATTAATTGAAGAAGAGAGGCAGAGAATGAACGAATGACAAAGAGGACAGGAAGAAGAAAGGAACTTAAAATGAAAACCCTAAAGTGTGAAATCACATGAGGGGGATCATATTAATGTTGAACGTTATGTAAGAATTTCACTCACTGTTAAATTTATAAGACATGCTGTGAGATGATATATGGGATAGTAAGTATAGTTTCAGTAAGATTGCAAGGAAGACTTAATCAAATGTTTATTTATTTTTTCAATGGAAGCAACCTTCTACAAATTTTGAGAGCAATCATGTTGTAGAAATGTTTACTGTAAATAAAGAAAATGGGCCGGAAAGCTCTGGCATCCTGTGCTTAATGAGTGTAGCATTTAAACTAATATTCCCATGCACCTTCATAGATAATGGGTTAATTAGAATTGACTCATTGTCAGTTATGTTTATAGACCCTAACATGTCTTCAACATTAGAGGAGGGATTTCAGGGATTTCTGACTGACAGCAACAACAACTGCATTATTTCATCTATTTGAGATTTAAGATTATTACAGTCTTTATACACACACACACACACACACACACACACACACACGCACACACACGCACACAGATATATGTGCGTGTGTGTGTGTGTGTGTGTGTGTGTGTGTGTGTACAGTACATACACCAAAACAGATAGGCAGATAGGTGTAATTTATAGAGTTGTTTTAAATTAATTTAAAGCAATTTTAAAAATATCTCCACTTACCAGCTTTTTCTAGCGCTTTCAATCACCATATCATGGTTTCCTCAGCGGATGGAATTTAGATGGAACTTTAGTCACATCAGTTTGATAACTGAGCAAACTCCACCTGCTGAGGAAGATGTGATTAATAGCCGTGGAAAAAGCTAGTGAGTAGACCTTCGGTTCCTTTTTTAACTGTGTCCAAGGTCAAGTATAAACATCCATGCTTAATCAAAATTTATCTGCTATATTAGTGAGCTGTATAGCCCTACTTGCAAGTAATGTAGTTTGGATGGACTCGACTTTAGCTGAAGCAATACCTAAAAAACTAAAACTGCATCAAACAAAGGTAAAAGGAAAGAGACAGTCTTGTACCAGTCTGACTTGCTGATTGACAACTGATGTGTAATAAGGTTAAAAAGAAGACAACACCATAGTGAGGAACTTTTATCACTGGCATACACACAAAATCAAATCAAAATACAAAAATTCCTACTCCTGATTTAGTAATGAACCACTGTACCACCACCACATGGTTCACACGACACACACACACACATACACACACACACATACACACGCACACACACACTCAGACACACACACACACACACACACACACCACACTGTGCTAATCAAACTGTGCATCACGCTACAGAAAACACATACATGACCATACATCCTTGAGTTTCCTGCTGGCACTGCATTGCAGTCAGCTCTGACCTCCAAAATCCTGCTTGTCCACTCCTCCATCAGCCTCCCCTTCTCCCCTCCTCTTCTTCCCTGTCACGTCCCAACTAGGCCCTGTGTATCACTATCTGCTTTCTCTCGCCACCTACCTCACTCTCCTGTCCACACGGAACTTCAACATCTTCCCCTGGATCAGTCATGGACACCACAGGAGATGGGAGGGATGGAAAGACTGATGGAGGAGAGATGGGGAGATGAACGGAGGGGGAGAAAGCAGCTGGACAGATTGAGGAAAGGAGGGTGATACACTCCACTCTCCTTGTCTCTCTTCTCTAGACTGCATGGCTCTCTCTCTGCTTGTTTCCCCACCTGTCTCACCCTCCCTCTCTTTTGCTTAATCCCCTCCTCTTTTTCTCTCTCTCTCATTCTCGCTCTCTCTCTCTCTCTCACAAATACAAGACACACACACGCGCGCACACACACACACACACACACACACACACACACACACACACACACATATATAAATACATACAGACTCACTGCCTCCTGTCTGAGAACTGCAACACTCAGCTTTTTTAGTCCCCTCAGTCTGGCTGAGAAATATTTTATCTCTTTCACGATCTTTCTTTCTCTATCTGTATCTCATTTACTGGCCACCTCTCTCTCTCTCTCTCTCTCTCTCACTCCCTCTCTCTCTCTTTCTCTTGACCTCTATCTCTCTATTTCATTGTAGGTGCATCAGTATCTCTTCCCTTTCATGGTTTTCTTTCAAAGGATAGTGCTTGAACAAAAACCCCATGTGGTCTCAGCTTTCTGTTATAACTAAAAAAAACTGTGTATGTGTTTGTGTTTGCGCGTGTGTGTGTGTGTGTGTGTGTGTGTGTGTCTGTGTGTACAAATTTGTCCAGAGCCATAGAGAGTTAGTTTGGCAGGGTCTGACTTTGACACCAAAGACCATGGTTTGCAGCCTGTTAACTATCTAGTCTACTATTCTCTCAACTGTGCCCACAGATGTGGCTAATCAGAAAATACCCATATAAATCATTTTCATATCATAGAGGTTTCCTAAGGCATGGACAGCCAATGTACTCCGGCTTTAGAGTTGGTGGACTGGCATAGAGAATACACCACCTCAGTGATGTTGAATCTGATCAGACTCAGACATGATAAGACTCTCTCTTTCTTTGTTTGTTTTGTTGCTGCTGTTGCTGTTGTTTCTTTTTTCTTTTTCTTTTTGCATGAGCATTTTTGTCCTATAACTGAAAAGAACTGTGGATTTGCATGGTGAATTGGATGAAAATTATTATAAAATTACATTGTTATATTATGAGCACTAAACCATTTCCATTAAACTGATTAAAACTCTATCTGCTGAGGAAGACCCTGAAATGTAAACATACGCTCCTGAATAAGTTAGACTCTGTTACTTAAACAGTATTCATTAATGACAGGTATCACAGAGCATACTATTTGTGGCATTTGACCGAAAATAAGATTTTTTTTTTGCTTAAATAACAGTGCAGTAACTCTGAAAATATCACACATTCTCTGTGCATTGTTGTCATATAATTGTGTGGTTCAGGAATCATGATAAAAATTAATGACTGCAACGGAGCTAGAGTGTTACCAGAACACATCCGAGACAGATCCTGTGGAACTAGACCTGTGCTCTGACTTTCCCAAATCAGACTTATCCCACCAGTTCAGAGATCAAACAACAGGCAAACTATGCAAAAATTCTTGAAAAGAATATGGAGTTCTACTAAACTGGAAGAATCGCAGAACATCTCATGGGATGAAGCCAGGCTGAAAGAGTCATATAATAATAATAATAATAATAATAATAATAATAATAATAATAATAATAATAAGTATTATTATTATTATGTTGTCGTTGTTGTATTTTGTAAACACCCAGTCTTATTCTCTCTCAACCCAGCTGGTCAAGGCAGATCCCCCCCCCCCCCACCCGCCACCATGACCTGTTGTTGCTGCTGTCACCAAGTAGCTGCTCATGGTGGATTGGGTCTTTGTTAACAGAACTGGAAAGAGTATGTTCTAGACATGCTCTATATGAAAAGTACCCCACGATAACCTCTGTTATAGTTTGGTGCTACAGTTGGGTCTATAAGCATTTGAACAGCCACAATTTTCATAATTTTGCCTGTGTACATCACCACAATGGATTTGAAATGAGCAAATCAAGATGTGATTGAAATGTCGCAGAATTCTTTCCTTGGTGAAGAAAGACCCTTCACAACCTCATAATCGTATCATTGTCAGTGTCTACAATCAAGAGACACTTTTGTAAATGTAAATACAGAGGGCTTTATACACATGAAACCAAGATGAACTTGTATCAGAATGATGGGAAGAGAAGATTATGGAGAAGGAAAGGAACGGCTCATGGTCCAAAGCAACATCATCTGTTAGAGGCAGCGTTATGGCATGGGCATGTATAGCTACCATTGGAACTAGGGTATTGGTGTTTAGGAGAGTGCTTCACAGTACAGATGAATAATGACCCAAAACTTACTGTGAAAGCCACACAACGGCTTCTCAAGGATAAGAAATGGAATATCCCTCCATGGCCATGTCAGTCAAGTGACTTCAACCCAGTTGAGCATGATTTTCACTTACTGAAGACAAAAATAAGGGCAGAAAAACCCAAAAACAAGCAGCACCTGAAGGTGGCTACAGTAAAGACCAAAACATCTCATGGGATGAAACTCAGCATCAGGTGATGTACATGGGTTCCAGACTTTAATGCAGTCCTTGACTGCAAAGCATTTAAAGTAAAGTATTAAAATAATCCTTTTATTTATAATTATGTTGGTTTGTTCAACTACTTTTGACCCCCTGATAGTGAAGGGATATATATGAAAATGGCTGGAGTTCCTTAATGGTTTGTGTAATATTTTTGTTAAAGACCTTGAATTAAAGCTGAAAGACTACACTTCAATCATATCTCGATGTGTTTGTTTATCAAATCCACGTTGGGAGTTTACAAAGGTAAAATTAGGAAAATTGTCTCACTGTTCAATTACTTATGGATCTAACTGTCTATAGATAAAATTGAATCGAACTGAATTGAAATTTCCCAACCTAGACTTAACCCATCCATTCAGACATCAAATCTACAATCTTCCAATCACAAGCCCACAAAGTGGAGTCATCTTCCCATTACTAAATAAAGACTGGCAGAAACTGGATTTTTTTTAATGTTAACACCACTATTAGTATTTAAATACATAATGATAATCACATAAAGATGTTACCCAGATACGAGTATGTGGGCACTAAAGGATTTCCAGTCCAGGTGTTCTGACCCTTGATACATTCCACCCGCTCACCCAGTGAGGGAGCACAGTATCTCTTAATGCCAGAGCAGAAAAAGCTGCAGAGCAGAAGAGCTGTGAACTCTGGTTTATTATCAGAAAAAATAGGAGCAGAAAAGAATTACACAAAGCCTCTAGAATAGTTGTTGCATTCGTGAAACAGATTTGTTGAATATAATAATGTCTCTTTAATATCTGAGTTTCTTTACCACAGTTCCTACCTAAAGGGGTAAGAAGTTGTGTTGATGGAAAGACATGGAGAAATGGATTTCATTTACATGAGAAACACTTTGCTTAATGACTCTAAATTAAATTTTTCTTTTTTCTGGATTATTATAACAGTCTTCTTTTTCTTTCGGCTTTTCCCTTTAGGGGTCGCCACAGCGAATCAGTGTCCTCCATCTAACCCTGTCTTCTGCATCCTCTTCTCTCACACCAACTACCTTCATGTCCACTTTCACTACATCCATAAACCTCCTCTTTGGTCTTCCTCTAGGCCTCCTGCCTGGCAGTTCAAAACTCAGTGATTCTATTGGTAGAAGGATACTATCTCTTCTCAGGACATGTCCAAACCATCTCAGTCTGGCCTCTCTGACTTTATCTCCAAAACCTCTAACATGTGCTGTCCCTCTGATGTACTCATTCCTGATCCTATCCATCCTGGTCACTCCCAGAGAGAACCTCAACATCTTCATCTCTGCTACCTCCAGCTCTGCCTCCTGTCTTTTCCTCAGTGGCACTGTCTCTAGACCAAACAGCATCGCTGGTCTCACCACAGTTTTGTACACCATTCTTCTACCAACAGTTGTCCAATTTCCACCGGCACCCTGTAGGTGAACAGTACCGATAGCGGCCGTTGTTAACCCGGGCCTCGACCGATCCGGTATGGGATTCATAGATTTGATTCGCATGTTTGATTTGGCAAAAGTTTTACGTCGGATGCCCTTCCTGACACAACCCTCTGTATTTATCCGGGCTTGGGACCGGCACAGTCCCTTGCGGCTACATTGGATTATTATAACAGTATAGGTGGATAATTCCTATACACCACAGCATTAGGTAACTAAATTAGTGAGAAAGTGGATATGATCTCATTTAAAAAAAATAGATTGGTTTTTGATGATCCTGGATATATATCTTGAAATAGCATCAGTTAGAAAATTCAGGGAACCGTGGAATTGGTTCCGAATGGAAGCATCAGTTGTTTTAGCAAATCGCCAGTAATGACATGTTAATGTTTAAATGACAAAGCCATCTTGCAGTCCTAAAGTTTATGACTACGATCCATAGGAGCAAAGGAGAAAGTACTGTAACTTTATTATAGTCCAAAGATATATGTATTTTTGGTGGTTCTTTTTTTTTATGTTACCCATTTCAGGCTCATCATCATCCATGTTTCCCCAACTCTAACAAAGTCAATTTTTTATGCCTTCATCTAACCAGAAAACAGTTTTATTCTTACTCTTTCATTTCATTTGTGAACTTTTTGAAGGCAATGACAAATGATGTTGTCCAGCCAACAGGGATTCATTGTGATGGTGTCACAATCAACATATTATATAATTTAATTTTGAAAGTGAATTTTGAAATTTTGAAAATGAAAGTAGTAGACTGAAACTTTTGTCAGAGTCATTTATAAGATTAAACCTTCAGGGAAGTGAGGGGTATTTGTACCATCTAGAGAGTTAATACTTTGGTAGGTACATTATGTCCCCTAAAACTGAATCATGGAAACTTCTCTTTGTGACAGCCATGAATGTTAAAATGGGCCGATTGTGCCACTAACCTGTAAGCTATGTACAGATGTGCCTCCAAGTGTCTTTCTACAAACCCACAATATTAACATGCAACATGTTAGAGGCAATGAATCAGCTGAATTGTAAGCTATGATTAGTTTATTGAAACTCCTTTTATTTTACAGTGAGTTTTAAAATAATAACTGGAAAATCAGATTATATAGTAGACTTCTTTTTGAAATTAAGACAATCAGCCTCCGATTTAATAATGTGGCTTTTTGTATGCAGAGGAAGGTAAGAAAATCATGGTTTAGGTAAAACAGCTCAATGTGACTGTCCACATGTTTATGGCTGGATTAGTTGTGAAAGAGGTTGGCAGGCCAACATTGATCAATGTCAATCACTGTTGGCCAGTTGGCTCCATCCTTCAGTTGGTCGGTCAGACTAACACTTTGTTTCAGGCGGAAATATCTTAAAAACTTTGGAATGGAATGGCCATGAAATTTTACATACACATTTTTGCTTCCTAGAGGATCTTGCTGTCTTTGGTGATCCACTGACTTTCTCTCTGGCATGATATCTTCATAAATATTTTATTGATTGATATAAAATTTGGTGCTCACAACTTTATGTGTGCACAAGCAGGAACTATTGTAATAACTTTGGTGATGCTCTGATTTTTCATTAAGCACTACCATCAGTCCAAAATTTCCAGTTGTCCAATATTTGAGTATATGAAACTAATGGCTTTCCAATCAGCTTCAGCTGTACTTTTTGTACCATTTACCAAATGTTAGCATTTTAAAATGTTGAGCTAAGATGATGAACATGGTACGCATTACATTACAGATCATGGCTGTGGACTCCTAGTCTAGTTATACTGTACATGGTACAGCACACACCCCATACATTAAAAACAGTTTAGCAATTCATGTTTTCCTTCCAGGTGGTTTTTAATATCTCAGTGCATTCTAAACTTCTTCTTTTTCTTTCGGCTTTTCCCTTTAGGGGTCGCCACAGCGAATCAGTGTCCTCCATCTAACCCTGTCTTCTGCGTTCTCTTCTCTCACACCAACTACCTTCATGTCCTCTTTCACTACATCCATAAACCTCCTCTTTGGTCTTCCTCTAGGCCTCCTGCCTGGCAGTTCAAAACTCAGTATCCTTCTACCAATATAATCACTATCTCTTCTCAGGACATGTCCAAACCATCTCAGTCTGGCCTCTCTGACTTTATCTCCAAAACCTCTAACATGTGCTGTCCCTCTGATGTACTCATTCCTGATCCTATCCATCCTGGTCACTCCCAGAGAGAACCTCAACATCTTCATCTCTGCTACCTCCAGCTCTGCCTCCTGTCTTTTCCTCAGTGGCACTGTCTCTAGACCAAACAGCATCGCTGGTCTAGCCACAGTTTTGTACACCTTTCCTTTCATTTTAGCTGAAACTCTTCTATCACACATCACACCTGACACTTTTCTCCACCCGTTCCAGCCTGCCTGCACACGCTTCTTCACCTCTTTTCCACACTCTCCATTGCCCTGGACTGTTGACCCTAAGTACTTAAAATCCTCCACCTTCTTTATTTCTTCTCCCTGTAACCTCACTCTTCCACTTGGGTCCCTCTCGTTCGCACACATGTACTCTGTCTTGCTGCGGCTAACCTTCATTCCTCTCCTTTCCAGGGCAAATCTCCACCTCTCAAGCTTCTCCTCCACCTGTTCCCTGCTCTCACTACATATCACAATGTCATCTGCAAACATCATAGTCCATGGAGATTCCTGTCTAACCTCGTCTGTCAGTCTGTCCATCACCATAGCAACAAGAAGGGGCTTAGAGCTGATCCCTGATGCAGTCCCACCTCTACCTTGAACTCCTCTGTCACACCTACAGCACACCTAACCACTGTCTTACAGTCCACATACATGTCCTGCACCACTCTAACATACTTCTGTCACTCCAGACTTCCTCATACAGTACCACAGTTCCTCTCTGGGCACCCTGTCATACGCTTTCTCCAAATCTACAAAGACACAATGCAGCTCCCTCTGACCTTCCCTGTACTTCTCTATCAACATCCTCAAAGCAAATACTGCATCTGTGGTACTCTTTTTTGGCATGAAGCCATACTGCTGCTCACAAATGCTCACTTTTGCCCTTAGTCTAGCTTCAACTACTCTTTCCCATAGCTTCATTGTATGGCTCATCAGCTTTATTCCTCTGTAGTTGCCACAGTTCTGCACATCTCCCTTGTTCTTAAAAATGGGCACCAGCACACTTCTCCTCCATTCCTCAGGCATCTTCTCACTATCTAAGATCCTGTTAAACAACCCAGTCAGAAACTCTACTGCCGCCTCTCCTAGACACTTCCATACCTCCACAGGTATATCATCAGGACCAAGTGCCTTTCCACTCTTCATCCTCTTCAGTGCCTTCCTCACTTCATCTTTACTAATCTTTGCTATTTCCTGATCCACAACAGCCACATCTTCTACTCTTCGTTCTCTCTCATTTTCCTCATTCATCAACTCTTCAAAGTACTCTTTCCATCTTCCCATCACACTGCTGGCACCTGTCAATACATTTCCATCTCTATCCTTAATAACCCTAACCTGCTGCACGTCCTTCCCATCTCTGTCTCTCTGCCTTGCCAATCTGTATAGATCAGTCTCTCCCTCCTTACTGTCCAACCTAACATACAAGTCATCATAAGCCCCTTGTTTGGCCTTTGCCACCTCTACTTTCACCTTACGCTGCATCTCCCTGTACTCCTGTCTACTCTCTTCAGTCCTCTCAGTGTCCCACTTCTTCTTAGCTAATCTCTTTTTCTGTATACACTCCTGCACCTCCTCATTCCACCACCAAGTCTCTTTATCTACTTTCCTTCCAGATGACACACCAAGTACTCTCCTTCCTGTCTCCCTGATCACATTAGCTGTAGTTCTCCAGTCATCTGGAAGCACCTCCTGACCTCCCAGAGCCTGCTTCAACTCCTTCCTAAAAGTCATGCAACACTCTTCCTTTTTTAGCTTCCACCATTTCGTCCTCTGCTCTGCCATTGTCCTCTTCGTCTTCCTCACCACCAAGGTCATCCTACACAGCAACATTCTATGCTGTCTGGCTACACTCTCACCAACCACTACTTTGCAGTCACTGATCTCCTTCAGATTACACCGTCTACACAAGATGTAGTCTATCTGTGTGCTCCTACCTCCACTCTTATACGTCACCCTGTGCTCCTGCCTCTTCTGGAAGAAAGTATTCACTATTCAGTGCATTCTAAACACAAGGTACTTATGTCATGTATTAGTAAGTTATGTAACATTACTGTCATGTCTTAATATTGGACAGAAATTTATTTTAATTGTCAAAGATTTTCTGCCTTTCAGGTGAGGCTATATAAAGAACAACATAGTCCACACATCCAACAGTTTGTGGAGGACGAATGGGTCAAATACAGGACTTTCACAACATTAAAACAAATACTAATGTGTCCATGCCATATTCAATGAAAATACTATAGCTTTCCTTATTTTCAAGATCTCTAATCATGATAACACATCATTCCATATGCATTTGTTTAATTGTGTCCTGTTCAGCTAATAAAGATGCCAAAAGAGCCTAACTCGTTTCTCCTTTTTCCACAGGTTTGTGAAGTGTAAAAAATAAAATACAATACTACATGTACATTCTAGTACAGTTTGTGTACAGTTTCTAGTTTGTGGTGAGAAAGCCTAATATGGTGGCCCTAATATTTACTGTTTTAGTCATCTGCTCTAGAACATTTAATTCTGGGTTCTTATAAGTTCTCCTTGTATGAAATCCAATTTAAAAGGAATATTGTGTTTTAAAAATGGTTTGCTATAATCATTTTTGAAATGTTGCAAGAATTTAAATCAAGTGATGCAGACATTCAGCTATCTATTGTGATTGGATCCACAGTTAATGGTAACAGTGTATTAGTGTGTGGATAATACTACATGTTAAAATATCAGCACTGGATAGCAGTGTGTCTGTTTGTCACTTGAACTATAAGAGCATCCTGAATGATATGAGATTTTTTAAATGTGAATAATGAATTTGTGTGCTAGCCTGGAATCAAAGAGATTATAATTCTGTTTTTGTTGTTGAAAGTATTTGGCTCTTTACTGAGAGAATAATTTGAGGAGCAAATATATATTTTGGATATTAATTAATACATTCAACTGTCCCTGTTTTATTCTTTCTCCTGTTTGTGTAGGAATTACCTGTTATGGATTTGACTTCTGTACCAATGACAATAACAGTAACAATAACACTACCACAGGTTTTCTTGAATATTTACACAATATTGTGTTTTTTCACCGTGTCTCTGTAGTCTACATATTTTCAGCTGTGATTACATAGTTCCCACTGATAATTTGAAACATATATTTTGACCTGAGCCATGTTCTTTCAGTTTTTCTGGTTCGTCAACCACCTTCCAGAAAAAAAAAAAAATAAATAAAAATTGCACTCCTTGCACTAGGTTTATCAAATTGACTCCTTCCACTGTAGGCTACAAACTTATCAATCACCCCTCATTAAAAGAAGTTCAAAAGGTGCAACCTTTCATTACAGTTTACCATCCCTTCAACCAACTTTCCAAGAGATTAATACTTGGATTCCACTCATTACACAAAAGTTAGACACTGACCTCCTCCACATTATCATTTTGACACTATTATTATATAAACTACATACTGCCATATTGTTTATCACTTATGTTTTTGAATCAAATAGGGAGATTACTGCCCGTGTCTTTTCATTCATTGTCATGACAAAATAAATTAACTTGCATAACCGGCATAAAGTCCCTCTCCAGTCTTGTGCTGCAAATATCTGAGCAAAAGACCAGATAGCCGCCTTGCCATGAGCCACACCAAATCACCCCTGGCAGCCCTTAGGGCCACTGACCTGATCCTCCCCTGGCAAATGCCCAGGACCTGGAGAGATTTGAAGGGGGAGGACCTATAGGAAAGTCTGGTCCATTAGAGGACAATGATAACAACAGCTGCACAAATCCTCAGTTTTTACAACTGCTGGTAAACTACTGTGGGGCCAATAAAACCTTCAGCCAAATCATGACCAGCCTACACAAGGATCTGATGGTGATAATTTTATGTTTGTCACTACAAGCATCGCTTTTCAAATTGCCGTCATTTGATCCATCATTGATATAAAAATATTGATTAGAGCAGTCCGGTGTGACAGTTACTTATAATATCTTTACTTATTTATATAAAAAGGACAAAAGTTGATGTAAAACCATACAGTGGGGAAACAGGATGACAGTGCCCCCAACCAGAGGGCAGGGGGGGTCACTGAATGGTTTGATGAGAATAAAAATGATGTGAATCATAGCTATCATGGTAATCGGATCTCAACTCAATTGAACACCTGAGGGGAGATTTTGGACTGATGTGTTAGACAGCTCTCCACCAACATTATTAAAACATAATACGAGTCGAGAGACTTTGAGAATCAATGGTAAGGACATTTACATTGTTCATGGTCTGCACCTTAAAGCCCAGGCCACCAGGGCGCACCTAACTGTACATTATGCGATGTTACATGTAACATTTCTGATTTTCATGCCATATTTTATCATGTTCTTCAATTTTCATTAAACAATAGGGGTTTGTTTTACAGACAGCTAGGAAAGCAGAAAACTAATAATGTTGTGTTTTACAACTATATGTTTTACGACTATTTTCACCAAAATGTTGTGTTATCATGAGCTGCTCAACATATTCTCACAGCCATTAATTTCATTTTGTAGTTATCATACAAAGCTAAACTGACAGCAGTCTGATATCAGTAAGATTAATTTTGTGAAGGTCTCATTGATTCGTTCTCTTTAGTTTCTGTCTGTCAATCATAATCATTGCATGGCTTTTGAGTCTAAAGGCCAATTACTGCTTCTATGTTGAACCTATGCCATACCTACAGCAAGGCTGTGCACTCATTCCATAGCCAATGCCTTAGTCTGAGGTGCATGTCCCAAAAAATGTAACTACACATTGTGGTGATGTAGACCACAAGAACAGTGATTTGTCGGCTTGGTAGCATTGCATTTCTGGCTTCTCCTTCCTCACTGCTGCCCCCCCCAATGTGTTCTTTTTTTTTGCGTTGCATTAATTTCAGGAAAGTAACTGCTGTTCAAGTAGTCAATCAGCTCTAACAACATTAAGATGCTCTCCGTCTCAGTTTTGGTTGTTATTGTTTTCAATAAGCCAACAAACTCATTAGAAATGAAAAGAAAAGAAACTCAAAAAAGTGGCAATTAAACCCCAACAACAGCTAGGAGTTTGCAGATGGCATAGGTCTTGTGTAGGCTACGGTGTAGGCCCAGAATAATGTGGTTCACCAAACATTAATCAGTAGCTGCAAATAATTTCAGTATCTGATAATGCAGCCATTACACATAATCTACTCAAAAATAATCTAATCTAATCTACTCATAATCTACACCTAAAATACTCAGAACAGCTTCAATAATTATACACGCGATGGCAGTGTAGGCTTCACACATATTACCTACTCACAGCAGTGCTACCAGTCTTGGTGGCTGTTTGATGGTAAATAAATAGAAGACTTGTTTAGGATAATTTTTGGTGATTAAGAAGAGGACATGTACAGTACACTGCACTATAAGCACACAACCTTTACGTGTAAATTCCTGATTTTTGCTAATGAATTAAAGGGCGGGGTACTGTCACTAATTTTGCAACATTGCTCACTGGTGTTGTAGTTTTATTCCTTCAGCTACTGAAAGGTTTCATGCTAGCTAAAATAACATGCAAAATGAATAAAAACGGATCAATTTCCAATCAATGTCACAAACTAGATGGATGCAAACAAGGTAATGTGCCACTTAGGAAAAAGAACATTCAGAGCAGCTGCTGAAAATCAAAGCAAAGACACTACAGAGGGGACTAGCAAGCAGACTGCAGACTATTTCATTTAAGAGTTCCAAGATACTGAAAATGAGCACTAAGTGTTTTCATTGTGTTACTGAATATGAAAAAAAAGATCAATAATTATATAACATTCAGAAAAACTATATCAGTATCATCATCCTCTCAGCCTACAGACAGACCAAACAAGACCAAAGGAGTAACTAATAGTAAGGGTATGATTAATTGTTATGGACATTGATCCAGCCATGAGCTAGTAGATCCTACTGGCAGACCACAGAGCTCTATGTCATACGACTAAACTAGCCTCATCAATAAATGTGTGCCAGACACACTGCTGCCCATGCCTCCAACTTCACAACAACCTGCAAAGTTACAGACTACAAATGTGGAGCACATTAAGAGAGGTGGGACAATGTGTGTAAACAGGGATGTCACAGTCAGAGACCAAAGGGCTAAAATGAGCTGCCACATGTGACTCCTTTTATTTAAATGTAGGTATTTCAGGGTTAGAGGTCAAACTACTTAAAGATAACATATCCAGAACACAAAACAGATTATTTTTACAAGGTCTACCAATCAAATTTTTTCCAAATTACTTTTCTCTTGGCCAGGGATTTATGAACAGCTGAGTCAATCTTTTTTCAAGGACAACATCCCAATTTTTTTTTTTTTTTTTTTTTTTTTTTTTTTTTTTAGATTTGAAGTAGAACAGCAGTACTCTAGGATTTCTGCCACTGTTGAGAGCAAAGGGGAGGTCCTAACTGGTATTAGTATGGTGTTCCTCATAAAATGCTCAGGGAGTCCAGTCTGCCACAATATTTAGGAAATGAGTACTTTTACTTTCTTGCAAGTAAGTAGACTGTAGCTACTGTATTTCATGCTGTGGATATGGGCATATATTATATATACTTTTATGTGTTATATAAAATGTTTTGTTTTCCTGTTTGTTGAAAGTAATCTATCAACGAGGTCATATGTGATTGATAAAATAAAATGAACAGTGTATATCATTATTCACCAGCCACTTTATTTTAAGGGACCTGCTTACTTTGCTTTGTTGAGAAATAATCAAATAGTATAACCATAAGCTTACCAGTTAGACATTATTCCAAGCATATCCAAAAAGTTATGTGTAGTACTTTTGAGTTAATTAATTCTGAGACCCTTGTTACAACCATTTTGGGTTTTTTTTCCTTGTTCGCTGATTATTTTGAATTTTTTCACCCATTTTTTCAGATCAGTGGTGTCACAAGAGGAGTGTGGGTCTGGGTATGGTCACTACGATATCTATTTCACTGTCCGGACTTTTTACCATTCCTTGATTATTTGTGTTTTTCTTCTTGATGATACCACTGAATTTTTGTCTGGTTTAGGTGAGGAAATCCATCTGCAACTGGAGTGTACAGAAACAATGACATAGTAGCGTCTGGCAGCTTTTCAGCAAGTTGGGAGGGCACTGACTATTTCTTGACAGGCAGGAGATGGATTAAGATGTAGCTAAGGGTCAGGGACTGGGGAATTTGCTTTTATGGAAATTTGCTGCAGCCTGGAGGCAAGGGGTGTTTGTGAACTTACAACTCTGCCTTGATAAGATCAAAGAGAGCCCAGGACAACACCACACAAAAGGACAGAACCCTTTAATTAATAGCCAGCTCAGACTGGTCCTACTAAAGCTGTACATGCAATTCCACAGACTACTGAGCTACTGTTGTCACACTGAGAGCAGTATATCACACGATGGCTGTTTGTCAAGCAAGACTTGTTCTCATTAACTTCTGTTACCAACCAGACATCTGCAAAACAATGTATTACAATATTCTGGGGATCCAGAACAAACCCAAAGAAATAAGTCTCTGTAAAGGGAAAATTTTACTTGACTACTGTCATATCTGATGTGAACTGGAGAGACATTCCAGGAAGCCTTGGGGAACTTCAGGTAGACCTCTACCTTGTCTTGAGTATGCCAACAGCTATCTGGATGGTAAATCAAAACAGTATTGTGCACTTACTTGTGACATCGTATAGGGCATGATGATTGTTATCAAAGTTTTACGATAGGAATAGCCCCCAAAAAATTTGAATGAAATTTGAATGAAGTAAAACTGCTTGTAATTAAAGTAAGACAAGGCAGAGCTTTAACCCAAGTATGACACCCATTGATTGCACCAACAATGTTATCCAGTTGATCATGTCAGTGGTAGTGGGTGATTTTATTGTTTTATCATTTATTTTATTTACGCTACTGTCATGTGGACAAGTAAGGGACCTAACATCAACTGTAAAATAATCCATGGGTCAGCCAATACAAAAATAAAGGTACTAGGAATGAAATTTCCGAGCCATAGTATTCTTTTGGCAGTGACATTTGGCTTTCCACGGTTGTTCTCCACTCACTGCAGAATCTCAGGACATGATTGTAAACAGCTGGCTCTCACCAGGTCAACAACATCACATTTATAGAAACTTTTAATTTTTTGTTTAATTGGAGATATTTTGTTTTTATTGGCTGAATTTTGCAGTTATTCTGTTAACAGAAGAAGGAACAGAAGGGTCTCATAGACTGCAGACAATCTGTGATAATATGAACATTACTGACTGAATTCTTGAAGTATCAAGCAACACAAAACTTGCAATGTGAAAAATTCTTAAAATATCATCCTTACAGATGTTTTAGCCCTTACTGTCTAAAAACTGAGTAATGAAAACTTAGCTCTTGTGTTTGTTTTCTCCACCCTGTTGTTCTTTGACTACTGATTTTGTTAAGAATTTATTTATGTAGTTTCATATCAAATAAAATTTTGCCAACTAATTTACACTTTATAAGAAACACCTGAACACTTGCTTACTCATGCAATTATCCAATCAACCAATCATATGGCAGCAATACAATGCATAAAATTCAGCACATACGGGTTAGGAACCTCAATTAAAGTTCACATCAAATGTTAAAATTATCTCAATGACTTTGACCGTGGCATGATTGTTCCTGCCAGACAGGTTTGTTTGAGCATTTCTTAAACTGCTGATCTCCTGGGATTGTCACATACAGCTGTCTCTAGAATTTACTCAGAATGGAGCCAAAAACAAAAAACCTCCAATGAGAAACAGTTCTATGGACAGAAACAGCATCAAATAAATAAATCACTTTGGACAACCTTTGTTGCAGGTAGAAAGAAATGACAGCAATATCCCTTTTTCTAACATAACAACCATAATCCATGGGCAAAACTGTTATAGAGTTGGCATGAGGACCAATGCAGGAGCCACAGCTATTGTATTGTATGTCATACAAGAGGCATCAGGCTCCAAGCCTTCCAGCAACATGTCAAAGACATGTACAGTTCATATGGTTTGAGTGCTGCACTGTTGCCCAGTGCTATTATCTGAATATTTTCCAGGCCAGGCAGCTATAACAGATGGCTCTCAAAAATCACCTGCTGGCCTGAATTCATAACTTCATAGCAGCAGAACCCCAAACACAGGCAGCAGACGTCTGGCCCAGTTGGCAACAACAACCTACTTTCACTTTTCACAGGTGACACAAAGCCTGAGTCATACTGCCTCCTTCTGGAAAGAACAGGTACATACACACACACACACACACACACACACACACACACAAAAACATATACAAACACACACAAACACCCCCCAAATACACACACACACACACACAAAAACATATACAAACACACACACAAACACCCCCCAAACACACACACACACACACACACACACACACACACAAACACACACCAGTCCTAAATTAAAAAAAAGACTTCTAATAACTCTGAAAATTCTGTCTCTCTGTAAGCAATTTTATTATTAACTCAACATAAAAAAGTAACACTTTAATGTTAAACACACATACACCCTGGTGAGCATCATGCAAAGCCTTTGAATAACTCTTTAGGACCATTTTTTAAGCCTTTTTTTATTAGCATCAGTTCTATAAGGTTCTACTTTAATCAGTTTGTCTAAAACTGCCAAAGCCTACTACACAAATAATCATTTGTCACACATCCTTGTTAGTTGATTGTAAATGTGTCATTTGAAACATTTGTCTATATGACAGTTTGTTCAGCTGTATGATCCTTGAGAAAAATGACAATTCAGTAATTCAGTAATCTATGATTCCAATGGTCCTTCTAACCCGTCGCTGCTAACCAGCACTGTTTGATTACATGATGAGTTTTATAAATTGTTGACTGTGTTATAATATCACATGTTTTGTGCTCACGTCAGTTGATGTAGCATGTTGTGTAAAAGTAAGGGGTTAAAATACAATGCTTTCTTTCATTTTGTTTTTCGAACTGCAGTGTTTCAAAGGGTGACCTTGTGTGTGTGTCTGTCTGTGTGCATGTAATGGCTGATGATTGTAGTGGCGCTGTCTTGTATTGTTGTCTTTACCTTTTTCCTTTTTCACAGGGTCTGTGGTTACCTGGAAGCAACACCCTGATTGATGTGTTGGGTCTTTGATGGTTGTCTTTGTCCTTTCCTTCCCTGAACTTATCAGAGCAGAAGTATGTGGCAGGTGTATGAGTAAGTAGTAAGCACAGAGCTGACCAGACGCCAGCCTGGTGCCTAGACAGTTACAGTAAAGGAGTCCTATATTAGTGACAAGTAGACAAGAGAGTTTCCTGCGGGAGTGACAAGGAGATAACAAAAGAAATGAAAGATGTTTTGCTTTCTTCCTGGTCATGTGGCCACATTTTTGGTTTATTCTTTCTTTGATTTTAAGTTTGCCTGTTTGCAGTGCAATTTATTTTGTAGATTAATTTGACCCTTCCCCGCTTAAGAAACCCAGTTTCTCTATAAACTGTAATTTTCAACTGCCACTACACCTTAAATCATTTTAAGCTTGTTCAACTTAGAAATGTTGAGTTAACATAACTCAAGTTAAATGAGTTTTGGAATGTAAAATTTACTAAGTTAATTGAAGATAATGATGTAGAGCATCTTACTTCCATGCAGGAGTTTGTGTCCCATTATTAATGAACAGTTAATGTTTGCTTTTTTAAGAAAGCAACCAGAATCTTCTTTCAGCATCATTTAGAATCAGTATTTGATCTATTGATACGGTTACATATAATGTTTCCAAAATTATTTATGAGCCTTTTCTGATCTTCAACCTCTATGGTTAAGGCTATTTGACATGCTACCTCAACAAGAACAACCATAAATGAATTTACTCTGGTTTAAAATGACAGTTTAAGTGTCCGATGTGGCTGTTTCAAATGATATGTTGTTGATAAAAACATAGAACAAAATAGAATATCGCCATGTAAAAAGGATAAGCACGGACTATATAATTCTCAATATTTGCATCACATATCACTGAAGCACTGGCAAGAGTAAATCCTAAGATCAACCAAAACCACAATCAGTCCAGTAGCTTTGTAAATGGTAGCTGCAAGGGGCACAAGTGCAAACTGAAACATCTCTCTTTGTATATTTGTATATTGCTGCCAAATTTCACCCTCCCAAGATGAACACTACAATGACTGAACAGAGTTCCTGGCAATAGAAGGGGCAGCAATAATAGTATTATATCATTAGTCTTCTGAAGTCTAGAGGACATGATAGATAGAAGCATCATGAGGAAAAGAAGGACTGAAGAAACAGTTGTATAAACAATAAGTAGCTGTGATGAGAACAAGTGAATGTGCTATGTGTAATGAAAGTTGGATTTTCACAGGGGCAGCATGTGTCATCAGTGTAACGTAAAGTGTTGGTCAAATGCTGAAAACATATATCCCAAGGGAGGGAGAGGGAGGGAGAGAGTGAGAGAAGAGGGAGAGAGGTCAAGGGGTCTGAATTGTGGCAGTGTGGTGTGGTCAGTGAGAACTGCCCCAGGGGATAAAGAGCAGATCCTAATAGCAAAATACAGATATGTTTCTACCTTTCTACCTCTTTTAAATTCCACATGGACCCCCTGAGCTGTGTGTATTTTTTGTGTTTGCATTTGCACACAAGGTAGTTATTCATCAGTTCTTCATTATATATGCAAGCTGTCTGTTCAGTCTTGTAAGAACCTTGGTGTAGATGTGATTTTAAACAACTGTGACAATATTCTACGTGAACCTTCCTGAGGCATAGAACTGATCCATATTTCAGTTGTCCCTTCCAACATATAAAAGACCTCCAAACTAAAACAAAACTTTCATTTTTTTCAGATCAACTTTCAAAACCATCCATATGAGCATTTGATAACCCTGTCATCAGGACAACATTGTTTTGTCAGTGTCTGTCAAGATCATTAACACTTGAAATAGTCAGAAATTATTCATATGTATGCTTTTTTTTAAGGCTTGGTCATTTAGACAGCTTGGTTAGGGGTGACAACATTCATCCTTCCTCAAGGTTCTGTGGCACTACATTGATACCCTACTTCCTCCAGTGCTCCTAACAGACAATAGTATATTATTCATGCAACCACAAGAGGTCTCTTCTTAGTAGAACTTAAACATAAAAGGTTTAAACAAATAGTCAATACGGTTGCAATCAGTTGCATCCTTTACTTTAGGATTGAAATGCTTAAATGCTGAGCCAAAATCATAATTCAGTTTACAGCTGGTCTCAAAATTATACTGTGGAAATTACTACCATATTAAACCAATTCAGCAACATAATTCAATTCCCTGCTATTATTCCATACATTCAGTATGTCCCAAATCATCACAATGTCTCCACAGCATTGCTAAATACACTATGGATTGAAAACACTCAAAAGACTTGTAGCATAAGAACAACTTTATTGCTTGCAATGAAGGTCACAAGCCGAAAGATGTTGGTCTTTGCTCTTTGTACTACCAGTGTTAATAGAGCTATGATCTCCTCAAATTTTTACTATTCATTATGTAGGTGCTAGGAATCCCTTCTCTGCTTCTACGTGTTATTGTCTCTTCCTAGCGCCAATCTCTGCAAAAAGTAGCATATGTAGTGTTTTCCTGGTAAAGCATTCAGTATACCAAGCCTCGGCACAGGAGAAATGGTTTAGGCTTCTTCTTTTGAGAACTTTCTATAGATTTTTTTCATACTTTTTTGCCATGACACTGAGTGACCATTGGAATCCACTGTAACAACTAAGCCAATTTCAGTCTTACAGAAGGGAGCAAATATCTGATGCTCAGAAGACACTGTAGATTTCTAGAAAAGTATTCCTCACTCACACCAGATACAGAGGGCCATAAAAACTCACTACAGACTATTATGGTATTTCAGAACATTTTATTTAGGCTGCTGCTTCAACATTGCTGCAGTATGGTCTCAGGCAATATCAAAGCACTGAAAAGCATGTCATAATGTCAAGGTACTGTGTGTCTGTGGGTCCCCACAGTTTCACCTGAAAACACACATGCACAGTTCTCTATCCAGTAGTCACGCATCAGCGAGACAACCTTAGTTGCAGGTTTCAGTCACACAAAAACACCCACACTCACATGCATCAACATATACATGCTCAAATACGTCTCCCCATAAAGAAGTTGAAGACAAAGGTTGCTGAAACTGGAGATCCCTCCATCTTTCTACCCCTCCTTCCCTCAGTGTTTCAAATAAAGAACACATGCAGCAGAACTTACCTTCTTTCACTTTCTTCTCTTCTCTTTGTTGCTTTCTCTACTCCAGTCTTCCTGTCAGTAGCAGCTGCCTACATCAAGCTTGGCTCGAATGAGCAATCTGCAATAAGTCCTACTGATCTGAAGAGAGTAACAGAGGGAGGAAAAGACAGGAAGAGATTCATTCTACATGTGAATAGAGAATCAAAAGAAAAGGGAAATTTGAAACCTCCAGAAACAATCACCCCCTCCCTTTCTCCTCCTCACTGCTGTCTACCTCCATTTCCCTCTCTGCTTCCCTCCCTTTCCTCTCCTCTGCCTCATCTCCCAATCAATCATTAGCATGCAAGTCATTACAATATCTCTTAATCCTTTAAATTTTGACTTCTTTTCCTTTCAATTTTGCCCATTCTTGGCTTTCCCTCTGTTCCTTCGTCTCTATTTTTTTCATTCAGAGAAAGATTGAAAAAGATGTTCTCTCACATATTTTTACAATAATCAGTTTTCATGGCAGACATCCACAGGCTGCACAGAAATATCAGCAGCTTTGAGCTTCAGCTTCTGCTGTATTTCTTCAGCTGAAAAACACAGATAACTCAAAAATGCTTCTGATTTTTTGTGTCAAAATGTGTTAGTCCGTAGCTCAGTACATCCTTACAGTGTAGGATAGGGATGTCCTACTTAAGATGTAAATTTTTTATCAAAGCTTAAGGGCTCATACTTAGGCACAAAGGTGCTTTGAGCTGAAAATTGAGTATCACAAGAGTCATTAGAATATGCAAATTTTTACTAGATTTCTTGTCAGTCATGCAGTAGCTGTTGATGGATTTTTGTCTAGACCAAGCAGCCAACCACCATTGCCATCCCCAAACCAATGCCAGTCAAAGCATGACTGAAAATGGCTTCCAAATATGTTGTTTCATTTATTTCAAAAAAGGCTCTGAATGTTCCTAAAATAGCTGGACATTGCATTTCTACTGGAAGAATCCAAAGGAGGTGGTTTGGGTGGAGGGAGTACATATAGAGTATAGGACTGTGGCATTAGACATCAAGATCCATGTCCTAAACCTATATGTGGTTCAGACTACAACTCTTTAGTGACATTCAAGGAAGATGGGTGGGTGGGGGGTGGGGAATATGTTCATTGTAACTAAACTGATTGTGTCTTGAGTCACTGTGACCTTTTTCTGTATCAAGCCGGATCAGGATCTTTCTTGAACCTGAAACAGGTACAGTGAGAGTGTAAACAAAACCATAAAACAGGTCAATAATGATTCTTCCGCTACAGCATTGACTACCAGTGGATGTTGTCCTGCAAGATCAATAAATATGTAGTTTGCAAACATTTTACTGATACATTTAGTATTAACATATTTGTGACTTGAAAAATACGTATGGTAACAATTTATGCTTATGTTAATAGATAACGTAATTTGGTTACAGTTGTATTAGCCACAAAACATATTTATTGTTGCAGTTTAATTTCTGTAGAAACATAATTTCTCTGAGACAGCTCTCCTGTCAGACTATGCTGTTTTGAAATAAATCTGAATTGATTAAAGTAACATAAGTGCTATTGCTGTATTTATGACACAGCAGATGCTCAGAGTGTTGACTGTTGTGTTAAACTATACTCACTGTTACCACCAGTAACCACCCTTCAAATGTTTATTGTCAGATGTACCATAAGATATACTGTATGTAAATACACTACCTACTTTTTATAGCATCCCTGACTTCTAGATTCAAGAGTCAAACACACATCCACAGTCTCCTTTGTGTCTGAGGGAGTGTGCATGAGTCACTGTGATTATGGGTGTTGTTGCTACCCAGTATTAGTCACAGGGTCCTCTCAGTAAAACCCAGGTGTGTAGAGAGGGACTGGATGAAGAGGCAGAGGAAACGGAGGTGGCTCGAAGGAGGTTTAGCAGACTGGATGATGCAAATGACTAGATGACAGCAACTCATCCTCAACCCTAATCATACTTTATCTCCCTCACATGTCCAAACAAGCCTTTACCAACCACATACACACACACACACACACACACACACACACACACACACACACACACACACACAAAAACACACACTTAGTCAAATGCACACATACAAACACACCATTTAAGTTTCATCACTTCATCTATGTTCTACAAACTCACAGTGACAGACACAGACTTGTGCACACATCCACACTTTCGGCTCCACTACAGCCAAATCAAACACAAACACCAGCCATTTTCAGAACTTAGTGAGATCTGCTGCAAGTGTTTAATGTTGCTCAGAAGAAGCCTCAGAGGACCATGCCATGTTTAAACATTTGTTACACCATTTACTTCAACAAATCTAGAAAGCACATTCTAGCACACCTTTCCAAAAGCAGCAACAAATTCTAAATTTGTTTGAAAAACTAAATATGTATCAAAGTACAAATAGAAACAAATTCCCAACTGGCTGATTGCAGCTACCATTCATCTATACTATACCAGTTGTCTGGGTTCGGGTCATGGTGGCAGCAGGCTATGCAACATAGCCCAGACATTCTATTTGCTTTCCCCACTTTCCAGATCCCAGGGACTTCCCAGGCCTGATATATACTCCCTCCCTGTCTTCACACAGTTGGATGAGCCAATTTTACTTCCACAGAGCAGTGTTCTTCATCTCATCTCCGAACCAACTTACCATCAAACCTTGAGCTAATGCCTCAAGTGAAGGAGTTCAAGTATCATGAGTGAGGGTAATGGTGGGTGTGACCATAGCCTGTCTTAGAATATTCAGTTAGTGCAAGGATCAAATGTATAAGGATAATAATAAAAAGATGAATTGTGATTTTTTTGATGAAACACAGATGAGTACTGCAAAATCTCATTATGCACATCTAAATCGACTCAAAATTTTTACAACGTATGTTTATGTCAAGTTAGGACATGTTCTCTAAAAATTAGGGGACAAACCATCCAATGTCACAGAACATTGAAAAACAATTGTCTCAGGCCCATACATACTCTATATTCAATATTCATTTTCTTTTTGCTCTTTTTGCTAGTTTTCCTGAAATATATATCTGGCTCTGCTAAATGTTCCACTATGTGCACCAGTTGTTTCTAAATGTTTCTGGTTGCTGTTTTCTGAAAACAGCTGGTGGAAATTTAGTTGGTGAGAGAGGTAAGACAGAACCTAACAGCAACTCTGTGGATTATAAAACCAAAAAATTATCTGTAAAATGTTAAGACTCATCTGAGAGCTGAGGGGAGCTGTAGTGTTGGTTCATCACTAAGTGCAATACCTTTAACTTAGTCACTTGAGCCATTCTAAATATGAACATATTGAATTGTACACCTCATTAAAAAAATCATTCACACATATATCCTCATACATACACACTAATACAGAGATAAAAACAAACACTAATTCAGTCAAACACGTGTTTAATTGCTAGAGATGCTGTTACCAACCCACATTTTTTTGGGTTACTACAAAATAATGATAGCAATCATCTTTTGTCTTGTGGGTGTGTGTGTGTGTGTGTGTGTGTGTGTGTGTGTGAGTGTGTGTATGTGTGTGTGTGTGTGTGTGTGTGCAAATTTGAGTTGAAGGTTGTACAGTCCTAGAAATAACCCCTGCATGTACATCCACTCTATAATCAGTGTGTTCCCATCATAATTTGCTGAGACTGGCTGCTCCCTTGTCTTTCTGCACAGCTCCATGTAAGGCTGGAGGGCACAACCAATCAGTCTAAATAGATTTAACCAGAAATAAAACCACACACTGTAGAAATAGGTGTACTGTGAGACTAGGCATATAACACTTTCAGGGTTAGGATGCTCAAGGAGGATGGTAAAAAATGATGAAAGTAAAGATATTTATTTTGTTTTTGTTTGTTTTGATTGTACTTCTGTTTCAACTTTTAGAAATTTTATTTCAACTTTTCAAACTACCTGCATGGTCCTGATATTTTTATTGCCTCTCTTGTCACTAGGTCTAATAATGATAATAATAATGTTTGTTAGGTCACCCATACACTCAGCTCTTTAGTCCAGAGGAAAATAACATAAAAAAAACCCATTGCCCAGATTTCCATTAAAATTTATATGAATATTCCCAAAAAGAAGATTCCTAATAACAGTGGTGACTTTGTTTCTTTTGGCCAGGGCAGGGTGGATATTTCCATGTGCACACAAAGCCATTAACCAGCCTCACAACAAGTTTTTGATTTCAAATGGTACTATTTACTATCCACAAAATCTCTAAAATTGTTATTTGATCTGCTGTCCATCCAGCACAGTTGTATTGTCCCTACTACAGCCTTCTACCACCGGTGCAATATTGTGAGAATTAGAAACATCCTTTCAAAAGGATGTCAAAAAACTGGACCATGCATTTGTTACTTCTAGATGGATGGCTGTTATTCCTTATCATCAGGATGTCCCAATAACTGTGTGAATAGTCTCCAGCTAATCCAGAGTGTTATAGTACAAATACTGACAGCATTTAGCAAAAGATATCATATTTCTCCTCTGTTAGCCTACAGTTATCAAGCACCTCTCAAGTGGAACCAACTCAGTTCTGTCTGAAAATTTCCCCTTGCCCACGTGAGCCCTGAACTATCCCTTAGTTATGCTGCTGAGTTTGCTGGGGATCTCCTGTGATGCACTGAGCACTTCACTTCTCTCAGGCTCTCTCTCTCTCCCTCTCTCTCTCTTTCTCCCCATGTGACACTCCTATTACTGAAGTTTTATAATCACTGTATCACTGTGTTTACTGCATCTCTCCAACCATATTCTCACCCTGAATTATTTTGCCTAATGTTTTTGTTTTTTCACTCCAAAGTATAATTAAAGTTACAGCAAGTTGTTGGACCACAGTCTCCACTTTGTTTATGTCTGCTTCCCCATCAGATCACGTTAGGAGGTGCATTGCTCCCTGATTGCTCCCTCTGGCCAATAATATCCTTTAGTGTGTCATAACATTATTTTCAAGTTTTGTAGTGTGTGTAGATGTGTGTGTGAGATCTGAGAGAGGAAAATCTGTGAAGTTTCTCTTTACATACATACTTCAATCAAATTTCAAAGTTAGTTAGAAATCTGAAATGTGACCCTAAATACACTACACACACTACATTATTTTTTGTATGTTGTCACAAACCAAGGATACCAAATACAAATCTTGGAAATAAAATAGTTAGAGCCTTCCCTGTTTGGTGCTATATAAGTAATGTAATGTAATGAAACGTGATGCGATGTAATGTTAGTGAATTCAATTGAAAAAAATTGAATTGCTAACTGAAAAGAACTATCAAAGAGTTTTAGAATTTTTGTCTTGTTTTTATTTTTTTTCTTCAGAATTTTTGGTCTTCGTACGAAATACTTTATTGCTAAAGGTATTCAAGCAATATATTTTGTTTCAACACCTTTTGAAACTATACAGAGATCGTTTTTTGTCATTCAGTCCAAGCTGAGGTTTAATAGCAATTGGCTAATATGAGTGAGTTATGATATTTTAATCAAACCATTGTAATGATGCATGCATGGAGCTTGTCTCAGTCTAGGTGTGAGTCAGTGTATACCCTAGACAGGTTGCCATTCACTCACAGGGCTGCTAAATATTATTATTACACTAAACTGATTCTGTAAAAATTTACAGCAGGAGAGACATTATATTAATGACTTATTAGTTAATGAATAGTTAATAATTATCTGTGAAACAGAGTATTGACAATTTTCTTTATAAGTTGTACCTGTCTAACTCTGAACCAGCAGCTGAGCAGCACAATCTAGTAATGACTCATTCATTACTCATTACATAATAATCAGTTACCCTCTCTCTGCTCCTCCGGCTAACATTACACATCATGCGGAGTTGTTACTGAGTAGTTCCTCATTACTTCAACATTAAATCACAGTAAATTCCTAAACAACAAATCAGAGACAGTAGGTTTACAAAAAAGTATTTTAATCATAAAATCCAGGCTACTGATAAATTAATATTGACAACTATGTGTTATTTTCAGATTTAAATGAAAGTATTAAACAGAATATAATTTTAGCCAAATTTAAAGATTTAAGCATCGATCTGTGTGGCAAGGCAGTTGCACAAAACACAAATTCTTTTGTAAAAACTATGGAGTATTAGCATATTTACAAAATGCTCCAACACCTGGCAAAAATAATAAATACTTAAGAAAATTATTGGCATTTTTAGAGAAAAAATATAACTGGCACTACATTAATGTTTGTTGCAATCAATAGTCATCTTGACTGATCCAATAACATATTTCTCTTTATAGATTTGTCATCTGTATCAATGACTCTACTGGGTCTCAACACAAGGGACAGTGATCATTTCCTCAAAGAAGACAGCTGGGCCGAGGATGGCACTACAGGAGAGTTCAGGGGGTCCTTCATATCAAAAGAGTGTATACCCCTGGTAATATGAAGTATCTACTCAGGGCATGGCATCTTTCAATCTTACCTAAATTGTAGATTTTTGCCTTAGTAGATAAAAAAAGAGGATGCACTGGTTTACCAGGTTAAAAAATAACACACACAAAATAATGCAAATAATGCTAATAGTTTGAATAAGATAGTAGTCTGATGATTGCATTTCAGGATGGCTTTGATTCAGTTTCCACAAGACTTTCTTCAGTTTAAAAACAGTCTACGGCCTCCTCATATGCGCACAGAGTTTAAATTCTTATTACTAAAGCAGACATAAATCAATAAATTAATGCAACATTTTTCCTTTTTACTGTAACAACTTCAAAATTGTCTGAAAATGTGTGCTTTTGTCTCAAGTATTATCATTAGAACATTATTACCTAGGAATGGCAGTTTTCATTAAAACTAAGACTAGATTAGAAGAAGTTGAGTAAGGGAATGCAAACTGACAGGATATCAGAAGCTCAGAACCCATTGGATTCTTTTCACTGTCATTAATCCTCCAGCAAAATGAATCCTGTGGCTTGGCTGCATAATACATGTTCCAGGATTTTTAAAATTAGATGACCCTTGACCTTGACTGATATGAACAGTAGAGACAATTGTGTGACTGACAGAATGAAGTTGATAATCTGACAGAGGAGTACAAGTCAGTTTATACTGAAGTCCAAATACTTTAAGTCTACAGCCTCTCCTTACTGTGTTTTCCAGCAGACCTGATAACTAGATGAATAGATGGAATAGATAAATGTATTATTATTTATTTGTATTTGCTTATTATTTCTTTGTTTGGAAAGGATGGTATCTGTAAGTGAAGAGAAAATTTTAAGTCAGTCACCAAATGCGATGAAATTCTGGTGCCAGTTTTCTACATACTGTATGTTTCTATTGTTAGCTACAGCTGTGAATACTGTGGCAATTAAATTACTGTAAAACCTGTATTCAAAAAAGGGCAGTGTTTCCAATATGCCATTGTGTTTCAATCATGAAAAACATTCAGCAGAGGGGTTATCTAGCCTCTAGTATATTTGACCATGTTGTTACCACAGTCACACAGTCTGATTTTTTTTTTTTATTGTAAAAATACCTGCTCCAGCACAGACACAGTCTTCACTGTGCTGTTGCTGACTTGTTCTCTAGCACACCAACAGACTTGGTCAGGATCCCTTGGCGTAACCTTATTAAACACTGGGCACCCCTCTAGCATCATTTTACAATGTACAGGGTACACTACAGCATTATTCCACTGTTGTGGTATGGCATTTAATGCAGAAAAAGTTCCTTGTGACTTCAAAACCATACTGCATTCTCCCCCCATACTGTTTACATAAGGATGCAGCCTGCTTGACTTGTACGTCAACTTTTGATGCAGCAGAGAACACTGGGAGTTTATTAAACCACCCTGCTCTTTGAAAAATTATTCTAAAGGGTTACCCATAGCGTTAAAAACTGACGCCAGAGTGAGAACATGTTTGACACACTCACGCTCACATAGTAGCCTTGCTTAAGCCCCTGTTTGCTCTATTAGTAGTGTCTCTGGTTGTTTACTTTAGTCAGAACCTAAAAATTTCCCCAAATTGCCATATCATTATAATTAGTTAATAATTATAATAATAATCCTGACACTTTATCAGTTCAGTTAGAGAGATATGGAAATCTTTTAATTTTTCTTTTTTTTTATACAAAAAGAGAGAGAGATTTTCTTGAAAGTGGGAGGACAGTAATATTGAAATATTGTAATCCTTTCACTTATCCATCAATTCTCAAAGCTTAGATTAAAGAGAGTAGAAAGAGATTGAATGTTTCTCTTTGATATTTGCTTCTGTACCACTAAAGCTACGTTTAGACTGACTAATTTACTACATTTCAACATAATTTTTATGAAAGAATGCCATTGCGTTGCAAATGAAACAGGCTTGCCATAAGATGTAATCAAAAAACATGTAATTGTGTCTTTTTAATTAATGTATCATGTAAGCAGTGAAATGTTGATCGTAAAAGTGGAAGTATTTCCTTACGGAGGGAGTATTTCATTTATTTTTCATTAATAAACAATTTCCAGTATTTTAATAAAATATCTCTTTGTTGCAGCTACACCATTGGTTAACTTTTTATGGTCTATCTAGACCTGAAAAGTGAAAGGTGCCCTGCGATCATTTCTGTTAGGATTTGGTGCAATATACATAAAACTGACTTGACATGACTATATTTAAACCCATTGTAGCACTGGGTTTGAGGCCAGCAAAAGCCTCTGGTCTGAATAAATTCACAATCAAACACCCTGCCAAAAATGACAATTTCTTTATCTTTAGACATATCAACATTAAGTGCTCACCTCAGTGACAAATTATGTTGTATTTCCTTTGGTTGCTTCACAATAAAAGCCACCTATTATACACCAGGTGAACACTTTTAATGTAAAGCAGCAAGTAATGTTTAATTATTACTAGCAGTGATGTAATACATGCAATGATCAATGAGTAGTGGCACCATAAAGCATAAACTTACCAGGGCTTGAGCCCCCTATGTTTGGCACGATCATCTAAGGAGATCATTTATTTCTATCAGTCAGTATCCATTGGAATTCTCCTCCTTTCAAAACCTAATATTTTTTGTTTTACTCCTCTTAGTCTACCGCCCCCAAAATGGGGTGTAGACTGGCATTCTTTTCTCTGAATTCTCTAACCTGCTCTCTCTGCGTTTACCTAATTGTGACCAAGTCTGTATTATTGGTAATTTTAACATTCTTAACCTTTTTGAGTCTTTTAATCAATAATCATATGCCTTCCACCCAACTTTGAGTAATATTTTTGAGTACTCTAAATACCACTATATTTAAAACACAATTTAACTTAAACTAATGTCCATAAACACATTGCTGTGTTCCTCTGTGTTTGAAGATAATTTCAATCCAGCCTGCGAATGGCAGGCAATTACAGAATTTAAATACATGGAAAGGTTATGGCAGAAGATACTTGTCACAAATACTGTCAAGAATGATGTTTGATAGAATGAAGGATCATATTTCTATGGTTGGGCATTTCCAAATGCTTGGTTAACGTCAGAGGTATATAATTATGATTAAAATAAACTCTAGCTGACTGTTAGTAGGACACAGGAATATAAATGACCACATGAGGAAAACATAAATATAACTTCTTTGCCTATTAGATGATTCTGCAGCACAAGAAGAATGCTCACTTAAATACACACACTACACCCACTTGTCATACACACAGTTGTCATATGTGAATACTGAAGTATTAATTAATGAGAAAATGTTGGCACTGCCCCCCCAACACACACACACACACACACACACACACACACACACACACACACACACACACACACACATACACACACAAATTGGGATGGGTGGGGGGGCATCCCAATTTTCTCAGGGGCGTGTTAATGGTCTTTGTCCCTTTGTGTGATCTCATCCAGTGTTAAAAATGGCTGTCTGTCAAAGCTGTAGACCTCCTGCACCCACAGTTTGATACATAGTGTCTGTCATAATGACTGAATTTTAAAGCCTATTTTATGTGTGAATGCACAGGATAATAAAATTTAAAGGTAATTTTTCTTTGTTAATCATAAGTTTAGATATAAAGTTAATGTTTTAAATAGTATCTAACAGTTGAATTAGTCCCAGGCACGGCGAAAAGGAACAAATTAATAATTTTCAACAAATTGGTCAGACTAAAATTTTAGGGAGTACATTGAAACACACAGCACCATCAAGCATTTGTTCAAGTGCCCATCCTTTTACCCTGTGCAAGCACTCATAAGCCCATCTGATACATTATGAATATATTATAATCTATTATGAAGGTATAAAAATGCATTATAGATATTGCCTTTGATGCATAATGTTTGTACCTGTGCATGTAAATTGGAAAGGGGAAAGAGTTTGTCATGTCAGTTAGTGTGTGTGTGTGTGTGTGTCTGTCTGTGTCTGTACTTAATCCAAGGCAAATGCCCCCAGACACAATATAAGAACATTGGGTGTTAGCATGTCTCTCTCTCTCTCTCTCTCTCTCTCTCTCTCTCTCTCTCACTCACACACACACACACACACACACACGCGTCCTCAACCTACACTTGCTGACATGTTAAGAAGCCCCAGTGGTTCATCTGGTGTTCATTCATAGAAGCAGTCTCTTGATCATGCTTCACAGACTAGGTCTATTACTGCGTACTTCTATAATATAAAACCACACATCATGACTTTGATGATTTTACTATAAATCAACATCAATTTCTCAAACATGAAAAATCTCCATGAGTACCACCAAAAGGATTGTTTATCTGTCACAAGCTGAACAACAAAAAAACAAAAAAAAAAAACAAAGAAAACCCCATACCAGTCATTTAGTCTTTCAATCTGCCTGTAGGATTGTAGGACATAGGGACTGGCTAGGAGACCGAGCAGATAGAAATACACCAGATGGCATCAGGCTGGACACTGATTGATCCTTATAGTCTCACGGCTCGGACTAAAAGCTTCTAAAAAAAAAACTCAGACTTGAGGAGGCAAATACTAAGACAAACATTTTTTGATGTTTAATGTTTGTAAATAATTTAGGAAAATTAGTAGAATTTCAATATATTTTTCTTCTAGCAGTCTGAAAAGAAATATAAAACTACAACCATTCAGTGGTGTAAAAACATGTCCAAGCAATGGTGACAACTATAGTGAGCACTGTCTACGGTGTGAATTATTTTTATTGTTGCATTTTTTTTAAATATTTTTCCAAACCTGGTTCTCTGACTGTTTCTTTTCTAATTCAGTGTTGGTCTGTTGCATACATACATACAGTCATCTGCCACAACATTGAAACCAGTGCCTGATTTTTAATGTAATGACTGATCAGTATATACTGTACTTTATCAGTACATTCACTGAGTACTTTACACTTAAACATTATACTGGAATACTACTAAATACTGCAACTTGATAGTTCAATACTTGTACTACATTTAGAAGGAAAATTTTAAACTATTTACTTAAATTAAGATTTTAAATGCAGGACCTGTAATTGAATATCTTTATGTATGCAATTTTTTCTCAAGTAAACAATTTAGTGTGTGAGTGTATGTCACCACAGAAACACAAATCCCGCAATCCACCTTCATTCTTTGAACAGGCACAAGGCATGGACATCAAACCATACCACTGTCTCTTCATCCTTTCTCTCATCCTCAATTTAACACAGACATACTGTATGTATTTCTGCACAGACACACATCATAGAGAGGGGCTGACGGCTTGAATCAAAGCCTTCTCATCCTGCTTTGCCTGTGATCAGCTCTGCTGGAAGGATGGAGAGGAATTGGCTGGGATTATCTTAATACTCCCATGTGGCATTCAACGCAGCATTCTGCCAAAAGGCATGTAGGCACTCCCACAGGACAATCTTGGTCTCTTTTTATCTGTGCATGTTTCTATACCTACACTAACTCTTACTTATGAGTCTTCTGTGGTTTCAAAATGAATTGTGAGAACATGCTTGTATTCATACACTGCTTGCCTTGGTTTGGTCAAGACTCTTTACATGTACAATTCAAATATACTGTAAATTTTCCTTCATTTATTTATGAGTGATATGTATACATGAGCAGAATTCCAAGGCAAATCCAGTCATCCTTTGATTTTATCATAGTTTACATTGTACAATGGCTTAGTGTCTGTTCTCTTTCAGAGGATTCTATGTGACGCAAAAGTGATTTGGATACATTTGTCATGAACCAGTTAATTGAAATTCAAATCTGATTCCATATAATTCAGATCAGATATCATACATTTATATATATATTTACCTGTACATAATTTAAAGCGTTTTGTTTGGCTGTAGGCAAAGCCGAAAAAAAGAAAAATCTACGTATAAAATTTCTCCCAAAGTCTCTACTGTCAACATCAATATTAAACAGTTGACAGTGCATAGATTTATCATCCTCTTGTAATTTTGCAGTATTATGATTTCTAAATTCATATCAACATCCAAATTCATTTGTAAAATCTTACAAACATGGACGGCTCATATTAATCTTTAATTTAAGGTAATTAAATGCAAATTTAACAGATATAATGTTGTTAATGCACAGAACTCTAAACCCTCACACAAGCAACTCGGCAATCATAAAACCATCAGGAGTTGTCAGATGATGGAAAGAGTTCGTCCTCATGCAGCTCACAACTATGGAAATCTGTCCACCTCTACCATGAATCCCATAAGATATGAACACAACATTATACAAAGGATGTTTTGTGTAACTTAGTTGTAGGGCTGGTATTCTATGTACTGTAAAAGTAGCATTTTTGTCAAAGCTAAAGTATATAGTTGCAGATACTCATACATTTAATAGTTTATCACTTCAATTATTGTCTCCTCCCACAAGGAGTTGGGCATATAAATGTAACTACTGCGTTGATTCTGTCTCTCTCAGCTAGACTGGTCCTGCTGGTTGTTTTTACTGATTTTTATGATGTGCAATTAAAAGGACAATGTCTTGATATCAATTTAATTGCCTGAAGTAAATTGTCAAATTTTTCAATTCATTCACTTCTTACTTTTTAGCACTGCAGTCTAAACACTAGGTATAAAACATGTTTGCACAAAATAAATGGTGAATCACAGTCATAACTCTTTTCAGGTCCCCATAGCTGAGCAGTATGACTTGCTACAATAATACACTCTACACAGTGGTTTGATGGGGTGATGTAAATATTTGAAAACATTTCTAAAATTCTGTGGATGGATAGATTTTTTTTAATTTTCTTTTTGCTGTTATTTCTCAGATGGATACAAAGCCCCCAACATGGAAAGAAGTTCACGGTTCAGCCAGTGAGAACAGCATCTACCCTAGGTCCCATTGGTATTCTACAAAGGCTCTATGAAAATGTACCATGACTACTGAAATACATATGGTATCTAATGAAAGTTGCAAAGTGCAGGAGGAGTTCATATTCCTACAGAAGCAAATTTCTCATCCATCAACTAGTTTTGCATCTTTGCATCTTGGCTAAAAGACTCATCACCTACCCAGTGAGCATCAGTTTGTTGGACACAACAGTGTAGAACAGAGGAGTATAGGACTGTGGGATGTCTGGAACATGCAATTATTATCTTACACCAGGAGGGGAAAAGCCAGGCAACGGGTTGATTGCACAATTGTGCCTACGATGGGGAGGTAAAGAGGTGGCACTGGATATAGTGAGCACCTCTCTTAAGTCATGGTAGTGGGCTAGGACCTTGGAAAAATATGATTTTCATCAAAGATTTCAACAGATTTAGTGCAGACCAGCAGGGGAGTGGCTGGTGAGGGAGAGTGACTAGGCAGAGAATGATGTGGAGGGGGTCTTCTACTTAAAGGGTGCCCAGGGGATGTTCAGCCACTGTCAGCTGTCACTGTGCGGAACTCAATGTTGAGTCTGCCCCCTGTCACTTGCCTTGATGTATGTCCATTATAACATGCACTGCTTCCTGGACTAAGAGTCAGACAAAAATCTTGCAGGAGGCAGTGGTGAAAAGGTCCAGGAAATGGTAAATGAGAGAGTTGCAAGCCCACCACATCGTTGCCAAATCTTCAGCTTTACCAGCGCACTAGGAAGGATCAGCAGTTGTCGGCATCACCAGAAAACTGCTCCAGTCTGGAACGGTGAGGAACCAATGGAGACTGGATTGATGGAGCAGGAACTGGAGTAGTATCCACCATTGGAGGAGGAAAAGGAGGCAAGAAAAGGGGCATCCAAATACAGGGAATCTAAATGAGCCAGGAGGTGCTGCATCTGGTCATTGATGTTACTGACTTGCCTCTTGATGGATGACTGGAAGGCCGTGTGGCAAATGTTGAGCTCTCTTATCCCATAGCAGATGATGTAAGGTGCTTACACCTGTGTTGATTAAGCTGTTCTCATGGAAGAGCGGATGGCAGCTTGAAGAGAAATGGATACAGCTGAGTCCATTGTGGCTGGTTTGTACTATCATTGATACCAGAAGGCAGGGACTCAAATGCATGACTCAGATAAAAAAAAATGGCTTACAAAAATCCCAGATTCCTTATTGAGCAAAGGGTTCAGTACATAGGTAGATAATCTGGATCAGGCAAAAACAATAACAACAAAAAAAACAACATAGGGCTAGGCAAAGGCAAAATAAAAAAAAAAAAAGACAGGGTCACAAGGAGTACATAACAGTGGGAAAAGGCTGAAACACTTGCCACTGAGAACAAAGACAACTGGCACAGAGAGAAGGGAGCACAGAGATTAAATAAACTAGGGGAGGGGAGACAATGATACATAGGTGAAACAAAACAGAGAGGACCTGAAACCAAAGAAAAAAGGGGTAATAAAATATAAAACAAAACAGGAAATGCAACATGAACGCACAGAAGAAAGTAACAGGTAAGGCCAGCATCGTTTCTTATTGTTGGCAGCAGGTTTTTTAGAATATGTTGTTTCTTGTTAGTAGCTGTTAAGGCCCAGAGGCTTAGTGATAAATCATCTAGACCTAACCGAATTATATTTTACCAGTATTACCTGTGCTGTGACATAAGCAGTGTTTGGTGGCCCACACTGGATAGTCTAACTTTGAGGCACATGCTGTCCATATCTATGTTTTAGCCAAACTAGGGACATGTCTATATGGGGGGTTATATCAGTCTCTAAATCCAGTCTTTTGTCCAGACTGTGGTTGCTATGGTGACACTCAGAGACAAGTTGCCAGTGATCATGGCATACACTGATGGTTCCTGTTGGCTGCTGTAGAAACCACCTTGTCTGTCTTCACTGCTTTTTGTATTTATAATGTAAACATTTGAGGTGCTCTTTCCCATTGATGATATGAGTCTGATCTGTGTCCTGCTGCTCAATGCATTTCTGCCCAATGAAGCAGAAATGCAGAAAAATCAAACATCTGAACATGAAAACAGTGAATACAAACTAAATATAGACAGGGGGTTTCACCCCACATGCTCAAAACCTGAAATAAAGAGCTGGTGCACTACATACAAATCCAAAGTCACCATATCAATTTTAATCAACACATTAGAAATATTTCAATCAGTAACTGATAAAGTATTAATGTCATAGCAGACTGAAGGGAGAACTGTTTAGTTATATCAAAGGGGTAATCAGTGAACAAATGAATTGTTTCCTGGCGCTACTCATACATGCACTACACACACACACACACACACACACAGTCACACTATTTTTATTGGAATACACTGTATAGTATCAGTGAAAATGTTCAGTCACAAAACAGTGAGGTACCATTTATTGCTAATAATAATGACAGAGAGGAGCCATGGTTAAATAAGCTTAATAGCAACTCAAACACACATATGCAAAAACAATGCATGCCACTTACCAGTCACATGTATAATTGCTGCCACGTCCCTGCTGCTTTCTGTTACCACTGTACATGTATTCCAATGTGTGACAAGACATTTCTCTAACACACTCTTCAGCCCTCAGTCAGAACCATGGTAAACGTCACTACCAGCTAACAATAGATCCTCCAGGAAGAAGAGCTGAGAGAGCGGCTGGATGCAGGACAATAATAGGCAATCTCTCCTTAGACTGGGATTGACAGAGGGAGGAAAGGAGGCTACAGAGCATGCCTGGCAGAAAATCCCTGGGTATTATAACATCACATGACCGCCCATCCACCATCAGTCACAGAGCAAGCAGAGATGAAAGCAAGAAGAGAAGGAGGCAGAGAGAGTACAAGAGTGAATGGTGGAGGGGGGCGACGTCACAGTGCTGCTCAATTCCCCCTTTGCATTACATTGACAGAGACACAGAGGAGAGGGATTGGCCAATAAGATATGAGGACTATGTGCTGGTTTCAACCCCTCCCTAAGCAGCAAAGCCAACACCAAGAGAGACAAAAATGGAGAGGGTGAGACAAAAGAAAAGCCCAGGGATAAGCAAGACATTCCTACAAGACTGCTTACAGTGAGGAAGAAAAAAAGAAAACAATTCATATTTAACCTGATCTGATTTACATAAACACAGCAAAAATTACAATGGGAAAGACATAAAAAGGAGAAAAACACTGGTCATTCGCCTGATGAAAAGCCAGTAGGTTTGAAATGTTGACTATTTTCAGTCAAATGTATTTCTGTAGCTTTAATATCCAATTTTTCCATATCTGATGTTTGTAATGGTGTTATATATATATTGATTGTCATAACTGCACGTAATTTTGTCACTACCACATTTGCCAAATGATTTTCTCATTTTTTCTAATCATAAATTCTGGTAATGTGAGTCCAATAATAAACATGTCACAATAGCTAACAGTTAATTATACTGTCTGCTTCACCACCATCCCTACTGGTATCAGACTGTGAGATGAAATCAGTTATAAATATCTATGGTATATATTTATAGGCAGGGACTTTTGTTGTGTTGATCATCTGTTAAATCAGGTTTTCAGTCCATTTATGTATTCATTTGAAAGAAGCAGAGGTGTTAATCATAAGCAACATCATGAGGACCATGAAGAAATTATGATGATATGCATTGGTAAATTTGGTTACGGCAACAGAAGGATATTCAACGAGGTAAAATGTAAAGAAAATCATCATATAACTACAATAGAAAGCTGTAGAAACATCAGAAATAACTTCCAAATCTTAGAAGTAAGGCTAATGGTATAAATGAATTTTGGAAATATTATGCAGTATAGAACAAAACTGAATACTGAGACTAGGATCATCTTTTCATACAGTATTTGGGTAAAAATTTGATTTCATTATACAATCTATAAATGTCATCTCAGCTTCACCTTTTGTTCTCATGTAGCCCCATACCAGTCATTCCGTTCCTCCATGTTTTTTCATTCCTCCATGTTTCACAGTTAGCACTATGCAGTCACTGTGCATGTGTTTTGCTAACCTATGTACCTTTTGAGTCCTTTGCTACAGAAAGAAACTAAGTAAATGCAATGACAATTAAACTTTTTTTCTGTAAAACTGATGGCAGCTTACCTTATATGACTCCAAAAGAGCTTTTGCATTATGTGATTCTATTGAAGTCCTCATCAGGGTATGTACTGTATGTTTAAGTTCTGCAAAATGTCACTGTGTACATGGATTAATGTTAGATGGGTCAGTTTTTTCTGAGTGTACATCCATGTCTTCAGGTGCCAAAAAGTGTAGCAAAATCATTTTGATGACACAATTGATGTGGGAAGACAAGCAGAGATTTATGAGGGTTTTCCACATCTCTGTGAAAACCTCTGTTTTATGAGATGTCATTTGGTGAAACATAAGGATGCTTCTGAGACTGCACTTCAGGGAGAATCCTTGGTTATGTATGCATCCTGAGTTAGAGCTGCAGCTGGCCTATGCCCCAGCTGCTTAGGAAGATGAAGGGGCTGTGGGTCCAGTTCCACTGTGTGGCCTGCTGCTACATCAACTTCCATGTTCTGTCTTCTTGCCACTATCTGCATGCTGTTCTTGTTGCATCTCCTCAGTACTTTGGCAAGTAACCCAGTTTGATAACATTTTTTATAGCTGCTAAGAGTTTTTTTTCAATTCTTTCTTGCAAGAGGTTTCTAATTCTGTGAGATTCTTGGGCTGTCTTGCATGCATTGTTTTTTGAGGTCTATCCACAGATTTTCCATGATGATCAATGATGATGGGACAGGGGAGTGTGAGGGCCATGGCAAAACCTTCAGGTTGCGCCACTTTGGATTTTTAGGATTATTTTCCTGTTGTAACCATTACAGGCAGTGTAAAGTTTCCTATCAGAATTTGCTGGTAGTTTACTGAATCCCCTCTTCAACACTGAAATATTCCCTGTACCACTGGATGTAACACAAGCCCAAAGCATGATTGATCCACCTGTGTGCTTAATAGTTGCTGAGATGTTGTTATTATGAAATTCTGGACCTCTTTTTTCTCCAAATATATTGTTGCACATTGAGGTCAAAAAGTTCTATTTCAATTTCATCTGGCCAAATGACTGAAAAACATCAGGCTTGTCTAGATTTTCCTTTAAACATTTCTTACACTGAATTTCATTGTAAGGATGCAGGAAAGGTTTTCCTCGGATGACTCTTTCCATGAATGTCATATATGTGCAGGTGTTGCTGCACAGTAGAAACAATAAGATTGGATGAGAGCACTGTCAATAGCAGGTTAATTTGGGATATGGAATTACAGTACCGTGTTTTTCAAACAGGATAGAAAAGACATATCCACAAACCACATCTTTCACAGTATTTATACAAAAAATTATATATTTAGAAATATGTGCACTGTGTTGTTGTCAATCCCTGCTTCAATAATATGCACAGGTGAACTTTAGATAACAGCAACAGTAGTGAGCAATGTAGCCTACCAACAGAAGGCTACTAAAACCTCAATTGCTTCAGTAGTCGACCCTTACACACCCCCCTCACTGATACTTGGTCCCTTCTGTGCCACTTCCTTTAAAAAATCCTGGATAAGCCCTGATCACAGTGAAACATGCACACACAGATAAAATAATGATATTTGTAATGAAAGTACTATCACATCTTCATCTCTTATGCACAAATAAATATAATTAATTTGTTTAATAAAACAAGATCAGGTTAATCTATAACTAGAATTACCACCTTGCAGTTGTACGCCTCTGCCCACCAGTCAAGTTGCATTTTATATCCATGTATTTCCAGCCTCATTTTGGGGCTAATTTGACTTGTTTTGACATTTGACACAGTACTTTTGTACAGGTTGTACAAACTTATGTACTTTGAGGCTGTTCCAGGTCATATTTGGCCTATATCTATTGAAATGGATTCCAGGAGCTTGGGTCAAATCAAAGAAATTTTTGGTTTCTTGAAACTGTGAAACTGTATATGCCATGTCTGTGCATATTTTTCATGGGACAGTGGTGACAGAGTTCAAGGGGGACTTTGACACTGTCACAGTAACTGTCTGTGTACACACCACATTTGCCCAGGTTCCCATATAGATAGGAAACTACTGGTCACAGGGGAATCTCAAAACAGTGAAAGAGTAAAACAGTATAGTAGTGATCATATATGGTGAACATAAGGAACAGAAGTCCTACAGAGGACTGGGGGTACCTTGACACAGACATAAGATCTGCACCTGCAAGCACAAGTACCTACAATGTAACAAAATCTTAAAAAAAAAGACAATTAAATGACAATTAATTATTATTTATGCTGAGCTACCTGAGATCAAAACTGAGATCAAAAGAGGGGTTTAGGGGTCATAAGATTATAAAGGTACCTCAGCTGCCATTTCAGTGACTGAGCTTATGGCAGCAAGACATACTGCACAAGAGGTCCTTAATCTGATCCTCCATGATGAGGAAGCAGATGGTGATTTGAAGGAGGAAGTGTCAGAGCAGGAAAACAACATCGAGGAAAACTCTGATCACAGCCCTTCTGATGAAGATGAGTTTGAGAGAGAGGAGTACATAGCAAGAGAGACATTTATGGACAAAAGACTGGTTCTATTCAGAGTTGGTTTTGTCATTCAGTGCTTGTGAACTGTCAGTTATATAACAGGCAGCGTCATTCATTTTCTACTGCATAATGAAACTGATGCAAACGTATAATTGAAATTGTTGCACAGGGTCCTTTCTGTACACATATATACATCTGAATGAAGCTGTAAGGAACATTAGCATAAGGTGCATCTGTCTAAATCTCAAAATGAATCACTTTAACAATTGCAATGTTATGTATTCAAGTCTGAAAAAGGCTTTAGTAATTACGCAATAACATGATATATAATGATAATAACTTTATTCAATAGAGACAGTAATGAGATTATATTGTAAAAGTAAAAACAGATGAAAAACATAAAACAATAAATAAAATGATACAATAGAAACCAAGTTGGGTTGGGATCACAACATACACAGCGCCTGTCAACACGATGATGTTCTGACCCATGTTTACTCTGCAGTCATTACCTCATTACTAGATCAGTACTCGGTAGTCATTACTATATAATTACATGAGTATTCAGTAGTATTTATTACATTATGACAGGAGTACTCTATATCCATTACTACCTTATTACATGAGTACTTGGTAGTTATTATTGCATTACTAGATGAGTACTCTGTAGTAAATATTATGTTACATGAGTACTATGTCATTACTGCATTATTACATGAGTCCTCAGTAGTCATACCTACGTTACTACATGAGTATTTAGTCCCCAAACTTTGCCCTTGTTTTCCTTACTGTATCTTTTCCAATTGTGACACTATCACAGTGTCAAAATCTGTCCACAGACGGACACATAGACAGATAGTCAAACAGCGACAGACCAAAAAAAACAAACCCCTACCAAAATACTTAAACTGAGTTAAACTGACCTGATATGTTCAGTGGGGTTGTTTTATCAGAGTCACAAGTGAAAGACAATACCACCCACGCTGGCATGGCTGGTTAAGCTGATTGTGTTAATGCTTTGTATAAGAATAATACATAATTTGAACTGGATCCTGGAAGCAATGAAAAGTAAAAAAAAATATATACTATTGGGTTCATGTGCTCTCTTCTCGTAATTCCAGTTCAGAGTCTAAGAGCAGTATTTTGGAGAGGAGTTAGTGCTTCTATTTTTATATACACCGAACAGCCAAAACATTAAAACCAATTACCAGTTTTAATTTTGCAACTGATCCATATATATACATATATATACATATATATACATACATATATATACATATATATACATATATATATATATATATATATATATATATATATATATATATATATATATATTTATACACAGTATATACACGGTGTATACAGTAGAGAGTTACAGGAGTTGAGAAAGGGTAAAATACAGGCATGGATAACCATGTCCTGGACAGCAACAGATAGAAAAGCTTTCATTTGAGACATAGTTCGAAACTAAAAAAAAAAAAAAAAAAGACTGAATAATCCCTTGTACTTGCTTTTCAAAAATTCAAATTTAAATCAAAAAAGCACTCCCAAATTTGTAGTAAATGGCTTTATGTTTTATCTAGTGTCATGCAGCACTGAAACAGAGCAGGGCCTAGCATGAGTTGCTAAGTGGAGATCACTTGATACATGAACTAAAGCTGTGTTCCAGCTATGCTCAGACCTAAGATCAGTTTGGAATTCCTCAACCAGATAGTTGGAACTCATAATTCATTAGTTGGGTATTAACCTCTTCTGCCGCATCCTTTGAGAGAATATGTTGTAAGAAGAGAGGGATTGAGACTTGGCTTTTAGGGAAACTGGTAGACCAAGGCATTCTTGAAAATAAGTGGGACAGAGCCTGAAGCAAGACAGGAGTTAATAATTTTACATATGTGTGGACATATACACCCAATAATGTCTTTTAATGGTATGTACAAAGGAACGAGTGGAGCTCATATGGGAATCAATATTCACTTTCAGCCTAATGATGGCCTCCTTCATTTGCACTGACACATCTGTGGAATGCATATTAAAAGTCCCCATCCCATGAGCAGCTACAAAATACAAAATCAACACTTGGAATCAACACCAGACTTTTTATCCACTTCATTCATCATGAAACAATGAGAGAACAGGCCACAGCTGGCCATGAAACAGATAAATTATCAATTGTCCATTACCTCTGAGCATCTGAAAATGACGGAATATGTATAAAAATGACTAATTCCTAAACAGTTAATGTAATATTATTGTTCGACCCCTTAAATTAAAGCTGAAAGTCTACACTTCAATCACATCTTGATGGCTTTATTTAAAATCAATTGTGGTGTTATACAGTGGCAAAATTACCAAAATTATTTTACTGTCCAAATACTTATGTACCTGTCTTATGTAACTGTATATATACGGGACAGTATAGCATGTTCCAATCTGGTTCCGGTTCCTGATTTTCAAAATACCTGGTTTCACTTAAATCTAAGTATGTCGGACTGCCTACAAACACTCTCCTCTCATTCTCTGGTAAAACAACCTCACTAATAATGTCAGGGTGATTTAAGCAGTCGATTAGCTTAAATTAATTTACAATATAAACAGTTCCGAATCAGAGTAGAGCTGCAACTAATTTTTTTCATTATTGATTCATCTGCTGATTATTTGATTACTAGGAAGTAACCAACTCATACAATATGTCTGGTTAACTGTACTGTAACTTTTTGACATTTCAGCTGAAGTTCCTGCTCTACAGCTTCACTGTTTTTCTTACCAGGACACTTGTGGTTTTTGAGGTGTGACAACAAACTAAATTTTTTCTCACATGCCATACAACTAAATGGTTTTTCTCCTGTGTGTATTCTTTTGTGTTTATTCAGATTTCCCTTTTCACTAAACCTTTTACCACAAAGTGAGCAAGTAAAAGGTTTCTCTCCAGTGTGGACTCTCATGTGTCTGACAAGTGTTCCTCTTTCATTATACCTTTTCTTACACACTGAGCAGCTGAAAGGCTTCTCTCCAGTATGAATTCTCATGTGTGCAGCTAATGTTCCACTTTGGGTGAAGTTTTTTCCACAAACTAAGCAACTGAAAGGCTTCTCTCCAGTGTGTTTTCTCATGTGTATGTGCAAACTTCCCTTTTGCCTAAATGTCTTACCACACTCGGTGCAGTCAAACGGCCTCTCCCCTGTATGACATGTTATGTGTCTTTGCAGAGCTGTGTTGTGTTTGAATGTTTTGCTGCACGCTGGGCATTTATAGAGTTTTTTCTGATTATGAGAAGTCTTATTAGACAAAGTATCATTGTCTTTCCGTGTGTCTAAAAATGGCTGATCTGATCTGATCATCGGGTTCCAGTCACCATCCAAGACTTCAGTCTCAGTTTTAAAACACTGTGAAAGGAAAAACTGACCATTGCTGGTTGCTTTTACAAAACCAGCTACATCCAAGTCAAAGGTTGCTTCTAATCCTCTACAGTCCTCTCCAGGAGCTATGGCTTTTATCTGTTGAGCTGGTCTGGTAGCTGGAGTATCAGTGTCTGTGTTTTCCTCGGTTTGGTTTTGGTGAGGCTGTGATAACTGAGAATCCTCTTCAACATATTCATTCTTCATGAGGACAGGAAGGAACTGGAAATCTGGGATATCACTCCCCTGAAACCCCTGTCGCTCCTGACTACTCCAAGATTCCTCTGGTTCCTCTTTTATGTGTTGGAGCTGCTCAGGGGCAATCTTTGTATTGATAATCAGCGGCTGGATGTCCTGACACAAACCTGAGATACAAACATATAGGACTTAATGGAAAAATAAAATAGTTCAGCATTTTTTTCTTTAGGACCGCTGTATGTGTGCTGCTATCAGATTTTTGCTACAGTGTTCATGGTTAATGCTAACAATTACAAGGTTATTCATCAAACTTTATTGCTGAAATATAGTACATTTCTTCACAACATGTTTACATAGATTTTTATTAAACCTGAAACACTGAAAATGAAAGTTATTATTAAAACTTTTGTTAGACTCTGCAAAATCATCCACTTAGAAACAACAAGATGGTAATTTTTTACAAGTTTACCCGGAATTTCATATCTGCATTTCCTAAATCTCTTTGTCTCCATTCATGTTTTCATAGAAGGATATAATTATAACATGGTTTAACCATATAGAGATTTGATACTGGCACATTTCTATGCTGGACGTAGCCTGGCGCAGTTCCTGCCATTGTAGCTCTTGTTGCCAAGCTACCAGCCGCTGCTGTTGCCTAGCCACCAGCCACTGTTGTTGACTCGCTATCAGACACTGTTGTTGCCTAGCTACCAGACAAAGCGGCCTGGACATTGTGAAGTATGAATCATAGTAGTGACAGTCATCCCACTGACTCCAGTTTTCTCTTATTATGGTACATCCCAAAACCCAAACCTGACTTTGGTTTTGTTAAAATGCATCTACTGGGGAAGTTCTAGTAGAGCTGCTGTAATAAAAAGGACATTAATAATGAGGAGAGTATACTTCTAGTACTTGTCTATCAGGTCTGTCCGATCCTGACAGCTTGTCATCCAGGGCTGCAACTAACGATTGATTTCAGTATTGATTTCAGTATTTCAGTATTCTCCATTCATCAGTTACTTGTTCGGTTCTGAAAGCATCAGAAACTAGTGACAAATGAACACCGAAGTTTTTTGAGCTTCTCCACAGACCTAATAAAATCTCCTGGCTGTGACAGACCTGTATGGATGTTTAGGGACGACCTGGTGCCGGGCTGTCTCTCAGTCCCAAGAAGCCTGCGCTGGCGGTCGATCTCCTCCTCGTATTCGCATATCGTTCTTTCAAACACCCCGATTATTTCGTCGACAGCCACCGTCAGTCTCTGGCTGACGAACGCTCTCAGTAACTGGATAGCTGACATCCTACGGGCAGTTGGCGTTGACCGTGGGAGAAGTGGTCCAGTCCGACGGCTGCGTTTCCTTACTGCAGCTTGAGATCCTTTTTCTTCTACTTCTGTTGTTTGACGGCGTTTGGCAAACAGTTTTTATGTGCTTTACCGCCATCTTCTGGATTGATTGGATTGGAGCGTGCATCAGACCAGGTAGTGTGGTAACACATTAAATTCTCCTAATAATCTGCGTGCCTTCTAAAAACCTTATAATAGTCCTGTTTCCTACATGACCTGAACTACTTTGCAATGTTTCTCTGATACAATAATACCTTGTTGCTCTGCAAATTTAAGTATCTGCCTCTCTTGTCGATATGTAGGACACATAGGCATTGCAAATAAGAGGCTACTATCATGGAAATAATACGAATTATGAACGACTTTTTTGGATGCAATAGCTCGGAGGTTATTTTGACGGGGGAGCTGAGTAGAAGCCCGACAAAAACAGAGGCCTCTAGTTTTTTATTATAATGACCAATGTAAGCATCACTGAATTTGCTTACCTGTCCGTGTATTTTGGAGCATAGGTGGGAGCAGAGCCACAAACAGGTGAGGGGGGTTAAGCAAGTTGTTAGCGCTACTGTACTGATAATAGATGTCTCAGAACTACTGTTTCTAAAGCTATGTCACTTATTTGGCACTTTAGTGAATCAATCAACAAGACCAAACTACATTTATTGATTAATAATTTATTAGAAAACCAAAACCATGACACCTAGAGTTGATACCAGGAAGCAGTGTCATAGTCTTACACACTTCTCTGTGCCTCCATTACGGCTGTCACCCACTCAATACCCCATAGAGACTGAGTCTGCCCTAGACCACCTAAATTATTAAACTCTGAAACATGCAGAAGAGGAACTGTACTGAAAAACCTAATAAAAATTAAGACCGCCAATACTGAAATACAACAAAATATGAGAATTAAATGTGGACTCTGAAACATTAGATCACTCCCATCCAAAGCTTTATTAGTTTATGATGTGATATCAGATCATCATATTGATGATCGGATGATGAATTTGTTAGCTTATATGACACACCCCCCCGTCATATTAATACTCATTCTCCGAGAGGCACTGTCCGAGTGACAGGAGTTGCAGCCATTTTCAATATTCATGTGGATGTTGATAGTGGTAGCCTCAGCACTGCGTTTATCTAACTTTCAGACTCAGTTGGCTTTGCCTAAAGGGTAAATTAACCCACTAATTGTTTTAACCACACCCTTGACCTTGTTCTGATCTATGGCATAGAAATTCAACAATTCATTGTCTTTCAACGGAATCCTCTTCTCTCGGAGCATTGTTTAATAACCTTTGAACTTCTGTTACTGGATTACACACGATTAGGAAAATCTGATAGTGCTGCTGCTAAATTTAAGGAAGTGATTCCATCAGTGCTAAATTCACTGTCATATCACAATATAACAGAGGTCTCGTATGCTAACTTTAGCCCCTCCCAAATTGATCAGTTTGTTGATAGCGCTTCAAGCTCAATGAGAACAACACTCAACTCTATTGCCCCTCTAAAAAAGAAGATATTAAAACAAAGGAGGTTAGCTCCATGGTTTAACTCCCATATCTGTATATTAAAGCAAACAACATGAAAACTTGAGGGGATATGGTGCTCTATTAAACTGGAACAATCCCATTTAGCCTGGCATGACAGTCTAAAAATTTACAAGAAGACCCTAAGCGATGCTAGAGCAGTCTACTACTCATCTTTAATAGAGGAAAATAAAAAAAACCCTAGGTTTCTTTTCATCACTGTAGCCAGGCTGACTGAGAATCATAGCTTGATTGATCCATGTATTCCTATAGCGCTCAGTAATGGTGATTTCATGAGCTTCTTTAATCATAAAATTCTAACTATTAGAGACAAAATTTACCTCCTCCTGCCCTCAACTTACACTAATTTTTCATCAATCACAGAAACATCAAAAACAGCCGTAAAACCCAATCTATACCTAACATTTTCTCTCCTGTTGACCTTCAGCAACTTCAGTGATCTCTTCATCTCAACCATCAACCTGTCTCTTAGACCCCATCCAAACCAGACTGCTTAAGGATGTTCTACTCTTAGGTAGCAGTTCTCTTTTAGACATAATCAATCTCTCCCTATTATCAGGCTATGTACCACGGGCTTTTAAAATAGCTGTAGTTAAACCTTTTCTGATAAAGCCTACCCTCAACCCAGATGTTATAGCCAGCTATTGACCCATATCCAACCTTCCCTTTCTCTCTAAAATCCTTGAGAAAGCTGTCACCATCCAGTTGTGTGACTTTTTACATAATAATATTTGACAATTTTCAGTCAGGATTTAGAGTACATCATAGCACTGACACAGCATTGGTAAAGGTTACGAATGATCTGCTAACCACATTGGATAAAGGACTTGTCTCTGTACTTGTTCTGTTAGATCTTAGTACTGAATTTGACACTATTGACCATCAAATCCTATTAGAGAGACTGGAGCATTTTATTGGCATCAAAGGACTTGCTCTTAGCTGGTTTAAGACCTACTTATCAGATCGATTTCAATTCATGCATGTTAACCATGAATCCTCCATCTACTCAAAAGTTAGTCATGGAGTTCCACAAGGTTCTGTGCTTGGACCAGTTCTATTCACCATATATATGCTTCCCTTAGGCAATTATCAGGAAACACTCCATAAACTTCCATTGTTATGCAGATGACACCCAATTGTACCTATCAATGAAGCCCAATCAAACCAATCAGTTAGCTAAACTTCAAGCATGTCTTAAAGATATAAAGATCTGGATGACCAGGAACTTCCTACTTTTGAACCCAGATAACATTTGGCCCACAACACCTTAGAAACACATTATCTAATGATATACTTACTCTAGATGGCATTGTTCTGGCCTCTTGCACCACCACTAGGAATCTTGGAGTTGACTTCGATCAGGACATGTCCTTTAACTTCCACATAAAGCAAACTTCAATGACTACCTTTTTTCACCACGTAATATCACAAAAATCAGGCACATCCTTTCTTAAAATGATGCAGAAAAACTTTCTTGAGAGTATGGACAAGAACCAGAAAAAGAGATCATATCTCTCTTGTGTTAGCTTCTCCTTCTCCTCACCTACAAAGCCCTTAATGGCCAGGCACTGACCTATCCTAAAGAGCTCATAGTACCTTATTATTCCAGTAGAACACGTTGCTCCCAGAATGCAGGTCTACTAGTGGTTCCTAGAGTCTCCACAAGCAGAATGGGGGGCAGAGCCTTGAGTTATCAGGCTCCTCTACTGTGGAATCATCTTCCAGTTTTGTCCGAGAGGCAGACACCCTCTGCATTTAAGAGTAGGCCTAAATCCTTCCTCTTTGATAAAGCTTATGGTCAGAACTGGCTCAGCATTAGCTCAAGCCATCCCCTCACTATGCCACTATAGGCCTAGACTGCCAGGGGACTTCCCATGATGCACTGAGCTCCCATTTCTGCTGCCTCCTCCTCTCTCCCTGTGAGCATTAACACCTAAAAAATGCTCGTTACTAACTCTTTTCCCTCTCTCCCACAGTTTTGTGCTTTCTCGTCTCTCCTCCTGTCACTTTCTGCAAGGTTTTTTTCTGATGCTCCTGAGTCTGGATCAATTGCTGCAGACCACCTACTGCCCCATGAGCCTGATCAACACTCACTGCTTTAATCATTGTGATTACTACTGTTACCATTTCATTTAGTCCTATCAGTTATATTATTAGCCCTGTTAGTACATATATAGTATATTAGCTGTTAGTCCCATTATTATGCTATGCTCTCTCTCCTTCCTCCTGCCCACCCTTGTCTCTCGCTCTCTCCCTTCTTTCTCACTCTCAACCCAGCCGATCAAGGCAGTCAGCCGCCCACCATGAGCCAAGATCTGTTCAACGTATCTACCTGTTAAAAGGGAGTTTTTCTTTGCTGCTGTCAGGCTCTTGCTCACGGGGGAAATGTTGGGTCTCTGTAAATAATAACTATAAAAGAGTCTTGTCTAAACCTGCCCTATATGAAAAGTGCCCTGAGATATTGTCTGTTATGATATGGCGTTATATAAATAAAGTTGAATTGAATTGGATTGAACCTTAAGAGCTTCCACTTCATTTGCTAGATGATTATGTTTGTATGTTATATAAATAAAACTGACTTGAAAATATAAATTAAATTGAAATTCTTCCAGAAAATGCACAGAAATAATAAAATAGCCAATAAATGCATTTACATCACCATAAAAAAACATCTGTACACTTTATATCTGTTAATGTCACTAAGGCAGTAATGTAGTGGGTTAATGTATGGTTAATTCTGACACTGCTGCTGTCCACAGCTGCTTTCCACTGCATGGAATGCTTCACCTTCAGCCATCTGTACACTTCAGACTGGTCAGTTAGAACATAGCAATTTGTATGTTATGTGGAAGACAATGGATTACCTGAGCTCTTTAATACTGTGCATCATGAAACTTGATGCTTGATGTTTTGTTATGGAAATGCCTTACAATGCTAATACCACGGCATCACATTTTGCATTATGATGTGACAATTTATAGCATTCGGTAGAGTAGAATTAAGACTGAAGAAGCATTAGATCAATGTGTCTTTTAGTTTTTATTTCTTGAATCAATTTTTTTTTAAAAAGCAACAAATTATGTGTTCTGTGTTCATATTATGCTGCTCTCCAACATCTAGACAACAATATAATTTTCCAGAGAAGCAGATTCTTTTCCACTTCTACCTTTCGTTGAATCTTTAATGTTCAAATATATTTCCTTTATCCCACACTTCCTGCTATTACTTTTTCATTTCTGACTTGATTATACTTTTAATCTCAGCCTTGATATATTTTACAATCATATGTAATTGTCTTTTTTCTTATTGCTCCTTGCGCATATGCTTCTGCCACCTCATATCCATCCACATCAGCATCTGCAGGAATCCAAATGAACTTAATTTCTATTCCTGCACTCTTAATTCTGAATATTGTTTGAGTCAAGTACAGCATGATTTGCTTTGTATGGGACTGCATGTATTGGATACTTGTTAGTGCACTACTGGAACAGTTCCCCTGTATATACTGCTGTTGTATCACTAACCCCTTTATTTGACATACATTTGATCCTGTATCTTTTCCTTCTTCCTTCTTTAACAGGTTTTAATTGACCTATACTTCTTGTAAAATCCATGATGGGGCAACAGAAATAGGCACAGTGGGGCTTAACATTTAATTAGCTGTCCCTGTCTCATTGATCTTGTTCTCTATTATCCAACCAAAACTCTTCATCCATTCTTTGTCCTTCTCTTGACATTGTTTTAATAAAATCTGAGCCAGATGATACTTGTTAAGTTTGGCCAATATGTTAAAACTAGCTGTGATCTTAAGAGATGCCTTTATGTTATCTCCATCTTCTACTAAATATTTCCAATCAAAGTTTTGTCCTATTCTTATGGAAATCATCTTATCAGTTAAAAAACTTTGCATCCAGCCATAATGTTTTTCTCTTAGTCCCATTTGATGCAGCTTGATTATTAACCCCTCTTTCCACTTCATGTCATATGGCTTTTCAACATCAGAAAACCTACCAGTTCTACACTCTCATTACTGGAGTCCTCCTAACTTCATGTTCTAAAAGAAGAGCAGGTTCTATTGTGGTTCCTCCTTTCTTAAAACCACTTTAATAACATTTGAATTCTCCTTTCATTTCTTAATAATAAATTAAACTTCCATTAATTATCTCCTACAAAAGTTTGCCTACATGAGATGTTGGAGCTATTGGTCTATAACTCTCTGCCAAGCTTGTATCTTTACCTGGTTTACACATAGAAATATTATTGGAATTTTTCCATTGATTGCGCAGAGATCTAATTTCCCATGTCTTATTGTAGTTTATTTCATCGTTCTCTGGAGTTGTATGGTCAATGGACTGTACCTATATACCACTTTTCTGGTCTTTTTTACCACTCAAAGCACTTGTAAAATATTGTCACATTCACCCATTCACTCACACATTCAAACAGAGCATTTCTACACATTTCAACGCATTCTACAAACACACACATTCATTCACCGACAACACACATTTGGGGTTCTCTATCTTACCCGAGGAAACTTTGTCACCAACCAACCAGAAAGTTGCCCACCAACTGGTTGCCCACTCACCACTCACCACTCAAGCCACCCTAGTTGTCATGCCAGATTTATTATTCCTTTCCACCATTGAAATCATCATATTAATTGTATTTCAGTATTACTTTTCATCCTGCAGTGCTTCTGTTTTTAGAAATTTTGCTTCTCTTCCTACTCTACCTTTTTTTTAGTATCTATTATCACACTTCCATCATGTGTCATCATTAGATATCCACAGTCTTTCCAATGCCAGACATTCTCTTAGTCATACCCCATACTCTCTCTAATAATGTATTTTTACCTAATGAATCAAGTAATTCTTTCAATACTCTTTTTTTCTCCTTATTACTTTTGACTACTGCCTGCTTTCTCTCACAATTATTCAAATTTGTAAAACACAGTAGTTTTTTTTATTTGTTTTTTTTTTTTTTTTCAAAACTTGGAAAGCCTTATTTTGACTTTGCATTGCTTTGCTACAGTCTTGTGTCCTCCATGAAGCTAACTTGTTCCTTTTATTACTGCCTCTTTTTTGGATAGATTTCATTGCTGCTCCTAATTTAATTCTACTGATTTCAGAATGTGAGCAGGTAACTGACTGATTTATATTTACATCTTTCCCCCCTCTAGCTCCCCCAACCTGTACAGTGGTCCTTAAATCATAAATGGAATGTACTTATATTGTGCTTTCCTAGTCTTATCAACCATTCAAAGCATTTTACACTACTGCCAAATTCATCCATTCACACACACATTCATAGAGCATTTATTTTATATGTGCAAAGCTTTCTATATTCTATTGCTCAAGGACACTTTGAAATGCGGACTGGTTAGCGGACAACCCCCTCTACCTCCTGAGCCACAGCTGCCACTTGCCAGCATTCTGAGCTGCATTCCTAAAACTTGATTCATATGCCCCCTCTACTTATTTCCCTGTTATATGGGGACACAGACCTTTGAAATCAAGTGTCAAGAAAAAGCTTGATTAACCTGAATATTGTTGCTAGCCATAAAATAAAACCCATAGTACCTCAGTAAAACTAGATGTTTTCAATGCAAGATCAGTTTCAAACAGGACTTTTATTTTGAATGATTTCATTACTTCAAATAACATAGATTTTATGTTTTGCTGCGACTTAGTGATTGACGCCAGATACAGTAATTGAATCCTCTTTCTCATGATTGTTTTAGTCAGCTTAGATCAATTAGTTATGATGGTGGAGTAGCTGTTGTTTTTCAAAAAAAAATTTAAATGCTAAATGCAAAGGCCGCAGCCTTTAATACAACTGATCACAACACTCTAGGTCCAGTAAAGCCTGAAAACTCCAGTAGCTGTCCACCATGAAAGAGTGTCTGACATTAAAAACTCCTCACCACTGACACTGACAATGTACATACAGATTTAAAATAATCATTTGGCCACACTACATTGTCCCTACATTGGTTACCAGTTTATTACAGAAACAATTTTAATTCTTTTAAAGCACTTCAACCCAGCCCCATTTTCAACAGGTATTTGAATAATCTCTTTTAAACATTAAATATATTTTTACATTTTGTGTTTGTGTTTCTATTTTTTTCTCACTGCATAAGATGTACTTTTTTCCCTTATTCTCTCAATTTTGAGGAATTTGTTTCCTTGTGTTTTTTACATTTGTTTTGTTGTTTTATCCTTGTGAAGCACCTTGTAACCTCGTTTCTGTACGTGCGATATAAAAAAAAACTTTATTATTATTATTATAATCATCAAGCTAGTGATATGGAAAGTGTATGGTAATTTGGCAATAGTTATTATGTCACAATTAGGCAAGAAAATGTGTGAAAAATCCTAATTTGCCACCTATAATCAATAGCATGTTTGGGTTGTTTACACTGACCCAGAGAAATGGCACACAGATGCTGCTCTGCTGCTACAGCCTTGAAATATTCTTTAACCTGAGCAAAGATGACTGCAACTTCACCTTGGATGAAATCGGTGTGGACAGTGAGGAAAGGCCAGTTTATAGCACATTTCAACAACAAGGCAATTAAAAGTGCTTTACATAAAACATTAGAGGCATTAAGACAATGTATTAAAGCAACTTAAGATAATCCACATAAAACAAACAGACAATAAGAAATATTGAGTAAAAATTACAGTGAAGTATAAGAAGAGATTCATCTTTTGATTGAATAAAAGCCAGTGGAAAACTAATAAAGTCGTAAGCCTTAATAATAAGAAAAAAAATAGTTAAAGCAGACCTCCAGTTCTCTGGGAGTTTATCCTAGATATGTGGAGCAATAAAACTGAACACTGCTTCTATTTAGTTTTGATTTTTTTGACAGAAAGCAGACCGGTCCCAGATGACTTGCGGGGTCTGGATGGTTCATAACATAGCAGCACATCAGAAATGTATTTTGGCCCTAAACTATTAAGTGCTTTGTAAAACAACTGCAGCGTTTTGAAATCAAGTCCTTAACAGACAGGAAGCCAGTGTAAGATCTGAGAACTACAGTGATATGATTCACTTTCCTGGTCTTAAGGAGGACTTAAGCAGCATTGTTCTGAATAAGTGGCAGCTGTCTGATCATGTAACATGTAAACACACCATTACAGTAGCTGAGGTGACTGAAGGTAAATGCATGAATCCAGGCATGAAAAGTACAGGTCTGAGTCCATGACTACAGATGATTTCTCGCTCAGTTTTTGGTATATAGTATTCTGAGTACAGTCTTTTAAAAGTTCTTTCTTGTCTCCAAAAGCATATACTTCATCGCACTTACTCAGAGTCTGTATGAGATTATAGTTCCCTGATGATATGTTTATGTAAATTTCATCTACATATTTATGGTAGCATATTTTGTTGTGTTTCATAATCTGAACCAGTGGAAGCAGGTAGATGTGAACAGAAGAGGCCAGTGAATAGAGCCTTGGGGAAACCTGAACGTAAAGACTTGTAAACAAGTACCATCCCTTTAAGTCCAGTCCGTATCTTTATAGCACTTTTCTAGTCTTTTAGACCACTCAAAGCGCTTTTACACGACTGTCACATTCACTCATTCACATGGCGCATGTTTCTACATTGTTGCACACCAATATATTTGTACACAAACGACACAAACGGGGCAAATTTCGGGTTCAGTATCTTGCCCAAGGACACTTCAACATGTGATTCATGATTCTGGAGGAATCGAACCAACAGCTTTCCGGTGGGTGGGCAACCACTCTACCACCTGAGCCACAGCTGCCCTAAATGGCATTTTTGTCCGCTCAGATCTGCAGTTACCTATCGAAAGAGTAGTCCTTGTCCTTTAAGTGGGTTAAGACTAGTTTAGTACTGTGCCAGAAAGTCACAAGTTTACCAGTCAGTCCAGTAATACATTGTGGTCGACTCTGTTAAAATCAACACTGAGATCAAGTATTACTAGGACAGAAATTTGTCCATCTTTGTTACTGAAAGTGAAGTTCACTGATGGCGCTGTTCCACTAGCTCTGTGACATACTACAATCCCTCATTTCAGGTGCTTGAGACACACAGTTTGTTCTTGGGATCTACTATCCATATTGCTTATAAATCTGCATTTACTATGGCACTTCGGAACTCTTCCCAGTGTCAATATCCATTTAAATTTCATTTAAAATGATAGAAAAATAAAGAAACATCAATTGACACATTTGACAACCTGGAACCAACAAATTTTGGTGTTTGACAAACAGACATTTTTGCATAATAAACAACTTAAACAAATTACAATTAAAAGTCAAAAATAATAAGTTAATATCAAGGTTCTGTGTTAGCTATAGATGCTCTATAGCATTTTCACTCCACTCACATTTCATGCTTAAGATAAAAGTGCAGTTCATGCAAAAGGTAAAAAAAGAGAGGCATTTATCTATCTCTGTTTATCACAGGGCTTACACCTAGAGACAACAACATTCACATTCAGTGCAATCAGAAAGTATTCAGACCCCTTTCCTTTTTCCAGCCTTTTCTAAAATCATTTAAATTCATTTTTTCCCCTCATCAATCTACACTAAATATGTGATAATGACAAAGTGAAAAGACAATTTTAGATGTTTATTTTCAAATTAAGTAAAAGGTAATACGTGAAATATCACATTGACATTGGTATTCAGACCTTTTACTCAATACTTAGTTGAAGCACCTTTGTGCGCAAGTTTTCTTGGGTATGACACAACAAGCTATGCACACCTGGAGATGGATATTTTCCGCCCATGCTTCTCTGCAAATCAGAGAAACAGAGTTGTCCATTAGCCTATCCTGTGTTGTCTTGGTTGTGTGTTTAGGGTCATTTACCTGGAAGGTGGACCTTCAACCCAGTCTGAGGTCCTGAGAACTCTGGACCAGGTTTTCATTAAGGGTATCTCTGTACTTTGACCAATTCATCTTTTGCCCATTCTCCCTGCCCCTGAAAAACACCCTCACAATTTGATGCTGCCTCCACCATGTTTCAGTAATGGAATGGTATTGTTCAGGTGATGTGCAGTGTCTGGTCTCCTCCAAACATGAGACTTACAACCAAGGTCAAAAAATTCAATCTTAGTTTCACGAGACCAGAGAATCTTGTTTCTCACAGACTGAAGAGTCCTTTAGGTGAGAGGCTTCCATTTTGCTACCATAAAGCCCAGATCAATGGAGTGTTACAGTGATGAGATGATTGTCCTTCTGGAAGTTTCTCCCATCTCCTCACAGGATCTCTAGGGCTCAAGCAGAATGACCATCAGTTTCTTGGTCACTTCTGTTTATACACCCCTTCTCCCCTGATTTCTCAGGAAGAGTCCTGATTGTCCCAAACTTTTATTGAAGAATTATTTGGGCCACAGGGAACCTTCCATGCAGCAGAAATCTTTATGTAGTCTTCCCCAGATCTGTGCCTCAACACAATCTTGTCTCTGAGTTCTGCAGGCAGTTTGTTCAACCACATGACTTGGTGTTTGCTTTTTGTATGCATTGTCAGCTGTGAGATCTTATATAGACAGGTGTGCCTTTCCACATTATGTCAAGTCAGTTGAATTTACCACAAGTAGACTCTGACCAAGGTTTAGAAACATCTCAAAGATTTTTAAAAGAAATAGGAATCTCCTGAGCTAAAATGACATAGCAAAGGGTCTGAATACTTCTGTCACTGTGATATTTCAGTTTTTCCTTTAAGAAATTTGCAAAAAAATTCAAAAATGTTGTTTTCACTTTGTCATTATGGACTATTAAGTAAAGATTGATAAGGGAAACAATGAATTTAAATAATTTAACATCAGGCTACAACACAACAAAATGTGAAAAAGGAGAAGGGGCTGGAATACTTTCTGAATGTACTGTACACTATGAAAAACCATGACTTTCTGGTAACTTCCCCTCGTAAACTTTTCAGTAGGATATGAGCAGAGGGAAACCTAACATTTACAATGCACTTCTGGCAGTTACATGTTTCCATGACCATTTGAATGTTTTAATGTGGAAACTGAGAAATTCAAAGTGGAAAGTTTGTCTTTTAGTATTGCTGAATAATCCTGCCAATCCAGCAGTTCTGCAGTCTACTGCTAGCTGCTGCTATTACAAATACACTCGTGGGTTTTGATCTGTGTTTTCCAAGTAAATCTCCCATCGCAGAACCCCCCTGTAGGGCATCATATGTTATTTGAAACATCCACGGTGACTGAAGCATTCACTACAATCTGAGCACCTAAACGGTTTCCCTTCTGGCTTTACTTTCAAGTGTGATTTTAAATCACTGCTCTGCTGCAATGTTCTACAACAAGGTTTCTGCCTTCTGTGGCCTCTGTCATGTATCAGCAATTATGACACTGGTTAAGGAAAGTCTAAATTGCTGTTATCATATCTGTTGTGCTTGTACATCATTGGTGGGTTGCAATCCTTCACAATCCTCTCCATCAACTGCTGTTTCCAAATCTAGAATCTAGCACTCTCCAGCCCTTGGCACTGCTCTCAATCCTGACTGGTCCAGAATTTCTCGTATTCTTCTTAAATATGTAGGGGCTCAGGTTCCTCCTGATCTAGACTTTGCCTAATCCCCTGCTGCTTGGGGAAGTCTTTGCATTTTCAGTCAGAGGAGGGACATTTGCAGGGAGCGTGTAAAAATACACAAAAATGCTTTCATGTTAGCTGTAGCGTGAACATTAAAATAGTACTTCATCAGTATAGAGCAGGTCTAGACCAGACTCTTTATAGTTCTTTTTACAGAGACCCAACATCCCCCATGAGCAAGAACTTGGCAACAGTGGCAAGAAAAAAACTCCCTTTCAACAGGTAGAGACACTGAACACATCCCGGCTCATGGTGGGTGGCCATCCGTCTCAACTGACTGGGTTGAGTGAGAAAGGGAGTAAGCAAAGTGAGGATGCAGGTTCCATCTAAAGATATGCAATAATAATACCATAATAAGATTGCTTAGTCTGCTTCTATTGCCTTATTTTCTGACATATTGGGCAAATAGTTCCACAGTCTTATGTGTGTGGGATGGTGCATAGGTCAGGGCCAGAGAGTGTTTCTGGACCTCTTTTCCAACACATAGCATCAGTGAAGGTGAGGAGTTCAATGCAGTCTTTTTTTCTTTCAGGAGATAAGCCCGAGCTGGCTCTGGAATTCCAACTAAAGAATGAAATGTTATGCATCTTCTTTTATACCCTGGATATGTCCCTCATAGCTGGTGGATTTGCCACCTATTTTTCTCAGAATGAACTTCCTTTTACTCAGAAAATAATGGTGTCTAATTTTCCATTTGTTCACATCCTCCTCATCTTCTTGGATACAAGTGTCAGACCCCTTGGAAAAACCCTCTCTTTCTCTCTCACCCAGGAAGTGGATGCAGACAGCCACCCACCATGAGCCAGGATCTGTTCAACATTTCTACCTGTTAAAAGGGAGTTTTTTGTTGCCGCTGTCGCCAAGTGCTTCTCATGGGGGAAATGTTGGGTCTCTGTAAATCATAACTATAAAGAATAAAGTCTAGACCTGCTCTATATGAAAAGTGCCCTGAGATAACCTCTGTTATGATATGGGTCTATATAAATACTAAAACTTAAAATATAACTCTTCAATTATAAGAATTATATATCAGAGCTTTGTTTACAAGTCTATATGGCCTTGTCGTTCGTAGGTGGCACCCTCATACAAAGCTGAAATATATGCGATACCTACTTTTTCATACTTATCTTTGTCCAGTCTGGCAAAATTGTTCCATGTAGAGTCTAAGGACCATCATGATTAAAAGTCATTAAAATAATTTTGATACTCCACAAAATGCAAAAGTTGTAAAAGATTATCTTCTTCTGTGTAATGAGAAGTGATGTTATGTCTTGGCAATGGTCAATCCAGTGAACACAAAACTTAGGCATGTAGGTTGCTATGCCATACTGAGGCTCATAGGTTAATTCGATAACACAAAACTTGCAGAATAATGAAATTTGCTAGTTATTTTTTGAGACTACATAAATGAATGAATGAATAAATAAATAGAATTAGTAATATATGCCATGGAACAAACAGTAGGATCAGGTCAATGCAGGGAATTTTGCAGGATGAATTTTTAACATTAAAAGGACACTAAGAGCAGGGTGGACAATTCTATGGGAATTTTTTGGCTGTGACACTACAGCTAATGAAGTTATATTATGAAACCACATAGCAGAATGAGTAAGAATTAAATTAATGCTTCAATCAGTAAAAAACAAAAAAAACAATGAGTTATCTAAGTTATGGATCAACAGCAGGATCAGGTGAATGCAGGGAATTTCAAGGTGGGTTTATAAAGTAAAAGGACAGACATTTCTGTGTACAGTTTTTTGGGCTGCTACTCTCCGAAGACTGAAGACTTTCTCTTTCGCTGTGCTCTTCTGACATAAATGGGTCCTCAAGTGTAAAACTTGTTAAGTCATACACTTGAAAAAGCTCATAAGCTCCCTAACAGAGTGTTCAAAACACCCTTCAGTAGTGAATGTTGCAGGCCCTATTGCTAGGTTAACTTTCAGGAATACCCCTCAAAAGCATTCCATCCTTGGTGGAATGTTTTCTTATCAATGCTGCTCTCAATGCCTGCATGCCTCGACAGACTGGCTGCGAGTTGTGCAGGGGGTTGGACCCCATTAATACCCACCAGCATGTCTAGTTATTATTTTATGCATTAAAGGCTGTGAGCTGGAATAAGCTCAAATAACTGGAAATGATTTGCAAGTGCCTCCCAAGAAATATAAGACCAATCAGCCAGATGGCAGTGCTTCATGCAAGTTTTTTTCATAACACATTCCAACTCTTCAACCATAGGTCTGATTGCTACCGTATCTTCTGTAGATCATTAAGGAAAGGTTTATCAAAATTTGCATGAAGCTTTTTGAGGTTTCAAAATATTGACCAATAAACATTACTAGGGCTTCATGGGAAAATGGCCATAACTCACTAATGCAAATATGGCCTGAAAATCTTGGTAGATGTTTTCGGACCATATTTGGAAATAGGTCTATGGAAGCATTTTCAGCCCAACCCATATGGGGCACTACAATCATCAAAAACATGCACCTCCAAACACAGTGGACAGATTTTCACCAATTTAGGGGTGCATGTTCTGGTGGAAGGTATTAACCAAAATCTAAAGTGCCATAACAAATTAAAATTAAAAAAATAGACAAACAAGTGGAGAAACATAATAAATGCAGATGCTTGGACACAGGTGCTCTGTATAGTATGATTAAGCAATTAACATCTAATCTCACTCTGTAGCATGTGTATAAATGCTTAGCAGGCCCTGTTGATTCAGATCAAGATGGGAAGGGGAAAAGATCTAGGTGATTTTGAAAGAGGGTTCATTGTTGGGACACAGATGGCAGGAGCTTCAGTTGTTGGAGAAAAGGATTGAACTCAATAGAGTTTATTCTTTAAAAGAGATAAACTTGAGTTGCTTCTGGAAATACAACTGCCAAAGAACAGCAAACAACAAACATATTTTATACTCTAAACATGCTCCTTCTAACAGGTGGGTCCTCCACATATTTTCTCAAAAAATGAACTCAGTCCTTCCTGGAAAATAATGGTGTCATACTGTCTGTATTTGGAGATCTTCTGTCGGTATATCATACCACACTTTGCAAGTTTATATAACTTGGCACACAGAGGCACACAGAGAAATATATTTCTGGGGTTATTATCAATAAGAACAGTCACTAAAAAGAAATCTGCATGTCAATCTATGGGAGTAAGATCAGTAAATAGGTTCGTAACCTGGTCAACAGTACACAATTGATGACAGTGATGCTGGTGTATTAGTGTAACACGTAAGGAAAAAAAGAAGAGCAACTCTTCCTCGGGTGACTGAGAATGTCCCTGCAGGACCTGATCAAATTGTGTCAAGAACAGTCTGTTTACAGTTACATAGAGAGAGATTTTATTGTAGGGTTGCAGTGCATAAAACCCTCATCACAAAAATAGATGTACACTTGACAGTTCAGTAGTGCAAAACCTATGGCACTGATCTACAGCAAGACCTGTAGATAAAGATGCACAATGCATCTTTACTTCCTCCCACTGTGCAAAATGAAGACATTAATATGCTAGATATGGGCGCTGCCATCTTGTGCTGCTGAAGTCATTTGGAGCCAGAATCTGCACATTAGTAATTGATGAGTCAAGCTGCGATATACATATTGCATACTGCCCATGCACCCACCCTATATGCTAAATCACTAACCACTATATCAGGAGCATGGATACAACTGCCAGTTATGACATCACACCTCTGTTTTTATAGCACTAAATAACTAATTAAAACAAAACTTATGAGAAAATGAAGACTTGAACATATGTCAGCATTATAAGAACTAAATAACTACACTACAAAATTTTGTAGTGTACTTTGATAGAGTATACAAGCACTTGGAGAAGTCCCTTAGGAAAACAGAACACTATTTTAAGTCCTTCATTCTTTCTGCTATCAGACTTTTAAACATTGACATTAAATGAATGCCTTTGTCTGCTCCTTACTTGGCTTGTAAGCCTTTACATTCAGTGAATGCAGAGTGTAGAGTGTAATGCGCAATGCATCTTTGAATGCTTAATTAATTGATTAATTAATATTATTCTCTTAATTTTTGTAAAAAAAATTTCTTTGCCTGGCTCTCATTTGAATCAGCATGCAGGGAGCCACACGATGGGGTCCAGTGTGCATCCCTTGACCATGAAATGTTTTTTTATTTATTTTTACTTATTTCATTTATTTACTATAAATACTATAATACTACATTATAGTAAATACTATACTACTATAGTATTTACTATTACTACTAAATTAAAATATCAAAACTAGTGGATGACACAACCCTCTTAAAAAAGATAAAATAAAGAGCAATTTTGAATATCACAAGACATTAAGACTCATTTTCTAAATCTTTTTGATTGAATTTGAAAGTAGCAAAGTCTCCACAGCAAATCAGAATCTAGCTTTTGTGATATTCCAGTAAAGGTTGATGTAAGATATTTAGGTACTAATCATTCAAAAAATAATAATTAAAAGAAAATATTTTACTTCTTGTCAAGAATTAATGAAGTAAAATATATTTTTAACAACCGGCTGCAGCGAGATCTATTCTTACCAGGCAGAATGTTGATAACAAAGGGGCATGGACTCTCGCTCTGTTTACTCATACTCATCATTAGTAGTTGATTACTTTAAAAAAATTTTGGAAGCTAGAAAAACAAATGTAAGCTGGAAAGATATCTGAATTGAATGGAATCTCAGATGTTCGCCCTGTATATGAATAATGTGTTGATATTAATTGATCAAAATTTTTTTTTATTAAATCCTGTTGCTACCAGATGTCTGGTGAAAAGATGTTAATATCAAACTAAAAAACTAGTTATAGGAGGTCTAGCTCTTACAGGGTCTAAATGCAATTATAGACATTTTCAAGAGGCATTGTATAAAGAAAGATCACACCAAGAGCAATGTTTTTTTGGAATCAGTTAATTGAAAATATTAATCAGAAAGTTGGTCACATAAATTCTCTATAGCCCACAAGGCTCGAGAAATACATCAAACATCATAATAACAAATATTCAAATAATGTTTTTCTCACATTTCGCTGATGTTGACGTTCACTGTGCTTTTCCTAGAAAAGGAAAATAATCACTTACTCATCTTGTTCAATTTTAACTTTCCTACATTTTGGTCCATTTTTAGGTGTCATTTCCAATGTTATGATCAGTATTTTAAGCTTTCAGTTAAAAGGACTCATAACATACTTTTTATGCAAAGATCCCAAGTTTGATGTTACTGTTAATGCAATGATTTTAATAGGGAAATGTTTTAACTGTCAAATGTTATTTTTCTAAAGGATTACTTATTTTCTGTTTTCTGTACAATTTTTTGTACCTTGTAAGGGTTAAATGGACAGACTTTTGGCAAATTTTCCCAAGTGATCTTATTGCCAACCATTTTACAAGTTGAAGACATCAAATAGCATAGAACATTCCCTGAAGGGGATGGCTGTAGCTCGGGTGGTAGAGCGGTCACCCACCAACTGGTGTAAAAGCACCACAACTCCACAACTCTGTAGACCAGTATGTATGGTTTTTGCTCCCCTGAAGTATCAAATGTGCATTAATCATTGTAACATAGGTTTTATGCAATGCAACCCTACTATATCATCCCTGTGTAACTTAGGACGGACTATTCTTGACACAGTCTGATCACATCTTGCACTGACATTCTCAGTGACCTGAGCAAGCGATGCTCTTCTGTTTTCATTAAATATCATATTACTGCACCAGCATCACAGTCATTTTGTGGTTTAGGTGTAAAACGTTGCTGTGATGAAGAAAGTAGGTTGGCTGACAGTTGCCTGCTTATACTTATCATTACTTATCATTTCATTCAGGAGAGACAAATCAAAATGAACACTGAAGCTCTACTTAATAAAGATTGCGGCATTGACTATGTCAATAAGACAGATGTCTAGTGATGGAGTACTATCAATAGCAGCCAATTAGAGATCCCCAAAAAGTAAAAAAAAAAAAAAAAAAAAGTTTTTACTTACCATAATAAAAAGGAAACGAAACCATTATTTCCAGTGCTGAAAGCAGCTTTCATTAATCAGATGTCAAAAATTTGAAGAGATAACACTGAATAACGTAGTCTAGGGGAGTAGGACGGGTTATGGTACACTGATGCATGGATAAAAAGAAAAATTTGTGAAAATCTTAAAGTGAACTTAAGGTCCAAAGGCGAAAGAATGAATAGAATACTACCTGAGAGGTGGATCCTCAGTGTGATAATGAAAATAGTCTAAAAGTTGTCCTGCTGATGACACTTGGATTTAAAGCTTTATTTGGAAGCAATCCCCGAATGTCCTTTACAATAAATTTTTGATAAAATATCCAGACTCTACAAAATCAAAGTTATTTTGGGGAATTTTTCCATTTGATAGTTGATAGGTGAGAGGGACAAGAAGCCACACCACGAGCTGACATGCAACAGGCCGGAACTGAAGCTGATGAGTTGGTCACATGGTACATGATATAGACTGCTGGCTCATCGGGACATCCTTGGACTTATAGTACAAAGCTGCAAAATAAATATAAGAAATAGCAGACATATTAGCCCAAAGTATGAAAACTAGACACATGTCCTAAAAAATGTTTAAATCCCAACAAGAGTGTCAGTTTGATGGTTGGTATGATTAAAACACATGATCACACAAAATACTATGAAATCACACTTCATCCACATGATTCGTAAAGATACCACACGTAGATTTCAATATCAAATGCAACAGTGTAATATCTACTTTCAATCATCGTGATTTTTAAGTCAGTTAAAGAGGACAAAGTGATCAATCTCACTCTAATTTTTCAATGTAGGTAGCGTGCCAAAATACTTGTTCATGAGCCATGCCTTGTCAGTATAGCAATTTTAAATATGCCTTGAGGTGCTAATTTGACAGTGCACTCTCTGGTACTGTGGGGAAGTCTCTCTCCAGTTGATGCAGCCACAGCAATCCTCACTGTAGTAAAACCTGCAAATCAAGGCCAAATACACACAAATCACTGTCTCAGCATGGCATCACACATGATTAGAGTAAAGCTTTAACGTCCCTTAGTGGCAAGGTGGCTTACATCCAGCAGTCAATAATAGTAAAATACATTTACATTTTATCAGACTAAAAGTACTGTAGATCCCACCTGTTTAAACATAGTTCCTTGTCTATCTCATCCAGAGTCTTCCCTTTGGTCTCTGGTATCACAAAGTAGAAGAAAATTCCAGCTACCACAGCAATCATCCCATACAACAAAAACATCCACGAAAGACCAAATGTATCTGTAGAACAGAAACACAGTTCTCTTTTTGAACTTGTGACTTACTATACATGAGCTTGTAACTAAGTGCTGGGCACGTAAATTGATCACTAAACCAGGCTCCACAAAGTCATCTTTAAATCACTATTAGATGTAGTCTTTTTTCCATATGCTCTAAATATGTTTCTGTGCTGGATGTTCATTCTTAGTGGCAAGAATCTGTTCAAAAATCTTCATTTTATCAGTCTTAGTATAGATAGTCCTTTTCCTAATTCTGCCCATTTACATTTCATAGTTATATCTCTTCAATAGGAAATTAGTAATGTTTATTCTGCTTTTAGACTGCTCTTAAATTCATTTTCAGGCAGCAATATATTTATCTTAATTCAAAGTCCTACACAGACAATGTCCACCAGAAAAGATGTTTACACTTAATTTGCTTCTTACCCTTCTGCTTGGGTGCACCTGTTTGGTTGGGACATCTTAAACCACTAACATTCTTGTATGTTCTTTCCTCAGCAAACGTGCTCACTTTTCATACAAGTAAGAGCTCAGGTATTCCCCACATTGTAACATATTATATCTCGTTGTAGTTTCTCAGTAGCAGCTTAAGAGCCAAATATTTCTCTCAGGAGTTGTTTGAGACTAAAACAGAGCTAAAAAGGAATATAAATACTGGGATTGCATTCATTGGGTGGCTAGACACATGACTCCAAATTTATACTAATGTTGCTTTGTGTGTGTTGGATGGGTAAAGACCCGGGGCGGCTGTGGCTCAGGTGGTAGTGCAGTCGCCCATTGGTGGTGGTTCAATCCCCAGCTCCAGTCCACATGTCGAAGTCTCCTTGGGCAAGATACTGAACCCCAAATTGCCCCATATGTGTGTCATCGGTGCCTGAATGTGTAGGTGTTTATTGGCGCATCAATGTGTAGAAGAAATGCGCCGTGTGTGTGAATGGGTGAATGTGACATCAGTGTAGAAGCACTTTGAGTGGTCAAAAAGACTAGAAAAGCGCTATATAAGTACGGCCCATTTACCATTTAATGAGGCAGAGTTTCTTAATAAGTTTGCCATATGAACTTAAAGGGTCATAATATATGGGTGTTGAACAGATTCTTCCGAAGAAATATTCACAACTGGATTTTTGAACTTAGTAATTAGACAGGGTCAATAGTCTACATGGTAGACTTTCTGGGTTGTCAATCAATGCACACGTTGCTATGACTGTGATAGGTATTATTGCTGATTGTCCTGATTACTGGGAAATGTAAATTGAACAGAACCATCATTAATATTATTAGTAAAACCTGTGCCTTTTCCTATTGTACCTTGAAAAATTTCCTCAATGAAAAGGCTGTTAGGGAACTCACCAATAACATTCAAGAATGTGGATGTGACCAACAGGTTGGCAGCCCAGTTGAAGAAGTTGGTGAATGCAAATGCCCTTCCTCTGATGGCAGCTGGAAATATTTCACTCAGGAGAAGCCAGGTCACTGGTCAAAGACAAACGAAGAGCTCAATTTCCCAGCTCTAATAACCCACTGGAAAAAGTGAGGCTGTATATTGGATAATAGTAATGATAACCTGGGCATCTTTGCATGCTAGCAGCTATAAAAAAAAAAAATTATTAGCTTAGGGCGACACCCTCTCAGATTATAGCTTTAAATGGATATGAAATTGAACGAATACAAGCAGTTGAACAACTTTAAACTCTGAAAAGAGCCATTTTAAGCAAATATACAAACTTGGTCCAAATCCAACGGAGTATGCACTGACAACAGCCATCATACAAATGAGAATCATCCAGTTCACAAATGTTCCATAGATGTTTGAAGACGACTCTGGAGCGTGTTCCGGTGGTTTTTGTCCAGCTTTATCAAATATTACATTTCCATCTTGTGTCTTGTTATTAAAAAGTTTGTGGCTCAAATCAATAGGCAGGTCAAAAGTTGACATATTACCATCTGTTAAATGAGGTAGATCTGTTATGTTAATGTTTAAAGCCACAGAATTACAAGGCCTCTTAGCATTCATCAGTGAATGTCCACTGAGGAGTCCAATGGTTATCAGACAGAGTGCCATGACAGAACATCCACTGATTAGCAGAGGCCTCCTCCCCACTCTGTCTGAAAACACCATTGAGGTCAGAGTGGCCATCACTTTGACCAACCCCAAACCTACAGAAGCCAGGACTGCTGAGGCATTTCTCTGGAACCCCACAGAATGGAAGATGGTGGAGGCATAGAAGAGGATGTTTGGCTGACCTGTAAATTGCTGAAAGAGCACCAATCCAAGCCCAATTACAGTCCGAGCCCTCATGTTGTCTTTACGCTGGAACAAGTAAATGCTGTCATACTGAACTTTCTTTTTGTCCTTGTTGGAGTTGACTTTTGAGTCATCTGCATCTTGGGTTTCAATGGGGCTCATTATATCTCTTTCAGCCTGACAGCAATCATAGCTTAAAAATTCCTTAGTGCTGGATGGAAGATACCAGATAGAGACCAACTGAACCAAAGTTGGAACTACAGCTAATCCAAACATCCACTTCCAACCTGTTCTGGAGTCAGAAAGGATGTAGTTGATGGCATAGGCTGCCAGGATGCCAACAGTGATCCCAGCTTCATACAGTATTACCAGGAAGCCCCTGCGTTCCGATGTAACCATCTCAGACACGAAGATGCAGCAGGACATGGAGGATACACACATGGCAAAGCCTACTGTGATCCTGCCAACCACCAGTGCAGGATAGGAACTGATGAGCAGGACCAGGCTGCCGATCAGGATCAGGATGTTGCTGAAGAGGATGATGTTCCTGCGACCATGGCGGTCGATCAAGCAGCCACCCACGCTGGAGGCTAGCAGAGCTCCAATCAACAAGGAGCTGACCAGAACCTCCTGCTGGACACATGAGAGCCTGAATTCTGCCTTCAACTGCAACAAAGCCCCTGAGATGATGCCGAGCTCATAACCAAAGACCAGGCCACCAAGAGTGGACACCATCTCAACCAATAGGAGGATGGAGCAACCTAGGAGTAAGAAAATATTCAGCTTTATTTTTTGCAAAAACATACCTTTACAAACCAGTGGTAAATATGGTGAATTTATGATTGTTTATCTTGATGTTTCTCATAGGATTTTCATCCAAACATCTTGATTGAAACTTTTCTGTGTGACTCTCAAACCAACCATCTGGTCTCATAGGATTGTATTCACAAATTGACAATGGTCACGTCCTATTGGCTTGAAGGTTCAAGTAGTATATCATCCACTCAAGCCCTCAGACCCATTCATTGAATGGGAAAGTGGTCTCAAATGTTTGGACCCCTATATACATAGTGAACTTCCATTTTCTATACAACTATATATAAAATAATTACATGTAAATTTCTCTCATTTACATTTTATCATTTAATTTTTCTTATGAAAACAAATGCACAATCAAACTTTGTTCAGTTAAATGGTAGTTTATGGCACAAACACACAGCATCTGTAAACCTTTCAACATACAGCTAATGATAATGTATATCATAATCTGTAATCAAAGGACCACGAGCAGATCTGGCAAGCCAGACACATCTGGTATCTACAACAAGCAACAATCAACCCACAGTCAGTGTTTCAATGCCTGAGGGCTCCCAGGCACTTACACTGCATACACACGAGGTAAAACAGAATTAACTCTGGGATAGCAGCTCGGCCCAATGGAACACGGGAGTGCACTCCATGTCTGTGCTGACTTACAGATGTACAGTGTGTGCTGACATGTTCAATCTCTCCCTCTCTGTGTGCTGTACCTACATGTCTCAAATCCATCACCATTGTAGTGTGAAGAACATTGCTGTGGCTAAATGACTACCAACCAGTTTTCACTAAAACCAATCATCTGCACATGCTTTAAGTGACTGGTACACTCCCATATCAAGATCTTCATACCAACTATCCCCAATCAGTGCCAGTTTTTGCCAAACAAGCTAACAGATCAACTGAGGACACTATATGCACAGCTCTCTACACTGCCAACTAATAAGGAAATTATTGTGGAGAACTTTAAGAGAACCAGAAAAACAGTGCACAAGCCTGTCTGCATTAAGGGTGAGACTGTTGAAAGAGTTTTGGGGGATTAAAATCACTAAACCCCACCACAGTGGTGGCACAACATCATCTTTAATCCTGAGAATACTACAGAAAACTGCTGATGAACTTTTACAGATGTTCCATTCAAAGCATACTGACTTACTAGATTACTGCTTGGTATATGGGTTTCTCCAAGACCATCAACTGTTCAGGCTTCTGCCATCTGGAAGGCCTTACAGATCCATCCACTCACACACAATCAGACCAGAAAACATATTCTTTCCTAAAGCTGTTACATTTTTGAACTCAAACTCACTCATACTATCACCCCATTAATGAAGGCCATTGCTCTACGTTTACATATACTGTAGATACCACTCTCTTAGTGTCTGGACCTAATGTATGTGCAATGACATTTACTGATGTACAGTACTAAAACCTCAACATGAACACTATGCTATAATGTATAGCCATGCTTAAGCTGCCTGTGCTGCACCTTTTTTTTCTTAAAACTGTTTTTATCATTTTAGAGAAAGTTTGTGTGTGTGTGTGTGTGTGTGTATGCATGTTGGTATGTCACACGTCAGCTGAGGTTTGGTAATTCTGTTATGCTTGCATTTGGACAATAAAGGTCTTCAACTTGAACATTTTAGAGACTGTTTGCTGTATTTACATAAGTCACAGTATATCACACTCAGCTGAGTGGACTCAGCCAGGCCCTTCCAGGAATTTCCCCCTCTATTATCCTCTCCAGATAGCAGCAGGTATATAAATCACATCCTTTAAAAAATGTCCCTTTGGGAAGCTATGGGTGATGTCAGAGACACTTGAGCAGTGTTTCCCACATTGGGTACCTCACCCTGGAGTGCCTTAAGGAAATCTCAAGGGTGCTGCCACATTTGTTCATTGACATTTCTTTTTTAAATGCATGACAGAGATTAATATTTACACAACCTACATTTTATGTTACGTTTTTTAACACGCCACAATTGAGGACATAAAAAAATAACATCAAAACCAGCATATTGAAAACTGTGCTATGTGCAGATATGTTGCAGCTAAAGACAGCTCAGAGTTACTATTTGTCGGAGTAATGTAAAATATATTTGAAAATAGTAAAAAAAAGGTCCATTTAGACCAGATGCAACATGCTACTTACATATTAATGCATCAATAATAACTACCCAATACTTTAAGGGATCATTCTGCATAATGAGAATGTTTACTTTGATGCTTTGTTTCATTTTCAGTAATAATAATTGTGTACATTTTAGCTAAGTAAAATGTTGCACACTGGACTCAATATTTTTTATTATGGAATTGGTAATTTTACTCAAGTAAAGGATATGAATACGTCATTCATGCAATGACACTAATATGTCTTTGGACGAGAATATGGTGACTTAATACATATTGTACATGCTGGTCACATTTTTTCCCCCAGGTAAATCGCAACTACAAATAGCAACAAAAAGAGCACAGAATGGAAAGAGTTTCTATTAATAGATCCTAAAGGGCCATGAAAATAAATCCTATTAAGGGTTGCCTTTTTTTAAGTTTGGGTAACACTGCACCACACAATCTATATTCTAAATGTCATTGTGTAACAGTGATTATGTGAAAATTAAAATAATCAAGATTTAAACTTAATTATACCTTACTGGTGAGGTTAGAAGACAAAGTCAGCAGGAAAATCTACACCATCTCTGAAACAAGTGCCTTTAGTGTGCACACACGATACATAACACAAGGGTAATTAGTCTTTACTATAGTAAAGAAGGAGATTATATACTCTTTATATAATGCATAAAGTTAAAGAGGCATTTTTTTACTTTTATCTACAGTACCTAATCGTATTTTAATTCGTTTTCATATGAATTATACGCATTTTTCTCTCTAACTGCTTGGCAGCTGCTCATCACATGAATCTTTGAATCCTTTATGTGTAGGGTCTATTGACAGAAATGTAAATGAGGCAGAGCAGAATCCAAAAGAGAGCTGCTGGATTTCAGTGTATATTGACTGCCTTTCCTTCATGTGTGGAAAAATTAAGCTACACATACACCATTCAGCCACAAAATTAAAAACTCAGAAATAGTTTAAATACTGTTGCTGACCAGTGTGCTGTACATATATCATGACAGGAAACCTGATTTTCTTTGACTTTTGGTCCTGAAGTCTCTGAAACTGCCTCTGAAACTTTGAAAAATATCTATCAAATATACAGTTATAAGCAGCTTATGGGAATCTGCATTGATTTTAAACAGGTCACACTTTTCAATCCTACAAGGTATCTTAAAAGTTTTTCACACATCTGTCACTTAAAAATAAACACTTTGCAGGGTGTAGTTTCTTTAAAAACTGCTTTAAAATAGTAAAATAATCATTTACAAAACAACTTACCCATTGCTTCTGTCCTGTTATGTACACATTTCAGTCAGGCTGTGCAGGACTGTATTAGTTTCATAGAAGACATCCTCTGTAAAAGATAAGCAAAACTTCATAATAGTAATTACAATCATCATCATCGACAATCTCTACTTCCTGTGGTACACTCCTGGTGTGGCACCCACAGACAGTTGTGTGTCCTATTGGTAGAAAAGATAGTGGACACCACAGGAGCCTGTTGCAGCCCCATCACTATGACAACCCTCTGGTAGATTTCCATGATTTCATTAAGGAGTCCACTTGAGGTGGGCTCAACAAAGTACATGACTGTGTGGAAATCAGTTAGCTTGTTGCGTTTTATATGTTAGTCAACAGATCATACTAAAAGACCAAAATCAACAAATTATGTCTCCTAATAACAAGTAATGTGTTTTGTTTTTGTTTTGTTTTTTTTTTATAAAAGCCTGATACGTTGTATCTTATTCCTCTGAGCCATATAGCTCCATTGTTTTCCAAAGACTATTAACACCACATCAGTGAGCCACACTGTTGGACTGGGTTACATGTTTCTTCATTAGGAAGATGTGGGAATGGTAGTTTATTTTGAAACAGCTCCACAGACTGATAGCAGTTATCACTTTCACAGTCTCTGGAGTTTCCTGTGAGGCAGAGGCCATTGCTCATGCACAGGAAAGCAGTACTCTTTACACTGCTTCCCCAGCTTGTTGTGCTACGTATCACAAACTCTCGATAATAGACCTTAGTTTTTTTTAGAAATTTGCAATGTCTCAGACAGAGTCTGATCAATATATAAAATACGTATAGTATGTACCTGCATCGAACAAAGTACTTGTCTCTGTACTTGTCTTGTTAGAGCTGGTGTTTTAGCCAAGTATAGACCTATATCTAACCTTCCTTTTCTGTCTAAGATCCTTGAGAAACCAGCTGTGTGACCTTTTTTTTTTTTTTTTTTTTACATTAAAATAGTTTATTTGATGATATTCCGTCAGGATAAAGTGCATCACTGCGCAGAGACAGCATTAGTGAAGGTTACGAATGATTTTTCTAACTGCAGCAGACAAAGGACTTGTCTCTCAAATTGTCTTATTAGATCTTAGAGCTCCATTTGACACTACTCACCATCACATCCTGTTACAAAGAAAGGAACATTTATTTAGTTAGAAAGGAATCGCTCCAAGCTAGTTCAGGTCCTATTTATCAGATCGGTTTCAGTTTGTGCACATTAACGATAAATCCTTCAAGCTAAGCTAACTACCTACTGGAGGCAGACGTGTTTAAATTTACTTTTACCTTATTAAAATTTTCTTGACTCAAGTAAAATAAAACAATGTAAATACATTTGTTATTCCCTATTTTCATTTTTATCATTGTTATTTTTATAAATGCAATGCATGTTGTTTACTGTCGTCAAGTACCTTAGTACTTTATATACACATTTTGGTAGTGTAATCTCAATGTATCGTGTTATTTTATGAGCTTTTTGTGTGTTTTGTGTGAAAATCTGCAAAGTAACAGTTACCATATAAATGTGGAATAAAGAGCAGGGGTAAAAACGTCTTTCTTCCAAACTGTTGCAGGGTAGATGTATTAGGTGCCATATAATAGAATTACTCAAAACTGCACCGTATTTAAGCAAATGCATTTAGTTACATTCCACCACTGAAACGTTTTTCCTTTAGTTTGAAAGAAAGACTTTATGCCTGACCGCTGACCCGATCTTCTTTACAGCCCTTTCTGTAGCCTGGCTACAGCTCCACTGGCACTTTCAGCTGTGGACATGCACTGACCCGTTACTCATCGACCAAAACACAATCCGATCCAGACAGTAACCTAGGCCGCCGCTAAGACCCAGGCAGTAGTCTGCTCCATCGCTGTCTCTGAAGCATTGTAATGAGGTCTGAGGCCCTTTCAGTTGGCCGTGAACTTGTCTATTTTCGGCTATGAGGGAACAAAAATGGACTCACCGTGGGCAGCAGAGTGGATTAAGGAACTGATGATGCTTCTGGAAACCTGCCGGCTCCTCAGGAAGTTGGAGCTACGTGGCAGTCAAGTTGTAGGGGAATAAAAAAAAAGTTCCTAGCGAAGTTTTGGCACCAGAGGTCGACAATGGTCCAACACGAACCAGAGAAGTGTGGCAAACCGCCTGAAGCCGAAAGGAAGGGCTGCAGGACCATACGAGTACAAACTGGTATCATCAACATAACACGTATTATCTCAAGGCACTTTATAGAGTCATGTCAAGTCCTTAAAATATAATGGAGAGAAACCCAACATCTCCAAGCATGAGGAGGACGTCGTCGGTGACAGCCGAGAGGGAAACTCCCTTTAACAGGAGGAAACTTCCGACAGAACCGGATTGGGGGTGGTTGGGGGGGGGGGGACCGACCGATTGTGTTGAGAGAAGAGAAAAGGGTCAGAGAAGAGAGAGAGAAAGACCAAGAACCGCTGTATTCAAGCACTGTCAGAGTGGCTGTTAATTATTGTCATACTCATATTAGCAGCTCTGGACTTAAAGACACCTGCAGATTGAGGACAGAGAAGACCGGTCAGTAACAGTACGGTTTCCAAAATGAGTTAAAACTTCAGTGAACTAAGTACATTTACTCTAGTACTGCACTTATGTAATATTTTAGGTACATATTTGAATGTGTCAGTTTTCTGCTACTTTATTTATCATCTTCACTGCATTTCAGAAGTATTTTGTTTCATGTTCCAGCATGTATAGATACTATAACATGTTATAATATATAATATCTATACATGGACACTGGACACTACACTAGAAACGAAGTTGAAGACTGGGACAAGTACAAACCTTGGTAATCTGCTGCCTCACAAGGTGAAATAAGGAAACCAAAGAAATAAAACGTTCCTTAACTATTAATGTATTTAGCTCTTAAGTTAATCAGGGAGAAAAAATGATTTAACACCTTTTACTTTTCATTTTAACTTTAATCAAAATATGGAAATAGGACAGAGCACTCTGTGTGATAAACACCACCAGAATGTGAACTTTAGTTAAACTAATTCAGTACCTGAATGTTACTAATGTTCAAACTACCATTGCCTTAATCTATGAGGGTAATATTAACAGTGGTCATATTATGCAATAATATGGAAGCAGCACATGTATATGCAGTTAACATATGCAACAAAATATATATAAGCACCCTTAATCCCAACTTTACAGAGTAAGGGAAATTTGAGAAATTTAAGGCAGCGTCAGTTTATATGAATATGTGAACACATAGATTTACATATGATTTTGCCCTCTAAGTAACTCTACACATACTGTAGATGAATAGTTTAATTTTTATTTTACAACAAGAAAAAACATTTATTTTCATCTAGCAACCTAAGTGTGTTTGCCACTGGAGTGAACGTGTATTCGTAGTGGCCGCTAGGTGGCAGCATGTCGAATCGGAAAGAGAAAACGCTTGGACTTCAGACAGCAGAAGAAGTCGGAAGTCAACATGGCCCAGAAGACCGTTTCGGCCCCAGATCTACTCAGTAAAGTAGAGTTACTAAAACAAGGAGCTGAAGCCCGAGTTTACCGAGCGCAGTTTCTAGGAAAGCCGACGATAGTGAAAGAAAGGTTCCCGAAACGCTACAGACACCCAGCGTTGGACAACAAGCTGACGCACCGCAGGACAGTGCAGGAGTTACGCTCCATACTGCGCTGCCGGAGGGCGGGTAAGTTCCACAGCTGCCGTCCGCTGGTCCCAGCTGACAAACCCGCAGGGCCAGTGACTTGGCTCCGGCCGAGACCGACACGCTGCGGTCACCTGTGTGGCGGTGTCACCAGATCATTGGTGATCCAAGAGATGCTGTGGCAGTGTTGGGAGATGTGGTCTGTGGATTACTGGGATAGGAGATTTGCTGTATTCAGATGAAAACAGCCACACTAAAACGGAACGGGTTTGGTTATAAAAACAAACATTAACATTCAGCTTAATTATTTAGTTCCCTCCACATCAGGTTGGCAGTGTTCAAATCAGCCCAGCTAACGATTTTTATTATATATTAACCTGCTGGTTATTTATTGGATGAGGGCAATTTCTTCAATTCAGATAAATTTTGTACACCAAGTAGAAAAACATTTAACGTGCACCTAAACACCTCCGGGGATTTACTTTTTATGCATTTTTGTAACGAGTTTCTGCGTATTTCTTCTTATTACTATTTTATAGTAGCTTTTACTTAACTTCCTTCCTAACAGTGTGTTGAGCAGTTGTAACAAAGCACTTTCCCTGCAATCAATATCATTAAAAATACAATAATACAACTGGACATTAGAAGTGCTGAAACACACACGCACACACACGCACACACACAATACAGATTACATTGGAATGGACCTGTGGTAATCAATTAATCACTTAGTATTTCAAACGTCAGAAAAAATTCTTCAGACTGCTTGGTTAGTTTTATAGTAGAAAAAACACCCAAAGATAACTAATCTACAATGTAAGTAACAGATCTTGGTGATACATTTCATATTTTGACAACTTGGTGGTCAGATATAATTGACATTTTGTGTTGCTTCATTACTAATCAAGTGAAAACTGTAATAATCTATTGTGTTATTTACTTATGTATCACTGAAAAAAAATCTGATATTTGCCATCTGAACTCAGGCAGCTAATTGATAATCTGATATTCAGCATTAGTGTCCACAAACAAACAACCTAATCAACCTATGAAAATCATTTTTAATTCAGGTAAGTGCTCCACAGACACTGGGCATTTGATACAGTTAGGTCCACAAGTATTTGGGCAGCAACACAATTTGGTAGTTTTGCCTCTGTACACAAATACAGTATATTTAAAATGAATAACTCAAGTTGTGATTAAAGTGTAGACTTTAATCCAAGGGGTTTCACAAAAAAAATTTACATTAACCATTTAGGAATTACAGCAATTTTCATACATCGTTCCTCATTTTCAGAGGCTCACAAGTAATTGGAAAACCAACATAAAAATAAATTTAAGGGTTATTTTTAATACTTGGATGAAAAACCTCTGCAGTGATTGACTGCCTGATGTCTGGAACCCATGAACATCACCAAATGCTGAGTTGCCTCCATTGTAGTGCTTTGCAGCCAACTTCAGTGGCTACTTGTTTGTGGGTCTCTCCACCCTGAGTTTGGGTTGAAGTCCAGGTGACTGACTTGGTCATCGAAGAATATCCCGCCCCTTTGCTTTGGGAAGCTATTGAGTTATTTTCAGAGAGGTTTTTTTTGTTTTGTTTTGTTTTTGGGTCATTATCTATCTGTACTGTTAGATCACAATCCTATCAGCTTTGCAGCTTTTGGCTGAATCTGAGCAGACAGTATAGCCCTTTACACTTCAGAATTCATCCTACTACTTCTATGAGCAGTCACATCATCAGTAAACACCAGTGAACACCAGTTCCATTGGAAGCTATACATGCCCATGCCATATCACTGTCTCCACCATGTTAGACACATTATTTGGTGGCTTTGAATCATGAGCTGTTCCTTTCCTTTTCCATACTCTTTCCATCATTCTGGTACAAGTTAATTTTGATTTTATCTATCAAAATAATTTTTCCCGAACTGGGTTGGTTTTTTTTTTTTTTTGTGATTCTTTCAGGCAAAGTCTAATCCGACCTTACTGTTCTTGAGTGTTAACAGTGGTTTGCATCATTTGGTAAACCTGCTGTATTTACATTCATGAAGGCATCTCTTGATTGTAGACTGTGACAATGATTTGCCTACCTGTAGGAGAGTGCTCTTGACCTGGCTAGATGTTGTGAAGAATTTTTCTGTACAAAGGAAAACATTCTGTGATCATCCACGTTAGTTGTCTTCTATGCCTTGTGATGTTGTTGAGCTCACCAGTGCATTCCTTCCTTTTAAGAACATGGCAAATTTTTGATTTTTTTTTTGCCATCTGTCTGATAGGTTAGTTTAGTTTTTTCAGCCTAATGATGGCATCCTTCATGTGCATCAACAACTCTTTGGAACAAATATTAAAAAAGGTTTCAGTGAACAGCTACCGAATGCAAAGTCAAACCTTAGAATCAACTCCAGACCTTTCATCTTCTTCATTTGTCATTAAATAAAAGAGAACTGGCCTCACCTGTCCATGAAACTGAATTTTTCAATTGTCCAATTACTTTTGAGCCCCTGACAATGAGGATAGAGGGACTATGTACAAAAATGGCTGTAATTCCTGAATGGTTAATGTAAAATTTTTGTGAAATCCCTTGAATTGAAGCTGAAAATCTACACTTTAATCACATAGATTTGTTGTTTTCATATCCATTTTGGTGGTTTATAGAGGCAAAAATACAAAGTTGTCTCTGTGGAAATACTAATGGATCTAATTGTATTTGAATTTGTGCTCCTGTTTAAATCCTACAGTGTCAACATTTTGATAATAGCTAAGAAAATGTTAAGTAACCATAGTGAAATTTTAAATGTGGTTGAAATTCTAAATCAAATCACAGACTACAGTGTTGCATTATGATTGATGTACACACCCCCTCAATAAGTCTTGAGTCTTGTACCCAACTGTGGTGCCCATATCAGGCCACTAGTGGGCAGGGCACAGTAATACTTTGTACTGGGCTTGTGAAGCTCAAATACTGTATACAGTATGTTGCTGACAGCATCTCTTTGCAGCCCAGTTGCCTTGTTGTGGAAAAACTGCTACCCTCATCCTCTGTTCAATTCTAGCTTTAAGGGATAAGTCAGTTGATAGTCTGCATTTGTTGTTGTCAGTAAACTCCATGTGCAGACCAAAACCGAAAGGATCCAGTATCTGTGTGTGTGTGTGTGTGTGTGTGTGTGTGAGTGTGTGTCTAAAGCCTGATATAACTCATTCCTCTGTGCTTTAGAGCTCCATTGTTGTCCACAAACAATTTAAAACAACAGTAAGCCACACAAGCTTTGATTACATTCTCACTTTTCTTCATTCCAACTGAAATAATTTAGATTAAAGGTTTCAGGTCAACTGTTTACATGGAATATTATTTAATACATCTGGTGTTTACAAGCACCAGTACATTGAAACGGGACAGCTATGCAGCATTCAAGAAAGTTATAAAGACATCACATGCTTCTGTATTCTTAAACAGCAGTCTTATCTTTTTGACACGTTTGATCAGCTTATCAATATAAAGTTCAGGTTTGAAGCCACCTCCTTTGGGAGGGGACAACATTTCCCCAAACATTTACAAGACGACAAGAAGCATGACAGAAAGAAAGCAGATGAAAAGTAATTAGGTTAAATTGTTTACATAGAACAATTTCTCTTTTGATTGGCTTATGAAAAGGTTCAAATTATCCTTCAGCATCTGCTTTTTGGTTTATTCTGACTGAGGTGTTTAAATGGAGCATTTTTATTCATTTTGGGCTTTTAAACCGATTAAAATCTGAATATTAGGTTCTGTGTAAACATACATACTGTTGCATTGGGAGATATGTTCATACACGCGCACACACACACACACACATAGTTTGTTTTGACTCAGTCCCACACATGCTTTCCTGTTGCCTCCAATAATCTCTGAAGCACCACATGTAGATAAATTCACTGCTGAAAATAGTCCCCAAAAATTGCACTTTCCTAATGTAACATTTCATAAAAAGTAAAGGGACCAGCAGTTTTAGGAAATTACTGTACCTTTACAAGAATGAAACAATATACAGCATTCGTGGGACATTTTTTTAGAGATTAACATCTTAGTAGGAACCAGCGTGCTGGGATTTGAGCGCTACAAATGGGTTAGGGAAGTCTGCCATGAACCAAAACATTGTTAGTTTGGGTCTTTTTATGGGACTTGTCAACAGTTACACAGAACAGGATAATATCAGCCAAATCTTTCGACAGTAGACTTGTTAAAACACAGGTTTATATTATTAATAATGAAAATGTTGCATCTTAAGAGACCAACATTATAGCCACAAAGCTTGATTCATCAGTCTCCTTAAACTTTTCCTCCTCTTCCTTCTCCTCCTCTTCTTCCTCCTCTTCCTTCTCCTCTTCTTCCTCCTCCTCAGGGATATCTGCCCCTGTAGTCTACTTTGTGGACTACACCTCCCACTGTATTTTCTTGGAGGAAATCGTGGAATCCTTGACTGTGCGAGATCACATTGCATCCATTCAGCAGTCTGACTCCTGTAAAGACCAGGAGCTGGAGTGGCTGGCTCAACAAGTTGGCCAGATCTTGGCCAAAATGCATGATGAGGACGTCATCCATGGAGACCTGACCACCTCCAACATGCTGCTGAGACGTGGCCAGGTGGACAACGAATTTGACCTGGTCCTCATTGATTTCGGCTTGAGTTACATCTCTGCTCTGCCAGAGGATAAGGGAGTGGACTTGTACGTGTTGGAGAAGGCTTTCCTCAGTACCCACCCCAACACTGAGGCTCTGTTTCAGAAGCTGCTGACAAGCTACGCAGCATCATCCAAAAAGTCATCAGCAGTCCTTAAAAAACTTGACGAGGTACGGTTGAGAGGGAGGAAGAGGTCCATGGTGGGATGATGATGATGATCCAAGCTGTGTACAGTGACAAGCCTCACTGAAAACTGTGTCTAAGAACATGCTCTAATTATAAAGCTGTTGTGCACAAACAAGGATGTATGTAAAATAACAAAAATAAAAGTGTTTTGTGGAAAAATGGACATGTTTTTGTTCTTTTGGTGACATGTCTAAGTTACATATAAACTTTTAGTAACAACATCTCAGCAAATTACCTGTTTCACACCCTATGTGAAAGGAAAACTTATTGACACAGCAGTTATATGTAGCCTGGATGTCTCCTCTGACTTGAGTCCCCTAGACATCTCTGACCGCATAAGCAATCAACAAGAAAACTGCTACATTACATGAAGCCACACTCCTAATGGTGATTTCACTGCTGAGGTAAATGTTAAATGAACTGTACTTATATAGCGCTTTTGTAGTTTTTTTGACCACTCAAAGCACTTTTACACTACTGTCGCGTACACACACTGCAATTTCTTTCCCCACACATTGATGCGCAACTACACACCCACACATTCAGGCACCAATGACACATCAAGGGCAATTTGGGGTTCAGTATCTTGCACATGGACACTTCGACATGCAGACTGGAGGAGACAGGGATTGAACCACCACCTTTGTGTTTGGTGGGCGACCAGTAAATGAGCCTAATGCGATTACAAAAGACACAAAGTGACATACTTGATAAATTGCTCAAGAAATCTAAGTTGTTATTAAATCGGATTCCATATCGCTCATGTTTAAATGACTATACCAGTGTTTTTGCATGATTCAGCCCATTTATTATAAACAATGTGAAATTTACTCAGACCATTGCCCATGATGTTTTGGTATTTTTAAGTTGTTTCTTACCTTCCAGACAGCCAAACTAGTTCTATTTATTGTAGTATTGTAGAAAAATCAATTCTTGATGAGTTAACTTACGCATCTTTCAGAACATTTGTTTTTATCTCAGTGCTTTTTAGATCAGAGTATGTTAGAACTGAACTGATACTGTAGGATAAAGCAACTTTTGACAAGATTAAAATGCATAATGTTCATTGTGATACTTTTTCATGTTAGCTGTATGTCACCACTAGTCTGGAATAATATCAATTAATGTCACCGGTTTACAATTACTAACAAATAACTCAAATTTATTTCAAAAACAAACAAACAAAAAAAAAACTAAAGAACTGACAGAACTATAAAATTTCATTCATGAGAACTCTCTTGCTGCTAAAAAAAAAGAGACATTAAAAAAGGTAGGTGAGGTTTCCCACTCTAATTTTTTTTTCCTTTACACATGTTCAAGAGTGCATTAGAGCAAGCCAACATGACTAATAGGTAGTGAACACCCATGTTAATGTTTGCCAGCCACAGCCAAGCCCTGCTCAACATGTTGACACAGCCACCACATGATCTTCAGCCCAGGTAATCTGGACTGTGGAAACACAGTTGCAAATGGTGTGTCAATGTTCATTTTCACACTCACTTCAGCATGTACTGACAATGTGACATCTGAATCCTTATGGAATATGAAAATTATGATACAAATCATAGTTGTTTTGCATTATATAGGTAAGTATGGATCATTGTTTTTGAGTGTTTCAGTATCAAGGTGTAAAGCAATGGTCAGAGCTCTGTGTCTGTGTTTTGCACAGCATATTGCAAACTTAACACATGCACTGCAGGTAATCCCTTCTGTTATTCAGGTTCCTCTGCTGATGTTACAAGGCAGCTTGGTGTCTTGGTGGGCATGGATGTGACTGTCAGGTGCCTGTTTGACCAACCATCAAAGCAGGTGGAGTGGAGCTCTCTCACTGTTGAGTGGAATGTGGTGGATAAACATTCAGAGAAAAAGATTGTATATACCTTTGAGGATGGGAAAGCATGTGTAAACAGAGATGGCTCTGTTGTGGATAAAATGGGGTTGCTTCAAAGCAATGCATCTCTGTAGATACATAATGTGACTTTGGGAGATAAAGGGCTGTACACCTGCAGGATCATCACACCTGTGGTCTACACAGAGACAACCTCGCTGGAAGTGCTGGGTATTCCTCTATGTTTCTACTCAGTCAGTCATATGTTTGTTTCCCCAATGAATGATTCCCTCTGGTATACTTCTGTCTCTAATAACAAAAGACTGACCATTTTTCTTCTCTACTTGTTTTCTATCCTCAAACTCAAACACTTTATTCACATCATGTCAGATTACTTTTTACTGCTGAACTATAACCAGTTGTTTAATTATAATTTTTACCTTTTAGATGTTGCAGAGCTTCTGTCCATGTTCTGATGTTTTGTTTTTTTTATGTTAATTAGATTTTAAGCACACACTGCTTACATTTACTTATGAGCACTTTTTGGCACACATGTACACCTGTTTATTCCTGCAATTATCCAATCAGCCAATCATATGGTTGTAGTGCAGTGCAAGAATACTGCACATACAGGTCAGGAACTTCAGTAAAAGTGTACATCAAACATCAGAATGAGATGGATGAGCTACAACATCAGAAGACCACATCATGTTCCACTCCCTTCAGTCAAGAACTGGACAGTTGAAGATTGGAAATAGGTAGCCTCGACTGATGAATTTGAATTTCTGCTGAGGCATTAGATGGGAGGTCCAGAATTCCATGTAAACAGCATGAATCCATGGACCCGGCCTGCCTTGTCCATGCTGCTGGTGTTAGTCTAATGGTGTGAGGATTTTTTTTCTTTACATACTTTCAGCCCATTAACACCAACCCATCATTGTTTGAATGCCAGAGCCTATCTGAGAATTTTTGCTGATGAATGCTTCCCTTTATGGCCCAAGTTTGCTGTCATCTAATATTACTTCCAGCAGGATAATGCTCCATGTCACAAAGTCCACAAAGTCCCCCCCAGTCACCAGATGTGAATCCAGTAAAACGCCTTTGGGATGTGATAGAAGTGGAGATTGGGGGCTTGAATGTGCAGCTAACAAATCAGCATAAATTATGTGATGTGATGTTTTCAACATAGACCAGAATCTCAGAGGAATGTTTAACATCTGGAATCCATGTCACAAAGAGCTAAGAATTATTTTAACTGGTATTAGTTCGGTTTTCCTAATAAAGTGCTTGATGTGGGTTTGTGTGTGTGTCCACACATCATACATTAAAAGGAATGGACTGACTCTGAAACTTTCAAAATTTCGCCCTGTGACCAGTTTAAGCTACATAGTTCAATGATAATTATCTGTGATTTTGTTGGGGTCATATTTCTAGTATCCACATCATGTCAAATTTTCCACCAAACCCTCTTGATTTTAATGACCCTATGGCCTTTCCTCTTGCAGAACCCTCAAACAAACTTCCGCCTCTGGCAGAATTGACCAGAGGAATCTTCATGTCTTGTTAATGCCCACATTATTTTTAAAACCCGAGAATATTTTAGCCAGCTACCCACACATGAAACATATGTAATATCACTAAACTTCCTTGTTAAAACCACATTAATTAATTTTTTAGCCACTAGAACAGTGAAACAAACTGTCAACACAAAACTAAAATACTGTAACCTTATGAAGTTGATATGGCAAATGTGTTAGCAGAAGACAGAGCAACATTGGCATTAATAGTCATGTATGTCCATCTTGTTAATCTAAGTACAGTATTCCCTCTTTCTTGGCTCCAACTTCTTAGAAAAATGCTTGGCTCCTTGGCTCCACTATGGTCACCATCTAGGAGTTGACATTGTTTGCCACAGGAGTAGAAGTATTCAGTTGCTTTACTCAAGTAAAAAGTATCGAAACAATAGCTTGAAAATACCTTGTTATATTTAAAAGTCCTGCATTTAAAGTTTAAGTAAAATTTTCACAATCAGGAGAAAAACCCAAATGCAGTTCAAATCAACAAAAGTGAGTGTGTTAAATTTGACTGCATCTGAATTTAAACTGATTAACATTACACTAGAACCTGAAATGATTTAATAGGGATATATTCAGCACGTGCACATATGAGAGTTCATTGTATATTCTTATTAACATCTCCTGTTATAGAATCCAACCTTATTTATCATCACTGACCTCTCATCTCACCAATTACACTCACACAACACCAGTGGCGCCATCTTTTCTCCAGATCTCCAGCATCCCTCAGATGGCAAAGTGGAGCGGCTGCTGGTTCTCTGCTGTCGGGGGAAGAAGTTCTATCCCTGGGACATCAATTTGGAGTGTTCCAGGAACGATGGGGAACAGGTCCAAACTGTCACTCACTTTGAACCATTTTCTGACCACAACCATCTTTACAGTGTGTGGAGTGTGTGCAGCTTCCCTGCTTCGGGCTACAGAGACACCTTGTACCCCATCAACAGTCAAGGTAGCAGCACCAAATGTTTTTCCTACAAGTATCTTTAGATAATTCTTTTGAGTAAATCTGTATTAAAAAAGTACAGCACATCAAGACGAAACCAAATCCAGTGGTGCAAGATAAAAGAAATTGTAAAAAAGGGAATAAAACTGAAATAAACGGACATATAAGGTAAAGCTCAAATTGAATCAGGATGGGCTCTCCAATAAAAGTATATTTTAAGAAGGTATTTACACATTGCCACTTGTGTGGTAAACCTGATTTTCACATAATCATTAATAATTATTAAAACTTAAATTAATATGATTAATCGAGATTAACAATAACGGGGCACCACCGGGACAACCTGGACCAATAACCAAATATTGGATGCAGTCTGAAATGGGTTTTCACTCAGAAATGCCAAAATTTAGGAAATATCGGTAATTCCAGAGTGAACAAAGAAGGAGTGGAGGTCGGCACTGACTCTGTCAACCAGCTTTGTATCACAATATGCAAGCAAAAACACCAGGGCAACTTCTCTTTAAAATATGACAGGATTTATTAACATCAGTAACATCAATCTCCAATCAATATCACTTCTGTCTAACAGATCCTATCATACACTGCTACTACTGGCAACCAACTACGGATCACAAACAAGTATTGGCGTGTGTGTGTGTGTGTGTGTGCGTGCGCGTGCGCCTGAGGGGAGGCAGAGCGAGATGGCGGACGTGACTTGTTATGGTCACCTCACGTGAGGGTCAGCCAGAAGGAAGTCTGTCGAGTGTAATGGCAGCTCGCCGGTAACACGTGACTTCAACAAAGGAGAACAGCTGAGCGGGAGGTTCAATCTTCCCTGAGCTCAGGTGTTAGTGTAAGAGTGTGTGTGTTAGTCAAGGAAGAAAAGGGGTAGAAGTGTTCAGCAGCAACCTTCTGGTGAACGATCGAGGGGCAGTATTTATCTGTGTTACACAGAAACTCTCTCGGCTCAGCTGATGAGCAGCGTGAGTCTGGTCCTTTAACTAACAACAGAAAGTACTGGTCTCGATCATGAGTGCAGAGCAGGACATAATTGATCTGCTGCAGATGGATAAATTATAGTTCATTCAAGTATAGTAACCTAAAGGAATAAAATAGCAGGAGCACACAATATTCTCGCAATATTGCAACAGCTTAACATGTAATAATTGCTAACATCTGCCCAGAGCTATAAGCCTCTTACTCTTTTGCAGGTAAAGTGGTGTGGTGTGGTTCATCCTCGGTGTCCCTGTGCAGGCGAGGAGGCACTGATTAGCGGCTATCAGCGGCTAACGTGTCTTCTTGGCGAGATGACCAGTCTTTGGCGAGGCGAAATTCTGGCTCACGTGGACAATTAGTTCGTCGACTTTGAAAAAAGCAAGGTCTGTGTTCCTTCGTCTTCTTCTTGAAACGAGTAGGACTCGTTAGCTACCAGGTTTCGCATCCGCAGGCATCCGGGCGAGAGGGTCCATCCGTGGTCGCAAACTGGGCTTGTGTTTCCTCGACATACAGGGGAGAGCGGAGATCAGCTCGGTCGGCGAGGGAAATCCGTAGGCCTAGTCGTTAGTCGATATACACAGGAATCTCCTAACTAGGACTAGAGCATTGCCACGTGGTACGGGGTCTAGTCTCAGTAGCGGTAATTGTTGCCACTTCTATCGGCAAGGAGTTTGCTGGTTGTAGCGAAAGTCCAAGCCAGAAGCCTGAGTTTCAGGAGTTTTGGCATTAATATAACTTTGGGTGACATCATGGTTTGGGGTTGACCGTGACGGATTTCACCCAATGGGAGCCATGGATTTTGTGGGAACCCCACTGATCGGCTGACGCTGTGTGTGGGGGGTCGCTCATCTATTCGGTTACTCTGCTGAGACTGCGTGTTGGGGGGTTTTTCAGCTGAGTTCTTTGTTTTCCTCAGCTAGCAACAAGTGGCCTTAGGTGGGTCACAGGTTTGGGTGAGCCTGTAGGCCTTCTTTGTCAACAGCCTGTTAGTGAGGCACAACAATACCTACTTTTTTCAGTCAGTATTGTGTATACCCTACTCTGTCTCTGATTGGCTAGTCCTACTTGCCTTCCTTGGTTGGGTTGATAGTTAGTCAGGCAGACCAAGGAGGGTTATGCCTTTGCATCATCATCATCCTGGTAAAAAAAAATTGCCTGCCACCTACCTACCCTGATTTTGACCTCAATAATAATTCACCAAATATGGCCTATGGAATATTTAATTAATGATGATTCATGCATTAGACCAGTAATATTTGCAAACTGCCTCTTGACATATAAAATTAATTTTAGAATGGAAGCACACTCTGGCTGACACTATCTGTTCCAAATCAGCTGTTTGTAAAATACAATTTATAAAAGAAACTACTGGCCCATAGACTATTTGCAAGGTGAGGGAATAGTTGTTTCATGTTTGATGGAGTATGGAATAAGAAATGAAAAAATATTCTCTCAAAAGGTATAATTACATCTCACCCTATGATCTATGGCCCATTATTGTTTTCAAAATCTGCATCTCTTCTGCGGCTAATGTTATTATTGTAATGATCAACGTTCCCCGAAGTAAAGCAGCAGAAGTCAAGGGAAAAAGTCTAAATACTTCTGGACCATTTTCAGATTAAGTTGTTATTCAAGAGTAGTCTTACATGTCACTGTTTATAACACAGTGTTTATCCTTCGCTGGAGAGAGATGGAGAGACGTTTCTCTCCAGTGTCTTCAACACTCCCCCAAGCCTGAACATCAACGGCCTCTACTCCATGTTCAGTTTTCTAAAAATAATTCCAAACAAGGATGACCAGGCCTCTGAGTTCAGGTGCTGGGTGGTCTACAGTGCTCAGAGGGAGCCTGAGGAGAGGCTCTACACACTGCCAAACCTGCACCTGACAGACAGCTGCTGATGTAAAGGTTAAACTGTTACATTTCAAACTAGTAGTTTGGTGGGGGTAAGGAGAGTTAATCCAGCATCTGGGAAATATGATGGACCTTTTGAGAAGATCATATCTGGTCCAGTCATTACTCTCCACCTCTGATAGGATGGACATGATGGAATTAGAAGATGGAAGATGCAAGTATTCAGACTCATTCTCTTATTTCACATTTTGTTAAGTTCCAGCTTGATGCTAAAATTATTTAAATTATATTTTTATCCTTCCTTATTCTACAGTCAGTATCCCATAATGACAAAGTGAAAACAAAATTTGAGATATTTTTGCAAACTTATTAAATAGAAAAAAACTGAAGTAGAGGAAGTAAGCAAACACGTTGCTATGAAATTTGAAATTTAGGTAAGGTGCCTCCTATTTCTCTTGATCATTTGAAGGATGTTTCTACAACATGACTGGAGTCCACCTGTGGTCAGTTCAATTGTTTGGACATGATTTGGAAAGGCCCACAACCTGTCTTTATAAGTTCTCACAGCTGACAGTACATATTAGAGCAAAACCAAGTAATGAGGTCAAAAGTACAGAGATACCCATAATGAAAACCTTGTCCAGAGGGCACAGGACCTCAGACTGGGCTGAAAATTCACCTTCCAACAGGACAATGACCCTTAGCACACAGCCATGAAACACAGGAGTAGTGTTGGGAAAACTCTGTGAATGTCCTTCAGTAGCCCAACCAGTGCCATAACTTGGACCCAATTAAACACCTCTGGAGAGACCTAAAAATGGCTGTCTACCAACAGTCCGCCTCAAAGTGAGAGCTTGAGAGGATCTGCAGAAAAAAATTGGCAGAAAATCACCAAATCCAGATGTGCAAAGACAACAAGGCCACTAGAAGCTGTAATTGCTGCTAAAGATGATATTTCAGTTTTTCCTTTTTTATAAAAAGTTACAAAAAATTCTAAAATTCTGTTTTGCTTTTCCATTTTTGATTATTGATGAAGGACAAGTAGATTTAAACAATTTTAGCATAAGGCAACACAACAAAATGAAGAATGAGCAAATAAAGAAGCGCTCTTAATACTTTATGAATGCATTGAATGTAGATGGTTTTTAAATTGAGTGTTTCTGTTGCACCAAGTATCAAGACTACAGGGGTTTTAAAATCTAACTGATTTTGGGTTGCATCACACATATAAGAAGAATCTTCACAGTCTTCTCTCTAATAAGTTTTCATTGTAGCACCTTTCACAGAACAAAGTCAGAAAGTGTTCAAAAAAATAAAGTTATCAAAGATAACACTATAAATGTAGTAAAGAGAGAACAATGAAATATAAAAAACAAACATTAAAGACATAAGACTACAAGCACTAGACAACACAAATGTGACAAAGGGCAGTTTCAAAAATCAGTCTTTGGCTGCCTTTTAACAGCATCAACAGAGGCCAACCCAAACTGCTGCCACAGCAGTCAGAGTGCAAGGAGCCCCAACCCTTATTTATTTTTTTTTTCTCTCAATCAGACCAGACTACAAGCACACCTGAGGGAGGAAGACAATACTTCATGAGTCAAACATCATTTACACACCATAACTAACAGGGGAGGAGAGTGTAACACAGCTAAAGAGTGACCCCATAGACGGAGCAACCATTGAAGTTGTGCTTTCTGAGGCAATGATAAATTTTTTTTAGCCATTTGGACCTTTATGTCAGACTCTAATCTCAAACATGAACATACTACAAGATTTGAAAATAATGGCAGATCACACACAACAGGATTTATGAAGATCATCAAATGATATCACCCCACTGTATTGTCAAGTAATGGTTAACATTCTAGCCCTTGAGGCTAACATTAGTTAGCATACTACTGTTGACAGATTTTGAAAAGGTAAAATCTCACTTCCAGTTCTCACTGAAGAACAGACAACCCGTGTTGACCCTGTGTCTCCAAACATTTTGTAAATTATTTGGAAATAATAAATAATTAGATATTTATAAAATTAAAAAATCACCACCTTTTGTACAGTTTTTATATGGTATTGGCTTTTTTTCTTAGATATGAAATTATTTGCTGGAGTAAAATGTCTTCATACTAGGCAAAATAAGATTTTCTAAAAATGTCTAATTTTGATGTCAGTAAAGAATGCCAGGCATGTACAGCACACACCATAAGTATTTGAACATTTCTTGATTGCCTGGCTCTGAGCTTCAGCACATTAAATGTGAAATAAAATAATGGAGACTCTATTAAATTGCCAAGTCTAAGCTTTATAGTATTGCGTTTTACATCAATATCAAGGAACTGTGTGGGAGATATAACGGATAGTGCCGCATAGTGCCCAAACTCAAGGGGTTCCAAAGTAACTGGACACTTAGCTAACAAATATTTCTTGGTTAGGTATGTGTTATTATCAAGGTTTGTTCCTGTACAAACTTTTATTATAATACACCACTTGTTATCAAACTCAATTTGACAGATCTAGTTTAAAGGTCATCCGATCAGTCTGATTTTTGTACCAGAAGTACCACCTCTCTCACCTGGAAGCCCCAGCCCTCCCCTCACCCTCTTCCCCCTCTCTAACCACCACCAACTCCGTCCCAACTCATCCTCCCCACTCCAGGCCCAGAGAGTCCCATCAGAGTATATTATGAGGTTCTCTCCTCCGTTTAGTCAAAAAAGAAATTAGAAAAGAAAGGCATTATCACAGGGTTAGAGATGCCTGTGATACTGATTACTCTTACTCGCTTCGGGAGGAATCTGGGGCTTGGGTTGTTACTATTGCACCATTGAACAGCAATATTAATGCACTGAGTTTGTCACCCCTCCTGACAGGATATACCCATGAAATCATCAAAAACAATGAAAGGAGAAGAAGACAATGTCTTTTCAAGAGAAACCTGATAACAAGAAAAAATTTTATCAGAAAAACACAAAATCAACAAACATAAGTACCACAACTAACACAGATCTAATAAAACAACTGCAAAGTCATAAAAAAGCTATGATAATAAAGTTTTAAAATATCCAAGGGGTGTGAAGGACTGTAGTTTGAAGGTAGTGTGCAGTTCATTTCATTTAAATGGTGTATAGTACCTAAAACCAGTTCTGCCAAGATTATTTGGTACATAATGGTTATCTATGGTTAAGAAGTTACTGGATGTTATTCTGCACTTACAAGATTTATCACTTAACTAATGTGAGAGATTTGAGTTAGTTTTAGGCTTCAAGATTTATCACTTAACTAATGTGAGAGATGTGAGTTAGTTTTAGGCTTCAACAGTAGAGCTTTATAAATGATTATCATTAGATGACTATTTCCTGTTGTCTGTAAGGAATTCCATTCAGCCTTGTGCTATAGAGAGCAATGGTGGGTAGGAAAATTGTCATTGGTGATAAACTGTAAACTCTATGATAAAAAAGATTTAGCTGCTGAAGTAATGACAGGGCAGCATGACCACAGAATATCTCCACAATCAAGTACAGACATCAAAGTTGAAACCAAACTAGTTTTACAGTTTGAAAAGGACAGCCTTTAATTCTATACAAGAAAGCAAGTTGGATTTTTAATTTTTTTGTCAAATGTTGAATATGAATCTTAAAGGACAAATTACTGTCTAGCCCATTATCAAAGTAACTGGTTGATGGTTGAGAATACCATATACTCAGTCTTTCCCATATTTAAAACAAGTCTGTGATTAAGAAGTGATATCTGCAAGTCATCAAAGGCAGACTGAAGATGATTCAGGACCTTGGCTTGATTAGAGCCTAGGCTGTATAAAATTTTTTCATTTACAAAAAGTGGATGTGAAGTACTGAGTAGGTAGAATGATGTTAATTATGTACAGTATATAGAGAAGGATCGAGGGTTGACCCCTGTGTTATGCTATATCTGATGGTAACCTACTTGACTGAGCTTGACTGAGCATCATAAGCAGCAACAGTCAGAGTTTTCTCTGTAAGGTAAGAGTGGGACTAACAGCACATCTATGTTGGGAAAAAAAACAATTTAAACAGTATTGCTGTTTTTTTTCTGTTTTTTTTTCTTTTATATGCTTCCTTTGGTGGCTTCTTTGTGACCATAAAAAGCCTATTAGTATATGTTATCATTATTCTACAACTGGAGAGGCTGTTTTCTCTCTGAGGCAGAATGGGTTGACAGAAAGATTTAATGTGTGCTGTAAACAGCCCTTTCTAAAGGTGTATAAAAGTGTGTCACACATTTATGCTCTCTGCTGAATGCTTCACACTATACTCTGTGTAAATGAAGCCCATTTGCAAATGATTTAATAAATTACCACAAAGACAATTCTGTTGTTGTTGTTCTCTTATGCTGAAATTAGTAATTCCATCAAAATTTTGGCATGACTGGCAGGATCTGTACACAACATAACTAGTGAGTGCAACTTATTTTGCCATGTCTGTGTTTGAAAAGATCACAAAAACTGTGCTGTGAACATCTGAGGCCTTATATGGCTAGGGATTCAGATTCAGAAGTGCCATACAAACCTCTCAGTGGATGTTCGAAGAAAAATGATAGTAAATAGAAATTGCTTGATTAGACCAATCAGTGCACACAGCAAACCGTTCACCTGTTACTTAATCTCCTCTGATAGAGTGGAGTAGTGAGTACCTGAAGCCTGAAGATGGAGCTCGAAAACCACAGTGATCTTGAATTTTTGGAAAAAATAAGGAGAACACCTGGACTTCCCTTTTTGGTAAGGGGGTAGTGATTCAACTGTTCTGAAAAGATACTGCAAACTGAAGTGTATCAACCAAGGGGTTAACTAAGGCAGGTTTGGATCTGTTAGGCGTTCTAAGAACAGTTAGAATACAAATCATTCCAAAAAGCTGGGTGCTTGTAGTATATCTGACACAGTGAAGTGTATCAACTGACTGGGTAACTAGGGCAGGTTAGGAAACTGCTAGGAGACCTATGAGTACTCACTACTAAACTCACTACTAGTACTTAGGAATAAAAGCTAGCAAAGGTAAAAAAAAAAAAAAAAAAGAGCTTGAGGTGGAGGACAAGGAAAATATCTCTAGTCCTAAAGCATAATATATGGAAAATTATTATCCAGGTAGCTGCACATGGTTGACAGAGTGGGTCAGAGAACATGATTTTCCCAAAGGGTGAAGTTTTAGTATGATATAGATGGGTCATTTAAGACAAGTTTTGGAAAAGAGGGAAAAAGAAAGTTAGGAAAAGTATGATGAAATATCTAAAAAAAAAAAAACAGAAAAATCATCAGCCCTTTAAGGCTGATTGGAGAGCATATGAGGAATGGTATAAGAAATGAAGCATGCAATAGGGACAGAAAATCTGAGTTAGGGAAAGTTGAAACTAAACAGAAATGGTCTCAGTGTCCGAAATATGCAGATTTTCTAAATCCTTGACTCAACTTCACAGCAACAAAGGCAGCCACAACAACAGTACCAGAACCATGACCAAGCCCAGGCACAGCAGAGGGTCTCAGTGCCAGCACCACCACAATGTGCAGATGCAGGGACTGGAGGAGGCCAAGCTACAAAAGCCTCATCGAGCCAGCTGTATCCCAGATAAGACCTACTAAACCTCAGCCTGGATGAGAGAAATCCTCACTGCCAACCATGTAGTCCATCCTACCAAGAATCAGCTACAGCACTGCCAGGCTCACCACAATGGCCAGCCTAAGTTATCACACCTCAGCCCTTATCTTAACCGTAAGAGGAAGGGGACCCTATGGTATGGTTAGGACAGCAAGCCATCAGAACAATAAAGACTTAGCCAACTAAAGACAAGACATGGCCAAATTTATGACTCATAATATCCTCCAGCACAGAGTCCTCCTGACTTGTCAATGCCCATTATGGAGGTTGCAGGATGATACAGTCAATCCATGTTTACAGACGATGGGTACAAAATGACGTGAAAGAGGTAATGAAAGATTGATCTCCAGTCCGTAATAAGGGACCAGATTCTGGGAGACATCTGCATATTCTCATCTAGCAGTTTAGGCCAACAACTATTGAACTTAGACACCTACTGGACACCACATAAAGCAACCTATCTAATGAGAATGAACATTAGTAGCCTTGCCAAATTTGAACAAGAGCCAAACAAAAAGATCAGAGATTATTTGGCCAGGGTCACTGAAAAGCACAATCCTACACAATGGCCTTGTGCCAATGAAGCTGACTGGGCCATTCGAGTATTAGAACCATGGAAGGTACACTGCACTCTTGGGGTCACCAAAAAGACATTCATGAATATGTTCGCACACACTGTGTGAATTGTGTAGAAGGCAGATTAGCTGACGTTAAAAACTATGCAGTACAAACTGCTTATTGAAAGGAACAAACAAAAAAGAAGCCAAAGAACAAAAGAACTTGCAGTCCTCAAGAGTAATATAGACAGAGGAGATGGGGGGCAAGGCAAAGTTCATGGCAGAGGAAGACAGGGAGGCACAGGCAGAGGTGCTGGCAGAACAGACGGCTTTTTAATCTGTGGCTCCATGGAGCGTTGGGCAAAATATTGGTCCAATAGATTGAATAAAGATGTTGAAAATGATTCATATTGACTATCTGCGGAGTTTGGGATGGGTCAGGAGGAATCTGCAAAATCAGAAATAAGTGAGGGCACCCAAATGCAAACACAGAAGGGTGTAGATTATGAATTTATAAAAGATACTATTGAACAAATCAAAAGAAAGAAATCGCTAACAATCAGACAGAAACTTTTGTACATTATCGACGTATAATTATGCCTAAATTGACATCAAAGGTCTCAGGACAATTATTGTCACTTTTAGTGAATCTGTAATGCAAGCAGCAAAACTCAGTAAAAACCAAAAATGAGCAGGATAACAATGCACACAGTAAGTGCTATTGGACAGGGAACAACTGAATATTGTACTGTGTCATTAACCGTGGTTGATGAACAAGTTGCTCAAATAAAACATTTATTTTTGTTATCCTCATGCTGTCCTATATTTTTGATAGGAAGAGACTCTTAAGAAATGTTTTAATATCAACTGATATCATTATCCTAATCAGAGTGAAATAGATGTGTCAAATGGTTAAATATGATCCAAGCCAGTCATAACATATTCATGAGTGGAAACTGAACATGAAGACTCTAGGCTCTGTGAATGACTTTTTGCTGCAGGAAGCACACACACATACACACGGCCAGTCCAAATAGAGAGTTCATGTAGAAGGATGGTTTACATTGTATAACATATGTTTCTGAAGGTGCAGATGAAATTTTTGACTAAATTTGCTTCAGAGAAGGGCAAGATACAGATAAAATAACCCCATATTGGATTTATTGGAGTAATAATAAATGTGCAACAGGGGTAATTGTACCTAAAGCCTTGAAAGATAAGTTTTAGGGTCCTTGGGTGAAGAGTTGACATAACTAAACCATTCTTACAGACTGTGGATGAAAAACAAAGGAAAAACAAAGCAAGTTATGCAGCAGTAATATTATATGATGTAGTAAGAAAATTCTACCAGCCAATTATTCGGCACAAGCAGCAGAGCTTGTAGCACTAACAAAAGCATGTGAGCATGCTTAAGGGAAAACTGCAACATTTATACAGATAGCAAGTACGCTTTAGGAATAGTCCATGACTTCGGAGCACCGTGGAAGCATAGTAAGTTTTTAACATCTACTGGAAAATCTTATGCATGTCAAAAACTAGTGTCTTCATTGCTTGATTTTATCCAACTGCCAGAAAAAGTAGCAATATGCAAGTGTGAAGCACACATGAATCAAAACGACTTTATTTTCTCAGGAAATGCCAGAGCAGATGCAACTGCTAAGGCAGCAGCAAACCAAGAAATTTTAACTATATGCTTTGCTGTTTCAGAGACAGCACACATTTTATCAAGCACACACCAGGTGAAGGTTAGAGACATTGTTTGGTAATAACAGACATGTTCTCTAAATGGATCATTGCCTTCCAGCCATCTAAAGTGGACGCTGGAAAAGAAGCAAAGGCCCTGGTCAGGGACGTGATTCCTCATAGGGGAATTCCAAGTAAAATCAACAGTTATAATGGTAAACATCTTGTAAACAAAATTTTAAAGGAGGTGGGTAGATTTTTGGGAATAGACATTAGGACTCATTGTGCATATAATCCACAGTGTGCTGGTGCAGTGGAAAGAGAAAACAGTACTTTGAGAAGTAAACTGTTGTGAAAAGACAGGTTTTGATTGGACACTAGTGCTTATGGAAATTAGAGCTAGGCAGTGAAACAGGAGTGGCCTGAGTCCCTCTAAAATCTTGTTCGCTCAACCTTTCAACATGGGGATTGAGCCCCAAGGTTGATCACTTCCCACTTTTAAAATATGTGTGGCGATAAAATGTTGCATTATTGTGCAAACCTGTCCTCTGTGGTTTGTAAAATTCAGAAACAGGCTGAGAATGCCCTACCACAGCAAACAGCCAAACCATCATGAAACCAGGGGACTGGATCATTGTAAATGCAACCAAAAGGATGAAATGGAAGGCACCAGGGTATAATGTACCGTGCCAGGTGTTGCTGACCACAGAGACAGCTTTGAAAATTGCCAAAAGGGCTACTTGGATACACACCAGCCACTGCAAAAGAGATGAGCCAGACCCTTCACCAAGTGTCAGACAAACTCGGTAAGAGAGCTGACGCTTTCCCCTGCTTTGAGTTACAAGGAAGGGAGGGATGTGGCTACACATGACCACATGTCTCTAAGAGTCACAAGAGATAACACACACATAAGGGGGCTGAGGTCACACTGCTGATAAGATGACACCAAAACATTGTAAACTATGGCATCTGTTCAGATGTCTGGAATGCATCCTAAGAGGAGGATCAGCTGTTTCCCTTTTCTGGCTCTCATCATTGTCTTGTCAATCATGCTGCTATTTGAGAAACCACCATCGGGATCTACATTTTCTAGCCCTTAAAATGCTAGCCTGCCTCAAAGGAGTACATGTGCAATAACTCAACTTGAACTAGTAGTGTTAAGAGGAGATGTAAACATACATCCCACCTATGCTGCAAATTTATGGTGGAGATTTGCTTCACCGCAAATTCCTTAAATAGATCCAAGTGTTATGTCTTCACTTGCATGCCACCAGCTGTCCATACTCATGTGATACCCAAACCTGTGCGCATTGATGATTATGAGTGCTTGATGACTCTGGCCAACAGATTTAATATTACAAAAATAACCATTATGAAGTCACATCAAACAGGGGTACATGGATTTTAGGGCACTTCCATACCTTGGTCACTCAATTCTGGTGTACTTGGACTTACACATATTCCAAGCAACATCAAATTCTCAGAATGTACTATAGGAAATGGCTCCAATCTAGTGGGAAGTCTTGACATCTCCCAGTGCATGATAATTGCCTGTAGATGTCCCATAAGCTGGAACCCTTCTTGTGAGGGGCAAGATTATAGCGATGGTATATGTGATTGAGATCTGGAAGATGTCACACATACAACTTCCTTCAAAAATGGGATGCTTATAAGTACTGCTAAGTGTGTGTAACAAACCCCGACTAAGGCTGGGATGAGAATAATGGCAGACTACAATTGCCTGTGCAGCACATGCTGCTCTCACACAAGATTGCGGAGGAATTTGTGGGAATTACAACAGAAGATTACACATATGGAATCTCAGTTTATGACCAATCACAAAAAAACGCTAAATGCATGAGGTGTTACAACTTAAAGCCACACAACTCAATTTGGGAACTGATGTACCAGAGGATTTTGAATTGTGGGAAGAGAATCATAAAATTTCCCTATCACTGTTTCTATGGGCTGGAATAGACATATGATTGTTGTGCATGGACACTAAAAATAGCAGATTTCTCAGTTTCCTTAACATGACTATGCCTACCATCCAGGGCATTAGCGACTAGATTACCAGTATGAGATTGATGGTAATAAAAAATAGACTCAAATTGAAACAGCTCACTGCTTCTCAAGGGGAAGTATGCGCAATGGTAGGAACATTATGTTGTACTTACATTCCAGAGCATGATACTAATGGAGGTATTATTCATCAAGCTCTTTTGAACATGACAGCCCTCAGGGACCGGCACCCCACACCTAGTGGTTTGATGTTGTTGCTCCTTGCCTCCCGGAGGGCCCTCTTGTTTATGTTAATGGATGTATAAAAGTGTGTCACTCATTCATAAACTTTGCCAAATGCTTCAGACTATACTCTGTGCAAGAAGCCCATTTGCCATAGATTAAATTAATTACTCTAAAGACAATTCCATAGTTGTTGTTCTCTTATGTTGAAAAAAGAATTTCCACGACAACATCAAAGAAGAGGACATCACAATAACTGTTTTTATCCAGGGCAGAGAATTGTTAACAATTACAGTGACTGTAGCTTTTATCATGCACTGATAAGAACCAGACTGCTGAGGGAAATTAATATGGAAAAATTACGTCAGATTTAGGACCTTAGAATTATGAATAGAGTAGGTAGGATACAATAAAAAATTATTCAAGGAGCAGGACTCCACACTGACAAGGTAAGAATTATTTTGTAAGGTCAGCCCTCCTGGCAGGATGGAGAAATGAGAAACATGATCATAAAAAATAGAAGGAGTCAGAGACAAATATGGAAAGTTGAGGTAAAATTATATATATATATATATATATATATATATATATATATATATATGTTTTGTTTTTTTAGGCAATTTTTTTTTCTCAGTCTTCGCATGTGGACTATACGTTCCTATAAAAAAAGTTTTATTTGTACTATTATTATTATTGTGTGAATACTGTTTCCTTCACAGTTTTTCTTTCACTGCCAGAGTTTGGTGTTCTCCAGCAACAACAAACCAAGAGGCGGAGGCTACAAATATTTGTCTAAAAGATGTCCAAAAGTTGTTTCTGAAAGTTCTTTTTTTTTTTTCCCAGACATTAATTTTCAAAACTGGGAATATGCAACATTCTCTCAACTTTCTGAAGATGATTACACTGAGGAATTTTTACTTTATATTTCTTTATCAAATTTAGTTATTTAGTATTGGATTTAGTTAAATCTGACTTCTCTCTCTGTCTCGTTGTGTAGGAGTGTTTGGGGATTATCAAGGCATGTCTGTCACCCTTTGGTCAACCATCTAGGCTGTCTATAGTGGTAACTAACAAAAATGTAAATTTGTTGTGAGAAACCATGAGGCTCATGAATGTCCAAACCAGGGGAGGAAGCCACAGAAAGCTGAAATCAGCTTCTGTCCTGATTATCCTGAAGGTGAAACTAAAGGCAGTCTTAAGGGATAAAGGCTAGCACCAATGTGAAGTGAAGAAGAAGTAGAAATAGTTGATTAAAACCTAGGAACTGTGATTTCTAAAGAAACTGCAGTGATCTTGCTGGTTTCTGAAAAAAATGACACTAAACTGTATTGCTGGCTGCTAAAAACATTTGATTTTTTTAATCAACATTGTTAGTTACCATAATTTATTTTGGTTTACATTGTGAAAATCTATTGAAAGTGACCAGAAAAATGGAAAGAACCTTTATCTATAAAATTCAGCAGGCCATTTAGGATGTGCCTTTCATAGCAGAGGTAGTTCTTAAATACAGCTTCTGATGCAGCTGAACACGTCATCAATGATGAAACTTGGGGTCAGTGTTAATTTCGGGTCTTTCAACATCATACTCCCTACTGAGGCGACCCCACCGCGGTTGATCAGGCCACGGCCATGTTCAGGTGGCATTCGCTTGACCCCATGGACCTTCTCTCCGGATCCAGAGCCATCTCGAGGCTTTCTCAGCTGCTTCGGTGGTGTTCTTGATGGCTCTGCTCCTTGCTCTTCCTGTGATGCCCAGAGCACTGAGGGCTCTGTGGAGTGAGTGACCCACAAATCCCCTGCAGCCTTCTTCAATGGGCATGCACCTTGCCTTCCAGCCCTGCTCTCGACAGTTGATCAGCGGTCCTCCCATGGCACCATCGGCTCCATGATTACGATGTTCTTTGTGATCACTGAGACCAGAAGGTTATCTGGCCTAAAGGTGGTTCTGACATTGTACTGTGGGAATCTCAGCTGCTTCTCCAGGTCCACTGAAAGCTGCCAGTCCTTGGCTGTTGACAGGACCCCCGCTACTGCCTTCCTTGGCTGCTCTCCTGCCTTAACAAAAGCGATTTCACAGGTGGTGGTGTGCTCTTGGCCGCAGCTGCTGATCCCCTTGCTGATGGCTTCTGCAATGGGTTTCAGCACCTGGTTAAGGCACCAGGTGTAACGGCCCTGGCTGAGTGCTGTTGGGCAGGAGCTCAAAATGTGCTCTAGCGTTCCTTTTGCTGAGCACAGTGGGCAGTTCGGGGTCTCTACCTTTCCCCAGGTGAAGAGATTTGCTGGGCTAGGCAGGACATCATACACTGCCCAGATCAGGAACGTGATGCGGTGTGGATCAGTCTGCCAGAGGTCTGTCCAAGTGACCTTCCGGTCCTTGGACTGCTCCCACCTTGTCCAGGCCCCCTGTTGCCTCAGACCAGCCGCTCTGCTTGATCTTCCCTCCTTCACTGCAGCCCTCACCTCCTCCTGGATCTGCCTCCGCTTCTCCATCTCCTTGCACTCCTTGCGTTGCGGTGTTGGGAACATTCTCAACCCCGTCCTACCATGGGCCACCACACCCACCAGATCTTTGTGGGGCAGCCTGGACTCAGCATCCAGCACAGCAGCCCCACAGTTTGGAATTTCTCTAGGATACCGTTTTATTGTTTTCATTAAGGAATTTACAAGGCTTGTTAAAACTACTTTTTTAGGCTCAAGAAAGGTAGTTTGGATATAAGCCTGTAATTACTAAGACTAGTGTTATCTAGACTAAATTTTTTTTAAGAGGCCTCACTACGGAAATCCTTAAGGCAGTAGAAAATGTATTTGTTTCTAGTGATGTATTGATTATATTTGAGAATGAAGAGAGCCAAACTATCAAATACTTTCTTGAAGAAATTCCTAGGGACTGGATCAAGAGCACATGCGTAGGAGCTGGTCTGAGTTACAATGTTTTGAGTTCTGATTATGTAATATTGGTAAAACGTCAACACTTTTAGTTGGCTATTTTTTGGTGTATCAGAAAGGGTTTTTTTTTGCATATTAGGAATACTAGCCCTTATAGAGGTGACTGTCTTTTAAAAAGGCTTTAGAATTCTGCACATTTCAAAGCAGATGCCTAAAAGAGTATATTGCAGGGGGTTGGATGTGGTAATTTGTCAATGGTTAATACAGAACTCTAGATTTTCCACTATTCTCTATAATGATATTAGATAAGTGGGTCCTTCTCTCACTGAGAACAGTTTTATTATAAATAGCATTTTTTCTGTAAGAATGGCATGGTGGACTTGAAACTTGTTCTTTGAGTTTTCCTACAGGATCTTTTTAAGTCAGAAACCATTTTGTTCATGTAGGGCATCTGTCTACTACAGAATCTTTTACATAAGTTTTTACAGGAGATACTCTGTTAAGCATGACACCCAGCTCAGTGTAGAAGGGATCTACCATTTTGTTTAAAAACAATTAAAAATGTTTGGAACTATAGAATATGTTAGCTTGGAAAAGTGCTGCACTCCTAGTGTCACAGTGTCAAGTTTTATTTGTAGTTTCGGGTTGATTTGTTGAGGCATTTAAGAGGATGTCAATAATGTAAAATGATGTCCGCATACTTTAATATAATGCACAAGTGGTTCAGAAACATTTATCCCTTTGGAGATGATTAGGTCCTTTGCTTTTGGGTAGGACACATTTCTTTGTCCTGAATTTTGTGATAATGGCTATTTAATGAGCCAGGATCTGAATATCCAAATGGAACAGGAGGATAGATCAGTGAAAGTGTTAATGCTGGGTGTAGATGATAGGGGGTACTGCTGCAGGAGATGGTTTTCTGAGATGAAACAGAAGAGGGAGAGGGGAGTTTTGAAGTGGGTGATTGCTGTGCACATGGAAATGACTGGGTCAACTTATGAAGGCTCAGTACTTAGCTATGCTTAGTAATGAACCAGGGCCATGAACTGTAATATCCTAGTCCAATGCAGCAGTGGTGCTGGTGATTGGTGCCCCTGCATCAAGCTCTCATGGAGGAAAGGCAATTTACCCCGTCTGTTTGACCATCCAGGCAGACCAGCAAAGGGCCAGCGTGTATCAAGGCCAGCCAGGGAGGGGTGGTCGCAGAGGCAGACTAACTGTGATACCACTTTCTCTGAATCTTTACACTCAGATTGTGGAATTCCTCCTGTAACTGCGAGTACTGAAGTTTCTAGTCCACACATACTCCCAGATAGCTAAAATCAGTCCAGAATAATTCTTAAAACAACTTGGTCATATTTACTTTAGAGGTCTCCACTCCAGGAAAAAAAAGAAAGAAAAAAAAACTTTTAATAATTAAAACTGACAAACTCTGATTCAAGAGCAGTCACATATTAAAAGTCAGTGTTTCTCCAACGCTGGTTAAGGGAGCAGCTACAAGCCCAGCTGCCACTCATATTTGCTCACTTTGATTCACTGATAACTTGAAATCCAGTTGTTCAGTGAATGGAATCAATCCTCCAGTTCAAATATACAATTAAAAGCATCCAAGGTCTGTGATGGAAAACTTATGTGTTGGTATAATGATCTTTGTATTCCATCATAAAAACTTACTGTGTTATAATCTTGCTTTGCACACAGTGCACTTTGTCTCCCTTGACCTTATAAAATAGGTTTGAACTAGTTTTGAGAATTTCTGCAAGCTAGATTGTAACCACCTGTGTCATTCATTTCACCCTCCCCTCTCTACTCCGTTATGTATAAATCCATACTCACATGTGACTTCTTCATGCTGAGACTCTCATTTAGCAGATTCTCTGCTGAAGTGTGTTTAATTGTGCTGAATCTGTTGAATTTTTATTTCTCTCTCACTACAAAAAATTGCTGGCGGAGATCTAAAAAGTACAACTTAGAAATATAGTTTACAACTGCATAAAATGACAATTTATAACAGTGCCTCCAGTGGTCAAACACAATGCTGGCACAAGCTCTAGCTCTCTAGTGTTTCTTGTGTTTCCTATTCTCCATGTTTTACGTCTGTTTCTGTGTGTGCATATGTGTCTGCATCTTGGACGTGGTGCTCCTCCCTCTCCCCTTCTCAGCCATTTGTTGCCAATCAGCCAGCACATATGTGCAGTCCATCAGCTTGTCAAATCAGCTGTATATATTCCCTATTCCTTTAGCCACTCTTTGCCAGATTGATCACTTAGAAATAACACTTTTCTTGCTCTTGCTCCAAAAACACTATTATATTTATTTCCTTGTGTTCTGGACCACTACACACTTGTTTTACTGCCTGCTCATCAGTGACAAACTCCATACAACCTGCTTGCTTTTGTCATCCCCATGACAATGAAGTGGGTCGCTGCCAAAAGACCAGCAAGGTCTGCCTTCTCCTTATCTGCCACCTCCTTTCTGTGTGACTAGTAACAAACCACATTCCAGTCAGGAACCATTTTATCCAGACAATAGGCCATCAAGGGTGTGTGTATAACACTTTTAAATAATGAAAAAATGAATTTGGATTTTTAACTGGAACATTAGTTGGATTACATTTTAATCCAAACATTTAGAATTTTTGTTCAAAATGAGATGAACTTTCATTCAAGTCAAATTAATATTGAATGATTTTAATGCATCAGTGACCTACTGCAAACATTTTTTTTTAATATCTCACTCACTCCAGCTTCCTAAGTCAGGATGAAATCCGAAAGACAGTTTATTAAATCATGGTGAAATCTGCTGTTATTCTTAGCAATTGCACAATTGTTGTAAAACACAACAGGGTCTGATGTACAGACAGCCTGTAAAAAGCCAAACTTCCTTATTAAATTGTTATATTTACAAATAACACATACATACACAAAATTCTAAAAGAAAAACATTTGATGATTTTCAGTATGCAGAAATCAAATAATTTAAAAAAAAGCACTGAAAGGCTAATTACTGGGTAGTACTTTTTTATTGTAAGGTTTGTTTTATGAATGTGGCTTAATATATTATTCCATTTGATATAATTCCAATATCTGACCGTTTTGTCTACTTATCAATATGTCTTTGTTCATAAATTTTATTATTGTTGGCTGAATATGGGGAAACAGTCACTGCATTCTGTTTTGATGAGATTGTTGAACAAATAAAATGATGCTCTGATAAACACAGTGCATGATGAACTTTCTCATTTACTTGTGTTATGAGTTATGTACATTAAATCACTTCTGTGAAAATTGGGTCAAAGCGAATGTAACTATAAATTAGGGTTGAAAAAATGAAACAGAAACTGCAGAAGCATTCTTGAGAACTCTCATCCTGCTTAAAACATTGTAATGACAGTAGATCCCTTTGAAGTACAAGGCATTTGTCCAGTGTTGGTGTAAAATATAAATCTGGATTGATTCATATTCCTGATTACATTTGATCAATATTTTGTTTAGAAAAGATAACATTCATTAAAGGCAAAATCAGAAAAAAAATTAGAGCTTTTCCATGCCATTTGCTACTTCTAGTAAAAGAGTGATGCACAGAAAATAAAATCCTTACCCATATCAGCTTGAACCAAACATCTGAATTGTGTCTGTCTGCTCAGTGCAGTTCTGTCACTGTACAGGTTCATTTTTCAAACTGACACTCAACTATCAAAAATTTTTATACACCATCAAATTGATCAGAAATATTTGGCAATAATTTAATTAATATTATATTTTTCAGTCATATCGCTGAAATGTGTTTTATCAGCAATGTTTTACTACCCTCATGTATCTATTTTTACTCAAATATATTCAATTATCTCAAAGCTTTAACAGGCATATAAGGTATTAGAAGGCAGAGCAGCAAACTATATCAGCTTACTACTTGCTGCAATTTACAAATCAACCCACATTATAAATACTGAAATGAGGATGTTTGTAATACTGACAGAACATTCTTATCTTTAAGCAATGAAAAAAAAAAATTAAGGAATGTATTTTATTAAACTAAATAATACTTGTTAATGTTATAGCAGAAAAACAAAAATGGAATAGTTTTCTTTAAGGTGTATTAAGAGCCTCAGTACAATATATTTGATTGTCATGGATGTCTAATTAATGAACAGCTGCTACTGACTGGTATAAATTCACTGATTACCTGTACATGAAGCAGCTGTTATGGCACCTCTGAATCAGACCCATTTTTTTCACTGAACTGAAACCAGAAATAATAAAATTAAAATCCAGAAAAATGTGAAAAAAGAGGAAGAAGAAAAGAAGTTTGTTGAGGATAATATGGAGTCAGAGAGAGTTGATCAGCTGAAGTCACGGTTAGTGAGGATAATAGGGGCCACTAGGGTCCAGATGTACAGGCCCAAACACACCCAGCTGGAGGTGATCTTCACCCAGACTGTTGGCCACTTGCTAGTTATGGTGTAGTCTGCATCAGGGCTGTCAGGGAAAAAAAAGGTCTTTAAGTCATCATCATTTATCTTTTGAAGATTCAGTGACAATGCTACAACAGTCCAATAAGGCAAGGAACATGTGAATCTCACCCCACAGGGAAAGAAGCAAGCTCAAGTCTTTTTTACTGTTTTACATTTTACATGTGTTTTTTCAACCAGATGATTAGAGGAGTCTTTGAGGGCTTAGTTTAAGGGCCCTCTTGTTTTTTCAATACATCGACAATGGTTTAGTTTGCAAAAAAGCAGAGGCTTTAGCCCTGTGACTCAAATGGTAATACATCAGAGGCACAAACTAAAACTAATGGGTCATACTAACTTTGCACACACGACCTCTGATGTAGAGATATATCCATGTGCTAGTCAAACTTTTTGTAACTGTGAATAACTAATAGAGTAAAATATGAAACATTTCTTTAATGTTTAAATGAACATATTTTTTCCATAATTAACAGTTTCAAAATAACAAAAAAGAAAAAGGGCCAAAAACAAAGTTTGGGCATCCTGCAGCATTAGTACTTGGTAACACCTAAACATCCATGAAATTTAGTTTTGGGGACTGTGAGGGCCATGGCAAAACTTTCAGCTTGGATCTCATGTGGTAGTCCATTGTGAATTTTGAGGTGTGTTTAAGATCATTATCGTGTTGAAGCCATCGCCTTTTCATATTATGCTTTTTAACAGACTGTGATGTTTTCTCCCAGAATTCATTCATTCCCAGAATTCATTCTTCCCTCTACCAATTTATACCAATAATACCAATATCCTGGTGAGATGTATCACATCAACTGAAGAATTGCATCTACAAAATACTTCAACCAGAAGAGATTCTACAAGCATCCCTCACGAGACAGAAACTCTTCCACTACAACCTGACTGGACTGCCAAATTCATTGAAATACCAACAAGGCCAACAGGTCCCTAGACATGGGACTCAAACAATATTTGACTTCTTCTACATACCACCTGACATCTACAAACTATCTAGAGTCTTTGAGATTTCTAAACTGTTTCTGTATTCTGCCTTACTCTTCAGAATCCAAGATGGTTGGGAGTAAAAATTTTAATAGAAAATACAAGAGGGATAAAGTTATCTAACTGTTGACCATGCACTCATAACATTTAAAATTTCTTTTACCATTACTGCTGTTAGCTTCTGCATTTGCTGAATGAAGTACATATGCAGTTAAAGCCTAATCTCCTACTCTTCATTATGTCCTCTCAAACGGTTTTGTGGGAAATATTTCTCTCTTCTTTGATATAAGCATTTTCTAATCAATCAAATGAAAGTTAAGGGAGGATACTGCTCTGTTGTGCCACACCAACAGACTGTAGACAAAGAAGGCCTACAGGCTCACCCAAACCTGGAACCCAGCTAAGGCCATGTGTCGATAACCAAGGGAGTCAAAGAACTCAGCTGAGCAACCCCCAACACGTGGCCTCAGCTGAGTAACCAACCAGATGAGCGACCCCCAACACACACAGCGTCAGCCGACCAGCGGGGTTCCCACAAAATCCACGGCTCCCATAGGGTGAAATCTGCCGCAGTCAGTCCCAAATCGTGACGTCACCTAAAGTTATATTAATGCTGAAACTCACGCTCACACTCGCTGGACCTTCGCCACGACCAGCGAACTCCTTGCCAATTGTGAGAACATTGTTGTGCTGCTGTTATTTATTCATTTATGACTGTACTTGAATGAACAATAATTTATCCATCTGCAGCGGATAAATTCTGTCCTGCTCTGTACTCGTGATCGAGACCAGTACTTTCTGTGTTAGTTAAAGGTCCAGACTCGCGGCGCTCATCTACTGAGCTGAGTGAGTTTCTGCGTAACACAGATAAATACTGCCCCTCGATCATCATCGCTAGAACGTTGCTGCTGAACACTTCTACCTCTTTTCTTCCTTTAATAACACACGCACTCTTATACGAACACCTGAGTGCAGGGAAGTTTGAACCTCCACCTTAGCTGCTCTCCCCTTTGTGAAGTCACATGTTACCAGCGAGCCGCCGTTACACTCGACAGACTTCCTTCTGGCCGACCCTCGCGTGACGTGGCTGTAACGAGTCACGTTCCGCCATCTTGCTCCACCTCCCCTCAGGTGCACACACACCAGTACTTTGTCATCTGTAGTTGGTAGCTAGTAGTAGTAGTGTATGATAGGATCTTTTAGACAGAAGTGATATTAATTGGAAATTGATGTTACTGATGTTAATAAATCCCATTATCTTTTAAAGAGAAGTTGCCCTAGTGTATTTCTGTTCACATATTGTAATACAAAGCTGGTTGACGGGGTCAGTGCCGACCTCCACTCCTTCTCTGTTCACTCTGGAATTAGCAATATTTTACCCAATATTAGTCATTCTGAGCAAACACCCCTTTGAGACTGCATCCAATATTTGGTTATTGGTCCGGATTTTCCCGGTGGTGCCCCATTATTATTAATCTCGATTAATCAGATTCATCTAAATCTTAATAATTATGAATAATTATCTTTGATAATCATTAATGATCGCTGATAACCAAATCCCCTATGAGGCTCTGAAGCACAACAGCTCTTATTTGAGGTGCAGGGTGTGCCTGCTGAGACTAGAAAAAGAAAACCAAGTGATTACTTATTTGTACTGAATCATTTTTGTTAAGATTAATCAAATATGATTAACAAATGAAAAATTAAGTAAGAATTTTATTCTAAACAATATTTTATGTTTTATCTAATGCCATGGAAATCACAATATTGTTTTTGACTCATACATGTAACTATATAAAAAGAACAGATGAAGAAATTTTACATTTATTTCTGAGACCAAGCAAAGTGCTTTATAAAAAAGGAAAAAAAAACACCAGAAAAAAGCAGGGACCAGACTGTAAGTCCCACAGAGGGAAAGACAGGTCAAAAGGTATAAAAATGGATGTCCACAAGGTCTGGATCGGACACTCCTGGGACTGGCTTGGTTTATTGTACCCTGTTTCACTATAAGCAATCAACCTAATAACTAAGAACCAGCAGACGTCAGTTTAGTATTTACTAAGCTAAATTTTAATTGAGTGATTGAAGCTGTGTGGCAGAAGGGCCCAAGCCTGATTGGCCCTGGCGAGGGCTTTCTCATCCAACCCATGATAGATTCTTTGAAGTATTAATACTAGATCATGGGTCTCTAGGCCAGGTCCATAGATGAAGGCACATGTTGGTTGTTCTACACTCTGAAATCAACATATCTCTAGCAGCAGTAGTATACTTGCAGCTTCATTAATTTCCAGAACTACAAGAGCCATTACAAATAGAAGGGTGCTTTATTAACTTATATGTTTTAACATAGTTCCTTCAAGTCAAGCCAGTAGAGGTGCTATTGAGAAGGTAGTGGGACATTAGGTCTCCAAGAAGAAGATACTTAGTATCTGTATGGAGCTCCTTCACCTCACCCTATTTCTGATTAGAAACTTGCTCTACAAAATAAAATACAGGCTAATCATTACCAAATTAATGTGAGGGCTGAACTAGACTACTTAAACCTTGACCCAGAGTAATAAGATGTATATAGTGTTCTGGGGGGGGGGTGTACTGACCTATACCAGTTGGTGAGGGTCATCATGATGTAGAGCGAGGCCAAGAAAAGCATGAAGTGGAAGAAGGAATAACTGTACTGAACCATGTCCCGCTCATTGTCCTCCACCCGTCTGGGCCCAGTCGACTCCTCTGATAGGTCGGGGCTGCTGCTGCCCTCGGCCAGGATGGCTGAGTCTTTCGAGGCCATGGTCAGCTTGTTCACCTGACTGTTGCTGGATGAACGAATGCTATGGGCATAACATGACCAAATGGACACTGTTAGTCCAGTTAGAAATAACACAAATTACTGTTTTTTTAAGGGCACAGAGATTCAAAGTGCTCAGCAGAGAAAACAGAATGTGATGGAGAAAACACATGATTACTTATTGGTACTGATTCATTTTTGTTAAGAAAAACACAAACCATAACAATATGATAAAATAAAATGACAGAGCAGAAAAAGCGCAACTTCAATTTTTATACTGAAAGGTTGGTACATAAAATCTTTCTTTTTTTTACTTGTAATCAATTTAACCTTACTTGTTTGAACAATATTTGCTGTTTTTTAATAGTGTGATGTGGCTAGTTGCTAGTCTTTACATAAAGCTGCATTTCTTCCTCCTTTGAATCATTAGGTCTGTACAATTTGTTCTACTTACATTTTGCCTATAAAATTTTGTTAATTTTGTATATGTTTGTATTTTGTAGTTTTGTATACTCTTGTCTTATGCTGCATCTTTCATTTCTAGGTATATACTTCTTTACAACAAGGAAGATATTTTTGTGCCAAAATAAGATTAAGATTTTTTTTTTCTTTCAGGCAGGGATAATGTTATCTTAATAATGTATGAAATCATATAATGAATTGCACATATAATTACATTATCATGATATAATAAGTTTGGTGTCTATGTACTGTATACCATGGTCTTTGTCACGCTGGATATTTTCCTGATGAAGACCTGGTAGTGTCAAAATGTTGCCTTTTTTAGTTGAAGAAATTTCTTTTATTAGATTCTACTTTTGATCAGTAGTTGTTTCAGTCTAAATGTTCTTGGCTTAAAAGCAAAACTTCAAAGTTCATTCTTGAGCATGGAAACAACAATTTGCAGATGAAGATCAGGTCATATGATCAAAAGCTCCATGGCCACTTCTAAATGAACCTAAGCTTGAGATGAGACTGAACTAAACGCCAAAGCCTGCCAATTGCAAAATCACATCCTAACCAGCCTGCTGAAATTACTTCCATGTGAACATTTTCAGGACCTTGTAGTTTTTTCCCAGAGAGACTGAACATGGGATTTTTTAGCAAGTAACATCTAATGTTTCATATCTTACCCAGGGGCGGTAAGCTTACCTGGAGTAGAGGATGCACAGGACAAATATGACAAGCCCTACAATGCTCTGGGCATCCCACCACTGCAGGTATGGTGACTTCAGAACAGGTTCTTCTGTTCCAATGATCACCACTGCTGTCTGGTTCTCCATCTCTAGAGGGGCCAGTGTGGGGGCTGCGATCTGATGGAAGATACTCAGCAGGCTGGGGTTACATGCTCGTTCTGAGCAGAGGATAAAAAAAACAAGCACATTCTATAATTTAGTGTGAACGTAAGAATGGTAACAGAGATTGATTCTGAAAAAATGAGACCACAATGAAAACATATTCTTTTTCTTCATATGATTCATATGTTTCACAGACATATGATCCATGAAAGTAGCTTGAAAATTAAAACTGCATCATTATTATGATTACAGGAATATTTCAAGCAACCAACAGGCTCACCAGGCTCATTGGTCATGGCTGACCAGGTCAGAAACATGGTGTATAGTGTGATGATGGAAGACTGGAGAAGACCTGAATGTGGCTGAGACTCCTGGGGACACATATAGATAGAATAGTCAGTAATATATAAATTCAGAAGATTTACTTCTAACACTTGCTTTTTGAATTGGCATCTTATACATAGATTATTTGAAAAGGAAGCATGAAGAATAATCTTTGAAGATTTTGGAAATACTCCATGACAACTGAGCTAACTACATTCACTCATGAAGAACATTCCACTGAAAGTTTTGAAGAAGCCTGCAAGTGGACCTCTCGTGTATAGAAAGTGTGATCCAATATTTGCTACAGGTTTGGAAAAAAAAGGGGGGGGGTTGGATCCACCAGTGTCACAATTTTAAAAGCTGATAACTTGTGATAACTAATGTGTCCATATACAGTACATGTATTGTTAGTTTTTATTGTTATCCTTTTCAACTGGCTACTATTTCAATTTAAACTGAGACTGAGTTTATTAGTGAAGCTCAGATATGGATAAGGCAATTAAACAAGACCTTTGGAAGCCCAAGATGAGATATCATATACAAACTTAAGTCTATTGGCTTTTAATTATATGGCTCAAAATCCCAAGTCACAAATTTGCCTTTACAATGTGTAAAACAATACCCTCTATATATAGACCATCAACCAGGCAGGCCTGTCAGTCTCTGGATTTCTTTGCATTTCTAAGCAATGTGCATGGGGCTGCAGTAAGAGCAAATATTTGTAAATAAAGATTTTGGACTGTGTCGTCTTGTTTTAATGCAAGAGCAAAAATGTGAAAAATTGATTAACAATCCATAAAATTTGTCTGTTGTAACATAAGCAGCAGACTAAGTATCCTACTACTACTTAAAGGGTACGTTAAAAAAAAAGCCCCATTCATGACATCATATCCATTGTGGGGTGATTCTCTACTGTGTAGAAGCTGGTTCTGGATGCTGCTTTCTCAGTTAATGCTTCGCATATTATCCTTTTTCTGTGATTAACTGAATTTGGGGAGGATTCTGTTCCAGTTACCTGAGTTACCTTTACCCCAGGATGGTGTTGAGTCCATTATGTATAAAGTATAAATAAAATATAAATCTATCTTATGTCTTACTTGTCCAAATATGTAAGCTAAGCAGCAAATAAAGTTAAAGACAGTAAGATCTTAATTTTTGTCTTATCATACTTTTAGCTCTAACCTGCAGTGCAGAAATGGTGCTGTTGCTGGTGAGGATGCTGACTTTTTGCCTGTTACCTGTAAGCTCTAGCCTGTCTTATTTTTTTTTTTTTTAATTATATCATGTATGTAGCCATCAAGTTCGTATTTAAGACCCCTTTACAGGGCCCCTTTAAATATTACCAGACTTCACGTGTTCACGAAATTGTCCATGTCACATCTTTGCATTGTGGCATCACGACTGCTTATGCCTGACTAAATGCTTGATGTTGAAGCACTATTCTCTGTTCTGTACCTGTACTTTGTGCAAGACAGAGACAACAGAGGCCACAATGCAGAACAACATGTTGAAGCTGATGAAGAACTTGTTGATGAAGCATCCATTAGGCTTGGTGTAGAAGATGAAGAACAGCACGACAGCAGTAAATGACAGGATGTAGTTGAGGATTGTTACCACCAACAAAGCTAAAAACAGGAGGCAGAAAATTGTAACTATTCATAAATAAGTATGCTGGAAATCAATGTATCTAAAATCTTTAGTTTACAGCCTATGCATCCATAGATTTTAAATGTTTTTTGCTTATTTCAGTTTTGGGCAGCTGTCTTTTTCCATTGTATATTGTACTGTATCTACATGTTTTCACATACAGCATGTTACTTGGCCACAGCTTGAGTCACTTACCTGCATACCAGCCCCTGGAGTTGCCCGTCTCCATTTTGTCTACCCAGGACTCATTCCAGGAGTGGGCAAAGTCCACCAGCAGCACCAGCTGAATCAGAATGAAAAAGAAAGCTCCACCGGAGCCAACTACAAACCATGCTGCAACAACATAGCCACACATGTCATTCAATCACTCATCTATCGTATTTTATCAAACCTCTGTGCATACTGGATGCAATGATCTGAGTTACAAAAAGGACTTAATATATAAAATTCTTACTGTAAGTAAAAGGCCCATCTGGAATGTAAAAGGCACCGACTGTAACTGTCACCAGGGCAGCAAACTTAAAGAACCAAAATCTGAAAACAAATTAACTGACAATTAGCACTTTTCTAGTCTTTTTAACCACTCGAAGTGCTTTTACACTACTGTCACATTCACCCATTCACACACACATTCACACAGCGCATTTTCTACATATTGATGCACACTACGCACCTACACATTCATAAACCGATGACACACACATCAGGGGCAATTTGGGGTTCAGTATCTTGCCCAAGGACACTTTGACATGCAGACTGGAGGAGCCGAGGATCGAGCCACCACCCTTCCGGTTGGTGGGTTGTAGTGGACATATGTTAACAAATTGACTTCTTGCTGTATATGTCAACAGGTTATACTAAATATAACAGTGTTATACTATTTATCTTCTACCTTTGTGATACATATTGGTGTTAACTGTATATTTGACAGCTACTGCTAATGTATCATACAGTATATGCAAGGACCCCTTCTGTAACAGGCTGGCAGTGATCAGACCCCTTTAGAATAGGAATATCTGTACTGTAGTTCTTCTACAGAGGAAACCCTTGTAGGAAAATAAAATGCGTTATCATCCAGTAACATCTAAGGACTTACATGATCATTGTGTTTTCCAAATATCGAATCTAATATTTTTATTTGAAATTACAATGTGTCCAATAAATTGGAAATCATACACCAGTTAAATTTCAACTACAATTCATGTTTAAGTACAACTTTGGATATATTTTTATAGCAAATTTTTGCTCTTTCACTTCCTGAATGTAAACAATGTGAATTCCTCTTGAATCTTTTTTGTATCGTTTTGTTGTGTCTTTTTCGTAAAATGTAATTTTGAATTGCATATAAAAGAAAACAGCAACCTCACGGTTAAATATACTATAGGCCATGGTTACTCTAGAGTTGTTTTTTCTCAGTAGCTGAGAAAATGTGAAAATGCCTCAAGAGAAACCCACAAAGAAAAACATTCTGTCTCTGCAGATGACAATTCTTGCATTACATTGTTAGACATGTAATTACACAGACCAAAAGGTTTGATGGCTGTTTTTTCAGCTCTGTGAACTGCATGATTAATCAGAAACACAATAAATAGATTAAGGATGTACTGTAGCTCAGTAATAAAAAAAAAACAAAAAACAAAACACATACACCTGTAGTAAACAATCTGAAGACATCATATGTGAATGTAGGACAAAGATTTTAAAGTTCCTTTTGTGTCAGTTACGACTGAGTGCGTTAGTTGAGGATAAAGGCCTGATTATACTTTTTGCATTTGCATTTGCATTTGTTTTGGAGTCAGTCAAGGCTTGTCCTCTCTTTCAGCTTGTCAAGACCAAAAAGCCTCTTTAAATTCACGTGATGTATTGTTTGACTGTTTTGTCTCTGTACCTTTTACACTAGTAAAGTAAATCTCGGAAAAAAGAGGCTAGCTAAGATTCCCCAGGAAAATGTAGGTTAGAAAAACATTACCATCCACTGCAGTGTGCTGTTAAACAAAATGTATGTGTTGCTGGTGTTTGTGCAGCTCTTACCCATTGTGGATGGCAGAACGCGGGTCTCTGCTGTTCTTGATGTTGATCATAAGAATGGAAAATCCCAGGAACCACATACTCATGCCAAAGCAGACACGATACACTGCCTTGTAGCCCACAAACATCTCACAGTTGACATCAGCCTGTAGGCCAGGGAGAGAAGAGCCTGCCCCTTCTTTACAGAAGCCTGGGATCTAAAGCAAATCAAAGGGATTCACATTTTACCTTTACAAAGCATCTATAATAAACATCAGGATGCTCAGGGACTGAACCTAATAAGATGTTGTCATATAGTTTTGTCATACAGTTTTTGTCTACACTTTGTGCAGCAGAGAGCTTTTAACTGTAAAATATAGTGATCATATCATGCATATTCCAGTCAATTCTGTAAGAAATAAAATAAAAATGAAGGGATCATTATTAGAAATGTATGTTATGTGTTTATTTTTGACATTTGACAATTGGTAAACACATTGTCATCCCATTTTTTTTCCTTAAATTTCCTGTTGTAGTGGATATCATTCTAAGCTATAACCAGTGCATCTTGGGCCATCGCTCTGGGTTACTTATTTGCATTGACTGTTAACGGAGAACAATAAGCAGGAAACAACAGCTGAATTAATGCTCGTCACACAGATGCATTCATCACACATAGGATTACTTCTCTCTCTGGGTGACACAGAAGTAAAACATTACTATGAATTTCCCATCTACACATTTTAATTTCATTACATGATCCTCTCATACCCTTTTGAGCTGCTCATCCACACCTGGCGAAAGCATGATGCAGGCGACGATGGTCCCCAGCAGCAAGGTGAAGGCGTAGATAATCCTGGTCACAGTTGAATTCCTGGTGCTTGGACAGCAGCTGCACATCAGACATGTTGCACTGCTGCACAGGCATGGGACCTGGGGACACACAAGATCCCACAAATTTAAGAAAAAGCCTAAACGATTTTTGTAAAAACTCAAAGATACAGGGGTACCATATCATGCAATTACACAACATCTGACATATACTTTGGCTTGACAGTCAGTGTCTCAACCAGGTTAAACACTCATTGGGTTACTTTTGGCCTGATGTGTTAGACAGCACTCTTTTGGAAAAATGGTGTCTATCCCTATAGACATTTGGAGAATCTGACAAGGAGCTCTGAAGTTGTTCTTAACAGGAAATTCTTTTTTATGCCTCCACCCTAAGGCATTAACTTTCTGGGTTGTCTGTCTGTCCCATTCTTGTTAAACCATTATCTTAGAAATAACTGGTGGGACTCATATCTGGCACAAAGGTTTGCTTGGACTCAAGGATGAACTAATTAGAATTTGGAGATCAAAAGTGAACAGTAGCAATACGTCAGTCAGGTGTTTTCAATACCCGCTCCGCCAGACTAGTGTTGGGTTGGGTTGACCTGTGCATCGCTAGTCAAAGGTCACTTTGACCTCATTTCCATTGCATTTTCATGAACATGATAGCTCAGGAACCAATTAAGGGATTTTCATCAGCTTTGGCACAAACATACGCTTGGACTAAACGATATGGTAATTAGAATTTGGTGGTCAAAGGTCAGGGTCATTGTGACCTCAAAGAACGAACCAAAGTTTTTGGCCATATCTTGAAAACTCATATGTTAATTACACACATACACACACACACATATATATGTATAAGCTGATAGTTATTTACGTAATGACGTGATGACGTGCTGAAGTAAGCGTATTGTGTCACTTCCTGCTGCCAGCGTTCGTGCGACCAGTAGTTTGTTTTGCTTCTACTCAGTTAATTTAGCTCCTCTCTCTACTACAGCAGCTAAATTACCACCGTACATTTAAACCTACACTAAGCATTTCTAGCTTTGTCCTTCTTGTAGCGACTCTCTCCCTACTTCAGTCACTCATGAGCTTCTCAATTCTGTTAGTTACTTTAGCCTAGCAGTTAGCAATGGCTGCTCCCTCTCCTTCTCCAGCTCTCTCCTGCTAGATGTGTTTAGTCTTCAGTTATAACTCTGTCTCCTTTAGCGATAAGGGCACATGTAGTAAATGTAGTTTATTTTCAGCGATGGAGACGAGGCTCATTGAATTGGAAGCACGGCTCTGCACCATTGAAAACAAACGTTAGCAACAGTAGTTAGCCCCCGGTAGCCGGTGCGAGCCGTGCTAGCGTAGCTGCTACTCTCTCCCCGGCAGCTCCAGAGCAGTCGGGAGGTCAGAGCGGCTGGTGACGGTCCGCAATAAGAAGTGTAGCCCCAGACAAAAGCCCATGGTTCACCACCAACCAGTCCATGTTTCAAATAGATTCTCCCCAGTCAAAGACACACTCTCTGAGAAACCAACTCTGGATATTTGCAGCTCTATTTTGAGAAACGACGTTAGCAGCACCAGCTACCATAGTTAAATGTTTTCCTGGGGCCAGAGCGGGCAACGCCGAATCATGTTTAAAACTGTTGGCTAAGGATAAGCGTAAATATAGCGATTCACAATGGCAGTAACGACACCTGGCTACGCCAATCAAAGGTTACAAAAATTAATGTGGAGTCGGTGTGTAGATGAGCAAAAACGATGTCGGACTCCGTAGTTTTCTCTGAGCTCCTAGCAAATTTGACCAGCAATCAAATGTAAAGCCACAGTCACTGTTCCATCACTGGCTGTCGAGGTGGTGTCCAGCAAACAATATTGGCTTTATAGACTTTATATAGGCTTTAGAGACTATGGGCGGACTTTTTAGGGAAGACCTGGTCTAATCAGGACAGATGTCATACATCCCACTTTGGATGGAGCAGCTCTCTGTCTAGAAATCTGACCGAGTTTATTACAAAACCAGAACTCTGACAATCCCGAGCTGAGACCAGGAAGCGGTGTCGTAGTCTTACACACTTCTCTGTGCCTCCATTACGGCTGTCACCCACTCAATACCCCATAGAGACTGAGTCTGCCCCTAACACATAAATAAATTAACTCTGAAACATGCAAAAGAGGAACTGTACTGAAAAACCTAATAAAAATTAAGACCGCCAATACTGAAATACAACAAAATATGAGAAATGAATGTGGACTCTTATAATTAGATCACTCCCATTCAAAGCTGTATTAGTTAATGATCTGATACCAGATCATCATATTGATATATTTTATCTTAAGAGACCTGGCTGGCTCATGATGAATTTATTGGCTTAAACGAATCCACACCCAAGTCATATTAATACTCTTATTCCCAGAGGCTCTTGCCAAGGAGGTGGACTTGCAGCCATTTTTAACACAAACATATACATACAAACATATACATACAAACACACACACACACACACACATATATATATATATATATATAAATATATATATATATATATAAACACACACACACACACACATATAAACACATATATCCACACACACACACACTTATATAATTTATATATATAAATTATAATAAACACCACACAGCAAAAAAATAAAAAAATAAAAATGGCGGCTGGTTTTAACAGGATTTTGCCTACATGTCCTGTCTCTACAATGTTGATGGTAAATACTTGCTCATGCTAAGATGTAGTGGCCAAATCTAATGCATGTGGAAATATTTTCCTTTAAAATGTTACAACTACTGACTCTGGAACAGGTATTTAAACTATATGACATGGATAACTGAGGGGCATATTAAAGTCAGAGGGTGAGTCCCTTTAGAAAAGACTATTAATGACCTACATTCAGTAAGTTCTCTAAGTTTTTTGACCTATTCAAACAACCATGTGTTTATTTTGAAAAAAAAAAACACAATCTAAAATGCTTAAGACTTGTGTGTCACAGACAGACAACTGAATCGAGTCCAGAGATAAGGAGGTCCAGAAACCTGTCAACTAGTTAATCCCCCTGTCAGCCAGACATGATTGGCTTAGTAGTACCACAGACTAGGCCATGGTAATGTGTGCCAGATAACAGTACATGACCAGCGAGGCCATGCATTTGTGTGAACCAAAATAAACCCTGGAATATATCCCAGTAGCATTAAAGTGACAGAAGCATGGTCTTCAGTTTATATGAAAATCACAGAGAATTTGTTTTTTTCTCTATTAAAAAGAAATCACTGTATACTAAGTACCCATGATATTTCATTATTGGAAAACTTGTAATGGATGTTTGTTGTAGTTTGACATTTCTTTAAATGTGAAGTTAATAAATTAACAGACAAAAGATCAAATAACTGAACTGTTTGTGCTGTCCAGCACCTTTGGGCTTTTATTTATATACCAGGTGTTCTGGTAGTAATTTTTCTGATCCCAGACATATATCATTAATGGATCATCTCCCTATTTCTAGTTACATGCTCTTATGTTCCTCTCTTTCTTTACATAAAAACACAGTTACCAACATCTGCATCTTTAATGTTGATAACATTTTTGAATATAGCCCTTGTTGTTGGCTACAACGCAGAGTTAATCCAATTAATCGCGTGTGAGCAGATGACCCAGTGTGTTATGATTAAACCCTTTGCTTTGCTCGGTGCTTGTCTCTGTCTCTGATATTAAAATTTTGTTTTTCTAAAACGAACTCAACGCTGAACGACTAACAGTTAGCAGAGTAGCTACAGGTTACACTCTAATTATCAATTCACAATTTTCAATTAATTTATATCATTAAAATTTTACGTTATATGCTGAAAAGCGCGAAAAGGGTGGGGCGTGATTAAGCTATTTGAATGGAGACCAAAAAAAAAAACAAGAAAACAGAGTTAAAAGATTTAGTGAATATAAGCCACTAAAACCCGCGTCAGCAGCTGAAGTACGTGAAGTTCTCTTCTATCTCAACTCGAAAGCGATGAAAGGATAATGGTTTAAAATGCCAGATATTAGAGTGGAGGTTGGCGTTACGGTCTGTCCACACACTGTGCTGAGGAGCAGCATTACCTGTTGGTCATTACTCTTCATGCCGTCACCCTATCTTATTTTCCCCATCTAATATAAAACTTGGCGGCTGTAAATAATACATATTGTTCTTGTTCGCAATATTAGAACTTACCCAACTAGCGAAGGAAAAGGCCCCCAGGACAGCCCCCATGGCTGTCAGGTCTCACTACAGGAGACAGTCCGTAAATCCCTCGTCTTCCTCCCGGTACTTCTCCGTCCCTCCAGGGCGGACTTCAATCACAGACCCGGTAAATCTAATGTTTCACCTATGAGGTTGCCGGACAATCCAGGAAAAGTTAAACCAGCCTGTCAAAACCGCCTGAATCCTAGAGACTTGTTCAGAGATCTCAGGTTGACTTCGAGCCACAGTTACGATGTTTTTCCGCTCCGGGAGTCTGTGAGCGCCCCATGTTAGGTTTCGTCATTACGCCGTCGTGAACTGAACACCTACCCGACGTGAGCCATCAGGCCTGACCTACAAATCAGTTTCTAAACGTTATAACGTTAAAAATAAGGATTTATATGCATTCGTTTATTTTAATGAATTAATAGAAAGCAGTCTATATAATATCATGAAATTGTAAAAACAAACAAAAAAAAAAAACATTCACAAATGCATGGTGATGTATTTATTTTGTTTTGTCCAAAGTTTAAAGATATTTAACTTGAAATTATTTGAACAAGGGAGAAAACCCCAAAATCTTCTCATTTCAGAATCTGAAACCACGGAATGTTTGGCATATTTACTTGATAAATGACTGGAAAAATAACTTGAAGATCAGTTTTCAATTGTTTCAGCTCTCTAGAGCTTATGTAGAAAATTATGTAAAGTTGTTGGTGAGTCCCCTGAACAAGTGTGAGTGGTCTGGAGTGACTTACTGTTTTGGTTATGCCATCCACATCCATCCCATGTATCTCACATATCCCTGCTCTCTGTCATCACAGTTGAGATTCTTCATCTTGTGAGGGCCAGAAGGCAACCCAGTTTAACTTTGACACCTGTTAAGTAAAAGAACATTTTAATGATAAGGCCTCACACCAGAGTTTAAGATACAATAAATGAAATATGTATTCATAAATACATTCATAGCATGTGGTCGAAACAGACTTTCATTTTTCACAATTCTATTCTACAGTGTCAAAATAAAGTAATATGATAATGGATAATTTTTTTAGTTTCGAAATCCAACAGTTGTTATCTGGTGCATAAAACTGTCTTCAGGTCAATATTATAGCGACATTATCTACTAATACTTCTACTTACCCTACATTACATACTGCTTAACACAGTGACAGCAACAATCTCCACTGAAACCTACAATATCACTATTATCAAAACCACCATCAAAACTAAATATATTTTAAATTATCAACTTTGATCGGATTTCAAAATTTTCCACTTTTAGTGGAAATTATTTTTATTTTGTGTTAACAAAACTTTTAATTAGTGTTTTTGTTTAAGTAATGGTATAAAGGATATGTAAAAGTCTGCATTTGTTTGAATGCCACCTGGTTTTATTCATTCATTATTTGGTGTTTTTAAGCAGAGATATAATATGTGTAAATAAGAATTTCTTAATTTATCTTTCTCTAAATTGAGTCCTCCTATTAAGCATTTCTAACAAATATACACACATAATAAAAATGGGTTAGAATGCATTATAATGCAGTTGTAAACAACATTAATGACATTTTTAAGTGTTAATTAATGCAGCACATTTTTCTACAACCAAATCTTCTCCTCTGAGGACCCATTTAAATTATTCCTAGTTGTGTTTTATTATAATGTTGGTCATTATCTTTTTATCCAGCAGTCTCCGCTGATGTGTGTCCATAAGAGCAGTCAGAGATGTTAACAAAAATTAATAAACAGTGAGATCTATGTACAACTACATCATAGTTTGTCATTGACCAATCATAAAACATTTATATGCTGCTTATAAGTGCTAAATGATGAGACTTGAATTAAAGTGTTACCCATTTAATTTGTGCATAATCTCAGTTAAAAGATACACATATTAGAAATTTCAGGTTCAACCATTTAATTACATTGACATTGGTGCTTCTTTACTGTCAACTGAAATCCTTGAGCTCCTCTTTAGATTGTGATTGTTATTATTTAGAACACAGTAAATGATCATTTCATTTAAACATGTCAAAGATGAACCGCATAGACGAGACAAGATCGTTGTTTTAAAAAAAGACAGTCTATAGGCAGTTTTATTCCCAAACACACTAACCTTTTCTTATTTAGTTGGTTGATGGTGGTGTAGGCAGAAAGTAGACAGGAAAAAATCCACCGGTTATAAAGTGTAAATGTTTGTATAGCGCCGATAGTTATAAAATGTGGAAAACGTTATGTGTTAAATCCAGTGACATAAATCCATCCTGTAAATTGCAATTATCACATGCAGTTGACAAATAACTTTTCAAAAAATTGTTGTTGGACCCCATTTAACCTCCCTGCCCCCACAGGTTATGCCCACTGTCAATTGTGTTGATAAATTATCTCACTCAAATAACAACAAGTGCCCCAAACTTTTGTCCCTACTTTCTGATACAATCAGTAGCATCGTCTCCTGAAATAGTACCCATATGGCAGTAGGCCTATAGACTTTCATCATCATAGTAACAATAATGAACACTGGTGGAGTAAATGGCTTTGTGGTTTTGGTCAATGTCCTGTTGGAAGGTCAACTTTTGGCCCTGTCTGAGGTCCTGAGAGCTCTGGACCAGGTTGTCAATAAGGGTATCTCTGTGTTGCATTTCCCTTTCCCTCAACCCTGTCCCTGCCACTGAAAAACACCCCTGCAGCTTGATGCTGCCAACTCCATGCGTCACCGTTGGAATTGTATTTGTTTAGGTGATGAGCGGTAAAGGGTTTCCTCCAGAAATTACACTTAGAATTGAGGCTAAACAGTTCAATCTTGATTTCATCAGATGGGGGAATCGTATTTTGCACAGTCTGAGTCTTTTAGTTGATTTTTGCTAACTACAAGTAGCTTTCATGTGTCTTTCACTGAGGAGAGGTTTCCATCTGGCCAGTCTGCCATAAAGCCTGGATTGGTGCAATGCTGAAGTTATGATTGTCCTTCTGGAAGTTTCTGCTATCTCTATACAGGATCACTGGAGCTCAGTCAGAGGGACCGTTGGGTTCTTGGTTACTTCTCTTGCTCAGTTTGGCCTTGCAGACAGCTCTAGAGAGAGCCCTGGTTGCTACAAACTTCTTCAATTTAATAATTATGGAGGTAACTGTTCTGTTGGGAACTTTCAGTGCAACAGAATTTGGTTGTAGGCTTTCCCGGATCTGTGCCACCGACGTAATACTTACACTATGAAAAGTGAAACTTTATAATATCCTTGAAACAGTGTTTTGTTTTTTTTAAATTGAAAATAAATTGGCATATTCTCTCTGCAAATTTTCTCACTAAAAATAAGACTCACAGGACTCAGTTAAAGACATAATTGACTGGAGGTTTTTTTAAATGAACAATTCATTATATTCTACATGCAGATCATGAGTTTTGTTTGAAAAATCTTATACTACAAATAACAAGTAATTATAGGTATTGTATAGATGTTGTGGAGTGAAAGTATAAAGTTGTATAAAGTAGAAATCTTCTAGAAATGCATAAATGCAGAAAAAACAGACTTAGGACAGGACTGAATAAATGTAAATAATGACCCTCCACAACTGCATTGAAGTCCTTTAAATATTACTTAATGTTTCTTTCCTGAAATGTCTTAAAAGCAAGACTCTACTCTAATTTCTGAATATTGATGTAAGTGAAACAAATAAGATTTAAACCAAAGAAAAAAAACAGTATCAAAATAAACTTAAAATTGTGTGATTGAGCTTGAATTATAATCAAGGTCTCATGCTGCTCATGACACCATGATCACTGTTGCCCTGTTGGGTGGTTATGCAGTAGCATAGAGAGCATGTTCTACTAGAGGTGAGACTGACCTGATATTTTGAAGCAGAAAGAGCAGTGAAACAGAGCTTTTCAGTTTCATCTTTATTTAATCTTTAAAAGTTAAATCATGTAGAATGTGAACTGAGTTCCGAACTCAGCGCAGAAAAAATACTTATTACAAACTGGCTTTGTTCTAGCGTAATTTTTCTCCATTATTTCTTTTTTTTTGCCATTTTATGCCTTTATAACAGTTTATCATGAACACCTAGCTATAACTAATGTAGTCTAATACACACCAGGAATAAATCTTCCCTTCATGAAGGTTATAATGTTCAGTTTTTGTTGAAACTATCTCAAAGATGTATTCATTAACTATATGATCATTTTGGAGGATGAAATCTATGGTGCTGTAGAACTGTGTTGTGTTAGAGTGCTTGTTTCTTAAATTTTGTAAATATACATTTATGAATATATTTCAGTTTTTTCCTTTTTAATATATATCCAAAACAATTCTAAAATTCTGTTTCTCTTTTCATCATAGGGTATTGAATGTAGATTGATGAGGGAAACATAAATTTGAATGATTTTAACATAAGGCTGCAACATAACAGTGTGAAGAATGTGAAGTGATCTGAATACTTACTGAATGCAGTTTAGATAAATGAGCAGCTGACAGTAGCTTACTGGAGGTTGGTAAAATAATATGGCAAAGACAGGGTGAAGACTTGATGTTGTATTGCTGGGTTGATAGGCTGACTGCAGACATTTTTAGTGGTGAAGCCGGAGCCATGACAGGTAGGGGCACACCCACACATTGTGAAGACACAAGAGAGATGGGGAAAAAAGGGGAAACTAATGGAAAACTGGACTCAAGGCTTGAACCGTGAAAGCACCCCCCCACAGGCACCTCTGGGCACATCACTGGGCTTGTCAGGATCCTCCCAGTGGAAGTCACAGGGGAGTCATGTCACTTGAGTCAAGACAATCTTTATTCATATAGCATCAAATCATAACAGAAGTTATCTCAGGATACTTTTCATATTAAGCAGGACTAGAGGTGACTAGAGCAGGTCATCCATTAACCATAAGGTCAGTGATTTGATTCCCAGCTCCCCCATTCTGCAATTGTTTAACTGTTCTTGAGCAAAAAACTGAGCCCTAAATTATCCCTTATACCTGTGCCATCAGTGTGTGTGTGAGCAGCTTCGGCCATGACATCTGTGCTAGAGGTAGGAAAAAGGGCAGGTAACTAATTTTGTTCTGCGCCAGCAAAACAGATCCTTGCCAGTTTTACTCTTTTAGTTGAAGTTTAAGTTAAACTGGAAAGAAAACTCACACGGCCAGCAACCATGTACGTTTCACAGAATACAGCCAATGCTGCTTGTAAAAGCCAAAAAACAGCACATAACCCCGATGAATAAGCAGCAAGCCTGTATTCTATCATAGAGCTTTTCTGTCATGAGTCACAAAGTATTTGAGAACTACTGCACTGTCAAATTGAAAAGGCAAAAACTGGGCCTACAGGCTGACACAGAGTAGCACTCCCAAAAATATCACCCATGAAAACTATGAGAACTATGAATGTCATTTGAAGTAAAACCTATTTTGTTTTTGACTGAACATTCACAACATAAATACAGTACACAAACACGCACACACACGCACACGCACACGCACACGCACACGCACACGCACAAACCATTTACAATTTCAAGGCCTTTCTGATTAATTAAATTAAATGTTGTGTTTCAAATCATTACACCGGAGACAGAGCGAGAGGAATCAGATCATGTTGAATCTTTTATACAGAATTTTATTGAGGGACCATAATTTTATTTAGGATTCTTGACGTGATGTACTGTATGTAAGAGGATGTAAGAGGACTGTAAGAGGATGTTGTGGAAGAACATCATGTAAGGTGAGTTCAATTTGCAGTGCTGCAGATATGGGTATGTGTGTTGACAGGTTACTGGGATTCAAACTCATGCCCGAACCTGGTTTGAATTTTGGAGTGGTAGTAAGCAGCTGAATCATAGACAGCCTGATAATCTGTAGTGATTCCATTGCTTGGAATTTCTATTTCCCTGGTCAACATTCAGCTTACAACAGTCAAGGAAGGACTTTGGTATGCATTAAAAGAAAATGAATCATATTTTCTTTCCTTAACCTGAAACTACTGAATGATGTGATATAGAAATATAAGAGGGTAATAAAAGACATTTGTTTTCATTTCATGCTAGGACAATAGTGCAAAGTTGATTCTTCTCACTGTCAGTATCACTTTATGTAATTCGTGACATATTACTATAAAAAACTACCTCATACATTTCTAAAATAATTTTGACAGTTTGTGTGTAATGGCTCAGATGGATGTGGAGCTCAGGTGGTCAGGAATCAGATGGACATCCATATAGATATTCACAACCAAATCCTACAGCTGCTTTGCACCAGACTTAGTGACAACTCACTCACAGTTAGTATACCATAAAGTACAGCTGGCTATGAAGTCCTGTATTATTATTTGTTATCATATGTATTTGGGCTTGTATAATATACTTCCAAATAATATCCTGGCCCTTAGTGAGGAAGGGGAGATAGACAGGGAAACTACAGTTTATTATGAAACAATGTGTTTCTGTGGACATACTACAACTCCAGTGTGATCAATAAATTAATGAGTCTGAAGGTTTATCAGACAAAAAAACACTGAACATCAGTTTATGATACTGTAGAAATAACTCCTTGAAAATTTGAAATTCAGAGCTGCAGGTAATAATTATTTTCATTATCAATGAATCTAAATTATTTTCTGGATTAATCAATTAGTTGTTTTATATATACATTTTCAGAAAATTGTTAAAAAAAAAGGCCATCACCATCACCAGTGCCCAAGACCAAGATTACAGATAAATAAACAAACCAAAATTGACACCTTCTTATTACAACAACTGTAAAATTATTGTGTACCTGAGTACAACACTATAAAAGCCTTTGAGAAAGTGGTGAAAATGTTGCTATATTCCCATTCAAAAAATTAGCACATATTAAGCTCTTTGAAAGCAGCATTTTTACCTTGTCTTTAAATGTAGCTGTTCTAGATAGGTAGAAACACCTCTGCCTTTAGACAAAGTCACATTAAACTTTGTATAAACTAGTTTGAGTAACTCTTAAAAATACAGCCTGTTATTTACACTATAATTTCATTGCATGAGTCAGGTACCAATAAAATACTTACTGGTTTCTACCAAAACTTAAATGTAAGTACACTGGAAGAAAAATAAGACTGTGGGAAACAAGAGAGTAAGACCCAGGTATTTTGGAGGAAAGGAGACATAAATAATAGTTACAAATAAAAATAGATAGGCTTGTATTTTTCACACCCTTGCGGCTACAGCATGCTATGACCCTGGCTAACACCCAGGTGAAGCTCCTCTGTGTTGTGAAATTGCAGGCAACCAGTTTAAGAACCCATGCCAAAAGTTTGAAATCCATGTAAAGAGCCTTCATCCAACTACTTATAGGGAGAATAGATGAGGAAACTGGCAGGCAGAAACATGGATAGAGAGCCACAAAGAAATACGAGTAAAAAAAAACAAGGATTAAAAACACAGGAACATGAGCAGAAGTGGCATATGAAGATGAAAGTTGATTAGTGAGGAGAAGTTGAAGATCTGTGGATGAGTAGGTCAATCAGATACCTGGGAGCAGGGAGACAATTCTGAGGACTGGTGGGTGACTAGATGAAGATGGTCCAGGGAGATGTGAGGAGAAATATGTCCTGGGAATAGTGAGTTGAGGCTGGAGAGGGGGGCCAAAAGGAACAGATTTTGACATTTATTTTTATTACATAATATATTATATTTCTAAATTAATGCAAAGAAAACATGCTTAATCATAATATATTCTAGTCTGGATTTTGCTGTCACAGTAAACTGTGCTGCCACTTGAGATTCTATAATCCTATTCTTAATTCAACACTGGCAACAGTGGCTTTTCTCGAAATGTAAATCAATCCACTCACTGTTTTAATCACACCCTTGAATTTAAATCTTAACACTTTTTAGTTTTCTCAAAATGCTGTAACCAAATTTAAGGAAAGAATTCCATTGTTATTTACCTCAATGCCATGTGTCAATACAACAGTGGATAATTATCTTAACTTTACTCCTACACAAGACTTTTGCCTGAAATGCATTGTCTGCATATAGCCTGATTTTTTTCATTATTAGTGCAAATACTTGTGATATTTTGTTTCAAATATTGCTGCTGCTAATGGTCCAATAGTCCTATGGTCAAGTTGCAAATAGTGAAGGCGAGAGTGGACATACTTTTCTGTTGCCTCTATGGATTGTGAAATTTTGTGACATTAGGTTGTTAGTCATGATTTCTTCCCTAGGTTTGCTGTAGAATATTTTAACCCCTTGTATGATTGTCTCTCCAAAACCAAATTTTCCCAAAGTTTTTATGATGTGTCCAAATTACTTTGTCAGATTTTTTTCTCAGATTCTAGTAAAAGGATAACAGTTTTACTCATTTTGTATATTCATCAGGTTGAAAGAGAATGTGTGAATATCTGCCTTTAACAAATCCTATTTGATCCGGGTAAAGTGATAACTGATTGAATTCAGGTTACTAGTGCTTTGCTGATGATTTTGATATTGGTGTCTATTAAGGAAATTGGAAATGGGCCTGTAACTTAGGAAATCAATACCCTAACAAATGGTAATAGCACTTTTTTTTCTTTAATCTCATCTGTCATTCCAGGGAGAGAAAGACAGAGAGAGATGTTTTGGTGTTCTGCATTGAGTCATTTTTGCTTTTTTAAACATCATTTGTTCTTCCTGTGATTTTAAGTTATAGCGAGATGTTGCTGCCTTGATAAAATAGGCCATTTATATCTACCATCAGTGCGACTCTTTTTGCCTTCTTATGGTACTGTCTCACAATCAGAATTACATTCTTTTGTTTTCCTTGGCACATATTGTTAATTTGTCTTATAATTTGTTCCTTTAAGTTCCCTTCCTCAACTTTTAAGAAGCTCTTTTTGTTTGACATGTTCAAATCTGCCAACAATAGGTCTTAATCTGCTCTTGTTTTTAGCTATGATATGGTGAATGCGGTAAAACATGTTATTGACAGTGTTGTGTGTTACTTTCAGGAATGATTGCATGAATTCTTGTATTGCTTGATCTTTGTTTTCTTGTGGGTGTTGTTATTCCTGTGAATAAGAGAGTGTCGTCCATGCTGCTGCTCTCGATGTCCAGTATGGTGTCTTTCAGTTTCTGGTTTTTGTTTGAGATGCAAATGTTTTGACAGTGATGTCTTATTTTTCTGTAATGTTTTGAATTATGATCTGGTGTATTTGAAATTGTTTTTTAGTTTTTTTGTGTCTGTGCAGTATTTCAGGTTTATTGCTAATGGACTCTAGCACACAGACCTCGATAGTTGTAATCCCATAATTTTGTCATTGTACCAATCTTATTATGGGTGTTTTTGTGGTGGACTCAGGACACACAGCTTGTTGAATTACAAAGTCCACTAAGTTGTATAGGTAACCTGTAGCCAGGCTGCCAGAGAGTTATAGCTCTATTGATCTATGTATTACCATAACTCTCAAGTCAAGTCAACTCTATAGTAGTAATGACTTACTCTACAAATATAATTTTAACTATGAGGGGAAAAAAATCATGTCCTTCCGTAAATGGAACAGCTGCTTCTCTCCCATAGATCAGTCTGAGTTGACTTCAAAAGGTCATCTAAAACATGAACTTGTCTTTTAGACACTATTCCAATTAGGCTGTTCAAGGATGCTTTACCTTTAATTAACACTTCCATATTAGATCTGAAAAAGGATCTTTATTAGCAGGTTGCAATACCACAGGCCTTTAAGTTTGCTGTACTTAAATCCCTTCTTAAACTTGAGACAGATGTTTTAGCCATCTATAGACCTGTATCTAACCTTCACTTTCTCTCTAAGATCGTTGAGAATGCTGTCTCCAAGCAGCTGTGTTGCTTTTTACATTATAATAGTTTATTTGAGGATATTCAGTCAGGATTGAGAGTGCATCAAAGCACATTTGACCCCATTGATCACAAGATATAATTAAAGTGACTGGAACAAAGGCAACAAAGGAACCACACTAACCTGGTTTATGTCCTATTCATCACACTGATTTCAGTTTGTGCATGTTAACAATAATTCCTCCATATAAAGTTAGTCAAGGAGTTCCACAAGGTTCTCTTCTAGTACAGATATTTGTAACCCTATATATGCTTCCTTTTGGCAATATTATCAGGAAGCACAAAATATATTTCGATGGCAATGCAGGAAACACCTAGCTGTATTTATCGCTGAGGCCAGATGAAACTAATTAGGTAGTCAAAAAAGGCACATCTTATAGACACAAAAGCCTGGATGACCTGTAATTGCTTCTTCAATCAGACAAAACTGAAGCTATTTTACTTGGCCCTAAATACCTAAGGAAAAACATTATCTTATAATGAAGTTACTTTGGTTGGCATTATCCTGGCTTTCCCCTCATACATAAAAGTCTCTAGAAAAGCCCTGTTCCACCTGCACAATATTGTAAAAATTAGGGACATCCTGTCTCAAAAAGACATAGAGAAGATAGTACATGCTTTTGTTCATTCTAAAATGGATTATTGCAATTCACTATTATTAAACTGTCTCTAAAGACTCCAGCCGATCCAGATTGCTGCTGCACAGGTACTGACAAGAACTACAAAAATCATATATCTCCTGTGTCAGCTTCTCTGCATTGGATCCCTGTAAAATCCAGGATACACTGGCAAAGACAGTCAACCCTTTGCAAAGACCTGGTTTTATGAATTAATTGGTCATAAAACCTGATCTAATCTTCATCGAAGTTACCAGTACAGACAAACACAATGTGCTTAACCTAATACCTCGCAACAGTTATAATCTTTCATGTCTTTATTAAACACACCCATTAAACCACTGCTGGTGGAAAAAGTAATTGAAACTTTTGATTTTTCTAACTGGATAAAACTCCTTTAGCAGCAACAATCTCAAACATACTACTCAACTTCTACTGAGCCTCAGCCTGACATTATCTTTTTTGGAGAGCAGCAGCTTCCTCCGTAGTGTTCTGCCAGTGACACCTGGCTCCATATTCCAAGATCTGTGTATGGTAGACTAATGAAAAGATGTTTACCCTCTTCAATGACTCCTTTAAACCTTTGGCTTTTGCTCTGGTCTTCTTTTTTACTACATTGATCATTTTGTGTTGGGTCTTTGGAGTCATTTTAGTTGATGCCCACTTCTAGGGAGAGGACAACAGAACTGAATCTATTGATATGAATTTCTAACCCTTTCTAGCATAATGCAAATCAACAATTCTGGATTCTGAGTCTTCTGAGATCTTTTAGAGCTTCCAAATTCAAAAGGCAAAGTCAAAATGTTTGATTGATTTTTATAAGTCAAGCAGCTCTAAACTACACCCTCAGTCTGGTTTCACTGACCAGACTTTTCTTCCCACTGTAGAATTCAAAGATATAATTAAAGCACTGGTGAAAGTTACCAACAATCCTCTTGTGGAGGATTGACCTGTCTCTCTACTCGTCCTACTAGATTATAGTGCTCCATTTGACACCATTGAAAATGAAATTATATTACAGAGACCTGAGTAGTTATTTGGCATTATATCATTAAATATAACATTATAACACCTATCACTATTATTGATAACCAGTCTGACAGTGCCTTTGAGTACAACTGTATATACAACTGTTCTTGGTGCCTCTTGTCCCCGTTTCTCTCCTCTCAACACAGGAGCCCCTCTCCCCTGAGTCCATTTCTGTAGGAGGTTTGCTGCTGCCAAGTGCTTCCTCATGGTGGGAACTGTTGGGTTTCCCGCTATAAAATTGTTTGGTCTTGACCTGTCTCTGTAAAGTACGTTGAGATAATTTATGTTATGTTGAGCACTATATAAATAAAACTGAATTGATCTTACTTGGTCTGGTATTGTTATTTATTTTTGCTTACCTTGCAATTGAGTGTAACTACTATTTTATATCATATTTTATTCCTATTCTCATTTTATTTTATATACTTCAAAATATTTATCATTGCCATACCTGAATTTCCCCTCCCTGGTCAATAAAGCTTATGTTTTCTTTGTTTACATTTAAAAATATGTGTCCACACAAGCATTTTCACAAAGTTTTTGCAGAGAAATGCCTAAATAACAGGACAGAACTAAATCTTTTCATTTTTGTCCTTATTTTGATTTGCAACAACAAAACTGCCCATCAAAGCCAGCACCAAGTCAGCAGTGGGTCAAACAGTCTGGCTACCCTGCTGGGTCTCAGCTACTCCGTACCGTCCTGCTCTCTGTGATTATCTATGCTAGACCACCTCACCATTTACTTGTTACTTAGTGTTCTATTTCTGGTTTCAGAAAACTCAACAAGGATAAACTAATGATTTAATTGTGGCCCCCTCCACTCAAAAATGTGTTTTTCCTCTTGATTTGGATGTTTGAGCTTCACTGTGCAGAATACTGTATTCGCAGTTTGTTTTCACAAAGCTCACAAGCATTGCTACAGGTCTATACTGCAAAAAAATTGAATGCTACTGGAAGTTTTTGTTTTGTTAAACTCTTTGATGAATTGCCCAGTAAACTGTCCTTACAACTGGTGAATTTTTTAAAATGAATGAATGACATTTTCTGCTGGAATGAATTAATGAATGAAGCTGAGCAGTTTGACACAGATGATGAGTAAGCCATGGTTATCGATCACACCAGGGATGTTGTGTCAAATTAATAGTTGGATTTAAGCCAAAATCAAAGTGTATCTTTATTAAATGACCTAAGGACACTTTTTTAATCAACTTCTTCTCAGTGTTGAGGTTAGAATAATACAGTATATCCCTTTTATACTGCTGTTTCCAACGTCAAGGTTAATAAACTTTGAAAGTCATGTTTTAAGCCAATGTCAACAAAAAGTCCTTCACTGTTCAAAAAACACATTTACATAAGATAGATTAAACTATATCTCTAACTGATCATATGTGATATGAGCAAATGCTCCAGAGCATCTACAAAATAGACCTTGAGATTATAGTGTTGTGCTGAGTTTGAATTTGGATTGTTTTTTCATTATTATTCAAGTAATCCATTTTAATTCTTACTGAGGTTTAAGTACTTTTGGTGGTTTCACATGAGAATCTTAAAAAAATATTCTCTTTACAGAGGATATGCACTTTTCCATGGTTCTAACCTGCTGCTAACTATTGTGTTTTAATATGTGTGACTGTGTTTTTAAATCTGCTATAGTGTTATGAAATTTGTGTTGCCATTTTTTTAAATATTTTGAGCTTGTTTTTAGTGAGGCTTTTGCTGTATGCACTGAGAGAGCTGATGAGAAACAGTATATCATTTCACTCTGTATGTAAGTACTTGTTAATTACGTCTCAAATGGATGTTCACCTATAAATGTCAATATCTGGCAGATATTAATACTTAAGAAGTGAACAGTGAACGTTTAAATCTGAGCACTGATTTTCACATTCCAGCTGTTATCACATTAAATATGTACAAATATTTCTCAGTCAGTGTCACCATTTACAAGTTCTGTGCTTAGGCCAGATTTCCTCTATATCTCTATAGTGTTGAAGCTATGTAATTTCTTCTTGGACAGGCTCCCAGGAATGGTAAGCCTGGGCAATGAACAGGGGATTAATGAATGAATGGCTTGATGAGTGAGAGAAGCTGGCTCTGGTTTTCGAATACGGTAGCCTAATTAATTTCAGATTTATTTTTACTTGTTGCCAGGGGGTTTGCAGGCTATTGAAGGCTGTGTGATAGTTTATGTGTGTCAGTTTATGTTCCATATTGCCTTTCAAAATCATCCATTCATCCATCAAGGATGTGTTAATGTGGGATGTGGGGGGGGGGGTGTCCTTAAAGGGACAGTTTACCAAAAGTGAACATCTAGGCATTCCGATGAGTCTCAAGTAGTGGGAAAGCCAGAGATTGAATTCAAGACAACTTTCACACATACAGTTTGGTCAATACGTATTTGGACAGTGACAGGATTATTATAATTTTGACACTGTACACAACCACAGTGGATTGCAAATGAAACTATTACATGTGGTTGCAGCGTTAATTGAAAGGGCTTAACAGGAATATTACATTAACTATTACAGCTATTTTTATACATAGTCTCTCATTTTCAGAGGGACTATAAAAATAACATTTGGACAATCGACAATGTATCAGTTTCATGGCAAGGGCTGGCCTGTTCTTTCATTATTTCATGACAAACGAAATAGATAAAAGGTCTTAGGCAGATTCCAAGTATTGACTTAGCATTTGGTAGATGTTCATTGGGAACTTTTAATATTCATTCCGCTGAAGTTTCTATGTCTGAAAGACAAAACAAACCTTCAAATATATGGCAGAAAGCTTCTGAGTGGCCAAGTCAACAATTTGGTGCATTCTTAAAAAAGAGGGAATGCACTGGTGAGCTCAGCTAAACCACAAGGACTGAAAGACCACGAAAGATGACTAAAAGGGATGATCAGAGAATTCTTTCCTTGCTGAAGAGAAACCCCTTCACAATATCATTGTCTTATCATTGTGAAGTCTACAATCAAGAGATGTCTTCATGAATGTAAATACAGAGGGATTACCACAATTTGCAAATCACTGGTAAATACTTAAGAAGAGAAAGGCCAGATTAGACTTTACCAGAAACCATCTAAAAAATCCTGCACAGTTCTGGAACAAGATTTTTTGTACGGATGAAACCAAGAAGAACATGTACTAGAGTGATGGAAGGAGAAGAGTATGGAGAAGGTAAGGAATGGCTCAGGATCCAAAGCCACCACTTCATCTGTCAAACATGATGGAGGCAGTGTAATGGCATGGACTTGGGCTTTTGGAACTGGGTCATTGGCCTTTACTGATGATGTGACTGTTGACGAATTCTGAAGTGTGGAAGTGTGAAGTGATAGGAGAGTGATTCATAGTACAGATGGAAAATGACCCAAAACAATCTGTGAAATACACCAGAGTGCTTCTCGCAAGACAAAGAAATTGAATAATGTTTAATGGCCAAGTCAGTCATCTGAACTTCACCAACTTGAGCATGCTTTTCACTTACTGAAAACAAAACTGAGGGTGAAAAAGACCCAAAACAAGTAGCAAGTGAAGGTGACAGCAAAACAGGCCTGGCAAGCATCTCAACGGAGGGAACACATTATTTGGTGATGTCCACAGATTCCAGATATCCAGCTGTCTTTGAGTGCAAAGGATTTTCCTCCAAGTATTAAAAATAACCCATATATTTATAATTATGTGTATTTTTCCAATTACTTCTGAGCCTCTGAAAATGAGGTACTATGTATAAAAATAATTCCTAAATGGTTAAAGCAATATTTTTGTTAAACCTTTTGAATCAAAGCTGAAAGTCTACACTTCAATTACATCTTGATTCTTTCATTTAGTAACCATTGCGGTGGTGTAATAAGGCAAAATTACAAAAATTTTGTCACTGTCCAAATTTTTAAATTCCTAATTGTAGGTACTTCCTTAAGGTTAGAGGATCGTTACAACAATCAATCTTTCACAGGATCTTTTACAAGAATAAATGTACAGCTAAGGTTATGGGACAGTCACTGTTAAAAAAAACACTGCTGATTATCACTTTTAAACAGGAAATGAACTGTCATGGTTAGGCTTTGCATTTCCCTCATTCCCTGGGTTTCCTTGTTTGTCCTTAATTTATCTCTATCCCTGTCTGTTTTCTGTTTTTTATCTCTCTCCCTTTCTGTTCTACAGAAAAACCATGCCTCTACTGTCTACCCTGGCTGTACTCTTAAAATGCTTCACCACAAGAAGTCTATACTAAACCATGTGCTTCAGAACCAGTACCCTTGTCTCGGGATCTCGATAAATAGGGTTTGAGTGAACAACTTTGGCTCTTTCTACTCCAGCCATCCAGTTAGATAACCACCTGCCTGATCAATGCTGGTAGAGAACGAGCCATTCACTTCCAGTGAACGTCTCATGCTCCACACCTCCTTCTCTCATAAGAGTTTAGTCTACCCCTGGTGTCCAAAAAAGATGCCAGCTCCACGTACCACCTAAGAGAAGGAATCCATAAACCATTATCCTAAACTTGATTGGTCTTCTAGGAAAAAAAAAAAGTTGTAGCCCTTTTGTCCGTCTACCTGTTCTGCAATCTTTATCTCCAGCTGAGGCTGTTCTTGTTCTATGCCTGAGCCCCCAGATTTATCCAGCAGAACAAAATCATGATCTGGAGGAAGTCTCCAGTAAGGAGTCCTTCTAAATAGCACCATTGATCTATTACCTGGTTATTCTCCACCCCCTAATCTACTCTATAAACTGTTGCATCCCAATAGAGAGGCTATGGAAAAGCAGAACTAGAAGTGGCACAGTCTGTGCCACTGCATTTATTTATGTAGGCTGAATGGGAGCACTGAATGGGACCAAATACCCCTCTGCCTTTGATCTCGCCTGTTTTAGAGCCACTTCAGCGAGCCACTGTCTTTACCAAGCTAAATCTCATGAAGGCATACCCCTTAGAATTAGAAAGGATGCTGAATGACAGATGACTTTCAACAGCCTGCCTGGACATTTTGAATATCTGGTAATTTCTGTTGGACTATCTAATTCCGATGCAGTGTTCGAAGCTCTGGTAAATGATGGGCTGAGAGACTTTGTTAACCTTGAAAATATCCTCAAAATATGTCAAAAGTTTTCTGGTATACATCATTGAGAGTGGGCAGGTAAAGACTGTCTTTAGCTGGTCCCAGTGTTTCTTCTAAGTGCTTATCCACACATTCATCATGCCAATATGTGTTTTTCTAGTCAGACTGTGTTTACAGAATCAGAGAATGAGTGGAAGTGAAAATTCCAAGATGTTACTGTTTGTCTGGAGACATCAGATCCTGTTGAGATCCTGCTCAGACACCACAAAGTCATACAGGACACAAAGGGAATGAGCTCTCATATGTCACCTTTTGGCTTTGAGACTATTAATCAAGAATAGAATATTAAATGTGAGAACTACTTAAATTAATTAATTTATTTATTAGGCAGTGTACAATGATAGGAAATTGATTTTGCAACCATTAAAGAAGAATTTCACTCCATAATGCTAATATTGTACCAAGGTTCCTGTATTATTGCCATACAGCACACATTATTACACCACATCCTGCAGATTCGTGAGAAAGTGCATACTTATTTGTGCAAAATCAAGAATGAATTCTTATCTTTCTGCTTTCAGTCAAACCAGAGACCATCTCTGGCTTTTGTGTACACTTTGGTGGAGTACATTATATTATTATATTTGGAGTATATTCCTATTGTGTTATATGTTTCTGTTTATAGTGTGATCCAGATCTGATTTGTGAGGGCAGAGCCAGAGTCATTAATCCTAATAAACCTGGAACACATATGTCAGCTACCAGGGCAGGAAAGGTCACAGATCTAATAAGTCATTCAGTGAAATCTTTGTGTGTGCATAGACCTCAACCAGTTCCTCACCTTTGGCATTGACTTCCTGCCTGTTTTACTTTATAAAAAACTGAGGGTGCTTTGCATCATTAATGTTCCAGTTCCAAAAATCCCTGACAATGGATGATATCAGATCTCTTCCAGGAATTATACAGTATACAATATCTAAACAGTCCTATTCATCTAAACTTTCACTTTCAATGGATCACAGGACTACCTCAATATCTAGAGTTCTTATAAATAGGGGGGTTTGTACATATGTTGAGACAGATTCCTAAAAAAAATGTACGGTTCATTGGCTGTTACATAATTCAATTCTATTCTATTCTACAATTCTATAGGCACAGGCTGACTACAGCTACAAAGAAGTGGTTGACCTTCTGACGTTCACCTGTGTGGTTGTGGTTGGCATACCCTTTCCTGAAACTGTGTGATGTATATGTAGCTGAAGGTGTTGCAAAATTTTGTTATAAGGTACCTGGGTACAAATGTAGGTAAAATGGGACAAGACAATGGAGTAACAATTGGTCATTTTAGAGGAAAGCAGAAATACAATTATACCAAACTTGCTTTATAGGTGCTGTAGAATATCATTGTTGTTGACACTTCTCTCTCCACACTTCAGTTTTTTTTTACAGGACCGGATCCCTTGAGTACCTAGTATTTACAAAGATACTTAGAATGTACTCTATTTCTCCTTTCCATGGATTTGTCCCTTTTTCTCCATAGTCTTGCTTTCTTTTACTGCGCATACATATAAGTACCAGTTGGAAAAAGCAAACTTTATTGATTAATGTGGTGAAGTTGGACTATGAATCGTGGGCTAATACTGAACTAGATTAAAACAAAATGCAGACTATAGCACAACTACTCCTAATAAAAGATCTTTGAGTTTTTGAATATGGACTCAATCATGTATTTTACTGAAATTTTTTAACCAAAATATTACAGAAGTACAAAGATTGTTCGAGGAAGAAAGGTACAGACATAAACTTCAGCTTCCTGAAATTTTCTCAGTAGTCTGTGACATTAGCACAGGGCAGATAAATATCTCTTGCGCAGTTGAGTTACCAGAGAATTTAAAATTTCACTCTACAGATATGCATCTGCATCTTCAATTAAGATGTTGTCATTTGGAAATGCCTAGTCCTCCGGATCACTATACTATACACAGAATATATATATATATATATATATATGGAGAGAGAGAGAGCGAGACAGAAAGAGAGAGAAAGAGAGACCATTGAGCAAAACATAAAAAAAAAATTGTAGCTTTTTGGTGTAAATTATGCAGTAAAAATGATCCAGTAATACCATATTTAATAGAAGGCTTAATTCTTCATAATAAATACTTTAATTTTTGACACTTGAATACACTTTGCTGATAATACTTCTATTCTTTTTATCTAAGTAAAAGTATTAATACATTACTTTTACTTGTAAAGGTGTTTCTTTTGTTTTTTTTTGTTTTTTTTACAATGTGGTATGTGTAATTTTTCTTCAATCTTGACAATTTCTTCCACCACTTCTTCAGACTGTATATCCAAGCACTGAAATTGCTGTTGCAGTTGCTCTTATTAAACCCATGTCTATTTTTTTCCATATAAACTTGCAGCTGTGGACAGGCCAGAAAGATAAGTGAAATAAGTGCCTCTATTCAAAACAATTTAAAGATTGAAACTTGGTTATATAAAGGCCATAAATTAAACACCTTACCTGTAGTAGTGCAAAGGTAGTGCAATAAATATTGCAAATCATAAACAAGTACATGTCAGTGCTTAAGTATTGTACATGGATTGGACTTCTCTTTGTGCAGTAGAAAGGTAATCACTGTCTTCTGAGGAATCAGAAGAAATCTAGATCAGTACATTTGCTTTTTGCTCTGTTCTGGCACCTTAGTGACCTGATGACTATTGACGCTGCCTGATATCAGACTTAATAACTTGCTAGTCATCCAACATCACTGTACTGCGTTCCCAGAAAAGTGGAAATTCTGGCAGTACGTGATACGCACGAACATTTATCTAACTACCAGTAAACCGAGGTGCGTTTTATCCGTCTGGGTTGAGGCAAATTTCTGCTAATGAATCCGCGTCCGAGTTCATTGATTAGCGGTAGAGGAGTGCGACTGTCACGCCGGCCAGAGACAGTCAGGCTCGCTGACTGTAAACATGAAGTCTCATTAGGAAATCGTCATTTCCAACTATATAGATAAGCAGGTTTATTGCGCTGTTTAGAAATGTCAGGCATCTGCCAATCTGATGTGCAATGTAGATGTCAAGGAAACTGATGTGGCAAATCCCGTTTGTTTTCAAAATCCTGGTTCTCAGATTAACATTTCTAAACACGTGATAAAGGATAAAACGGATGGAAAAAAGTATGACCAGAATCATGACCAGTTTCAAACACAGCTGCCTCAGCAGAGGGTTAATGGTGGCATTTTTGAAAAGTACAACAACAACGTGTCCATAACAGATTAGAATAATAACCAGTGAAATGGTAAACCCTGTGACGGTCCAGGCAATGCTGTAAGGCAGGTAGCTCTTGATTAGGTCGTTCGAGGCTGTGTCGAAACCAGAGTGTCGTGACTCTAGACCATTCTTGTCAAAAAACATATCAGGGAGGATCTGAATAACGAACGAAGGCCAGACCAGTACGCTTATGGCCAAAGAGTGTCTACTGGTGAGTTTCCCCATCACTCCCATGGGATACACTATTCCCAGGTACCTATAGATGCTGACGCAGGTGAGGAAGCCAATTCTGACGTAAAGGTTGAAGTTGAAAAATAAGCGGGTCACCTTGCAGAAAGTCAGCCCGAACCGCCACTGGCTGTTGCTTGCGTAATAGTGAATGGGAAAGGGCAGTGTGAACAGATACAACAATGTTGGATAGCGTCCCAATGACGAACACAGTGACAAACACGTAAAATTCAGGTTGATGCCCACGCAGGTTCCGTCCATTATATTTGCAGACATCTCTTGAGTTTTCATTGGTTTAAATCTACTTTTCTTTCTTTTTGAACTCTTCCACAAAATAGAAGAGTAGCCAGTGGCTCGTTCATACCAACATCTCCTCTGCAAACTACTTTTGCACACAACTAAAGTGAATATGAAACTGAAAATATTCCAACCCACTTACCGACTTTCAGGTTGGTGTTATACCTGTGAAGACCTTGAAGAGCGGTGCAGATATACATAAAAAAAAACAACATGACTTTACAAAGAGCTAACCAAAGGTTTGATTCTTCTGAAATCATTTACATCAGGCCTCATGCGCAGCTATCTGCTTTACAACAAAAAAAATCAAGAGATAAAACAAACTATCAGAATATCAGATGCCATTCTACTTATATTGTCTATTTATCCTTTACATAAATCTATCCAGCCAAAAACATCGAAATGGATTTCTTCTTCCGCATTTTGAAACAGCGTACATGCCCTGACTGTTGGTCCAACTCTGATTATATAATAGCGTTTTACAACACAGTGGATTTTGTACAAACATTTAAAGAAAATGCAGAAGCCACTTGCCATTTAGTAGGAAATTAACCTTTACATAGATGAAAATCATGAATAATATTATTTTATGTAACGTTTATTACCAACAAAAACTAATTCTACTCTTAATTACTGAGGCTGAATGATTGTAAATCAAATCAGTACTTTTGGAAATAAAAAAAAATGCAACTGAATGTTTGCAAATTAATACTGAACAGTATATACCCTGGTTTTAAAAAGTACGCAAAAATATTTGTGTGATTAAGATAATACATATTTTATGTAACTGTCTCTCTTTTCTCAGATCAGTGTACAGGTACCTGTAAATTTTGTCCAGCCTTTGGCTAACTCAGATTTGCATTGAGGTCTAGAATGTGGTACTGTAAGTCTACCCCCCATCAGCAGTTTAGTGATAGTGAACACATTAGCAGAGGAACACAGAGGCACCAAGCAGCAACCAACACAACTGAAAACTCAGCAGTAAGATAGGAGGTCATATGTCTCTCCCTAATATGAGGAAATATTTGCATTCTTCCCAATTATAAACTTATAGTTCTTGAGTGTGAGATTGGATATGAGGTGAGATGTCTTTTCATCTCGCCTTATATCCACAGACACACCCTCACAGTTGATGTCATAGAGGTGGAGAGAGAATGTAAGGGTATCCCAGTACAAGCAATTTATTGGGATCATAAATTAGCGGTATTTCATCAGGACCACTCGAGCCCCCTCACCTCATTTACCTTACACACCTGGTTTGACATTATAAAACTATTAAATTTGTGGGCCCAGTTAAAAAACATGATACAGAATTTAAACCAAATTGTATGGATTCTAGATTTAAGTACAGGACAAATAATATATTGACTGTATTAGCATAAAAAGCAATAATTTGAAACAGTTACAGACCAACTCACATGCAACTGGCTTAAAATCCTCAAAGAGTTTATTGCGATGGAAAGATTGATTTTCCTAGTGAGACTGAGCAATGACTGATACATCATAAGATGGACAAAATTGGCCAATATATATGTTGGAATAAGGAATGTGGTTGGTGGTTTCTCTCCTCTCATCCTTGCTGCTTAAAATTTCGCCCACCTTCCCTCTGCTTTACGCTCTGCAATTCCTGGAAACTTTTTTGTAGTGCTTTATAAACCACCCTGTTCTTAATCTGTTATATACAATATAATGGTTGGTGTCTGGATGCTTTAGATGTCACAGTGTCTGACAACAATGTTGCTGTACTGTACTGTTGTTTTTGTCAAAAAGGAATAGGTTTAAAAAAGGATAAAGTTATTGCAAAGCGTTTGGGGTTGCAATTCCTCTAGTAGCCACTTGATGTCTGCTGCACTGACTGCACCAAAGTGCCTTAGGAAATCCCTGACTCTTCATATGACACAATAGTATCGTCAAAACATTATTGACGTCTGAAAAGCGCATTTCATTTCCTCTACCCTGTGTCTTGGAGGTAATTTTCGGTGATTTAAAAACGTATTGTTTGATCAAAAACATAAAAACATAAACACCGACTTAAGTTAGAAAAAAACACCTCTTTTACAGCTAAAAAATCATGTGAAGAATGTAATTTTAATAACAAACTCAATTAATGCTGTGTGACAAATGTTTGCATCTTTAAGCAGTTGCAGGTGGTGACTGGCAGATTGTTCCCTCAGGGCACCTGACTCAACTTGCCCCCCCCCATACATGCCAAACTGCGGCCCATATGCTGCAGAATCCAGAAGAAATTACCAACGTTGACGTGACAGATTCTTTCATGTACCACAATTAGACAGTGGAAGTAAAGCAATCTGCTTTTCTTGATTCCTGTATATCATATTGGCCTTCCCCACATGCTTACTGCCTGGTAGGAGTGCAAAATCCAAAATTCTAAATACTCTGTATTTAAAGGTCTGGACCCAAGTATACTGAGGCAATGTAGAACTGAACTTCTCAGCATTACACAAAGTCACTGAGTTGGTGGGTTTATTGTTGATTCAGAGAACAGACTAACTGTTGATATCTGGCACTGAAAAACAAGAGGTCACCAATTAATCTAGTCAACCTGCATCCAACCTACAAATTACGTTATTAGTGCAGTTGTTCCCCAGTGGATATTTGTATTGTGGCTTGTACAAGAGGCCAAGCTGCAAGCTATGTGTCCGTGTTTTGCAGATAAGAAGACAGAAAGCTAATGTGAATTGCAATGCAAATCTTTGGGGGCTCATTCGTAACCTGTTGCCAGCTACTGCTTGGCTGTTAGTCAGGGTCACTTTTAACCAATGACATTTTTATGATCACTGTTTTATGAAAACAGTTGATAAAATTGATAAAAATTTATTTTTATTTGTCATATGAAACTAATTTCGCAGTCTATGCAGAGAGACATAGAACAGCATTCTAACCGTTTAATGTACAGACTGATAGATGTAAATGAAACCCAACCTTAGAAATTAAACATTTCTCCAGTGTAAGTATGTTTGATTTACAGAGCAGATCTGGGATGAAGTAGAGAAAAAGTTGTCATTGAATATATTATTTGGACATTTTAGGCCAGCAGATATAAACAAAACAATATTTTCACCGAATAAATTTATTGTGACAAAAGTGCAGTACGTTATTTTTATTTATCAGGGAACCTAATGAATGAACGGTCTATATTTACTCTCAGTTTTTGGCCTCTTCCAACTCCTGATAAAACTACATTTTGGTCTTTTGGCTGCTTAATGCTCCACTATGTTCACCAGCTGGCCTCTAACTCAGTCTGTCTCTTGCTTGCTGATGAGCAGGTAAGTGGACAGTGGCTTTTTCACTGAAAAGAGCTTTTTTCACTGAAAATAGCTACCACTTGCTGCTGGTGGAAACAAGGTTATGAGAGCACTGAGTCGGAACCAAAACAGTAGAACAAAACACAATGAGTTAAAAGACACTGAAATGTTCTGTAGTGCTGAGGGGCAATTCAGAGTTGGATAGCTTGGTTTGTGAGCCCCAAAGCTAAGTACAAGTCTTCACAGCATCTTTTCAGGAACCTATGGATGCTACTGTGTAGTCACTGAGGCCATGATTTTACTTAAGCTTATTGATGTTCGACCTGTGCAGAAGTGGACTTCTTTTCACATCTCAGTAAAAATCTGATTTTGCCAAAGACCTGACAGAATTAAAATAGTAATAAGGTAACCGGAACAGAGAATTACCATAATTTTGAGACACTGGCTCAACTATGATTATTTTTGATCTCTCACTTCCTCATATGTATGACATTCCTGTCTCTCTTGTAGCTGATGCACCTCAAAACCAGGGTAGAACAGTGTGGGCAGCTGTGACTTGGGAATGGCGGCAGTTGGAGAGGCTGCAGGTACAGGACTCGATCATCATCACCTGTCCTGGTGTGGGAGGGACTGCAGCATCCTCCTTCTGGACATCTCAAGGCACAGTATCTGGGACGGTAGGCCCTGGTACTCCAGCAGCCCTGGTGTTCAAGCTGAATGGAAAGAGATGATCTTTAGCTGCTCTCACACACTCTCAACCCCTGAATTACACAGTAAATAGGAAATTTATAGTAATTATGTTATTTCTGTTGTTGCCTGTCTAAAGATGTGTGGTCACTTCCTTTAGGATCCCCAGAGGTGAAGTGCAGGTCTTCCTTTAGCTGCATTTTCATTAAAAAATTTTGACAAGATTTTGTGTTGTCACTGTTGTCCCCAAAACTAGCCAAATATTTTTTCCTTGTGTGTTTGCAGTAAAGTGCAGGCGACATTATTAGCCTGTTGAACAAGCTAATGGTAATGTTAGTCTGGTAAAAACACGTCTTGGGTAAGGATAAAACTGAATACATCTTTCCTGTCTGTCAGTGTCAATAACAGTGCTCAAGTGTTGTCACTAAATAAATAACTACTTTAATAAATGTTTAAAAATTGTACAATGTATTTTTTAAACTTGCACCTTAGGATGACGAGTGGTACTGTAACTCCCTTACAAACACAACAGCAACAATGCCATGACCTAACTTCGGGTCATGCAGCACATTCACAATTTACATTTAATATTAGCATTAGTTGGACTTAATCTTTACACACCTCACTAAACGATTGGTGGTTTTTGTTTTTGGCTTTTTATTTCACTTGTACTTGGCCAATTTACACCAATGGTAACAACAGTACCATTAGTCACTCACTTCGAGCAGGAAAGAGTTTTATAAAATATCATAAATATCTTATTGAATTGTTGTATTTTACATATGATTATCATATCTTCTCATGCCAACTTGTGCATTTTTTATAGCCTAGAACTAGTTTTAAGCTGGCTCTTTGCTACGATCCGAGCTGGTTACAGTAGCTGGTGATTTCATAATGACTACATCAGTGCTGTTATTCCAGACGTTTCCCAGAACAATAGTACAATAGTACATTATACATTATACTCTTTATGTAGAGTATAACTAGAGTGGGAAGCTTAACCCTAAACCTTGTTGTGCTTGGTATCAGCTCCATCTGTTCCATCTGTGCATTTCCTCCTATGATAAGTCAAAAGGTCTACCGATAACAAGGCCTTTTATGAGGACAGCAGTCATTAAAAGTGACATTATAAAATAAAAGGATATTTAATAAGAAAATGACATTTAAACACACGAGGGGCATAAAATGAAAATTAATGAGGAAATCAAGTTTTTTAACAGTAATAATAGTTTTAACAAGTTATTGAAGTACACATTAATAGCTCATAGTCAATTATTGTGTTTTCATAGTGGTATTAATACACTTATTTCTTTCACAATGTCTATTTATATTGGATGTTTTTGAATTCCATATAGTTACAGAAAAATCCATGCTGATGCAAAGTGGTGCACAGTAGCAGCTAAAGATTACAGTACATGACTTGAAGTATCTGCAAATTCTATTCACCTTGTTGGGTGGAACTTTACTTAGTAATGTATTGACAAGCCTTTGATCACTGGGACTGATTAATGTTGATTATACACTGACCGGTTGCAGTCTTTGGAGCCCCAGCAGCAGACTCTGGCATGGCCTAACCTGGCAAAGTCTAGTCTCAGTCTGCAACAGACAGGCCCAATTTCTGTTGGTGCTGTGGTTGGAGACACCTGGGCCACAGCTGTGAGAGCAGGGGCTCCATTCTGAGGTCCACTCAATACGGTTGGCGATCGTGCTGAAGGATAGGCTAGACAGCCCAGCCCCGTGGCCCTGACTTGCCTGATCTGCTGGAAAGAAACACTGGAGAGGAAAATATTTGCTGTGTGCATTAAGCTGAAAGCTGTTTGAAGTGGATGGCTTTGATGAGAGCTCATTGGTCAGAAAATTTGGCACATATGCAGTCTGAAATGTTGTAAACTGCTGCTCAGATGAGGTTAGATTTTTAATAGTGCTCACAGATGTTTCTCACAGATATTTGATCCTCCCTGACATCTCTTGAAGGTTTTAAATGTAATTCTTCAACATAACCCAAAAGAAAGGTGAACCACTGCAGTAGCTGACTTTGGCTCCATGTTGACCTGACTGTCTTGGCAGGAATTAGCTGACAATTATCCAAATGCTTCAGGATGTTTGCTCAAATCCTTGCAGAAGTGAGATGAAAAGGCCTTTGCAGTCTAGCCATATTTGATGCTTTTTGCCATTCACAAGTCCTAACAGCTTGACTTGTTTTTGGAGTTATTATTTATGAAACTCTTTTCACAGACTGATATGTTGAAATGTACTTTCAGCAATTTTTGTTTTGTCTTTTAGCTCTCCAACCTGCTGAGGGATTAGAGGAAATACTATTGTCCAGGCCATCACACACCCATTCTTTGCAGCAGCGCCCAGGTAGTCGCACCAGTTAAGGGTTGGGGCACTTATCAGTGGGACTCTGCAGATCATCGCTGCAGAGGGGTACACAAGACACACCTCCTCCCAGGCAGTGGCAAAGCTGGTAGCAGGAAGGCTGAAATACATGTCCCTCCTCCAGCCTCCTGCCATTCATCTCACAGCCCAGCTCATTCTGACCTGATTACAGTAAGTTGAGGAGGAGTGAGAAAGAAGGAAAAGCTTATGTGGGTGTAAGTAATAGGCTCACCAAATCACTATTGTGCCAAGTATGGGGTGAGTTATGTGAAACATGCTGACAAAAAACCTGCTGGAATAATAAGATCAGTAGATATCCAGTCATTACTGTAACAGCTCGAGCAAGAATCTTAGATGCAGCAGTATACCCAGGAACTGTTTTTTTTTTTTTTTTAATCTGCTTACTCAAATCGCTGAAAACAAAAGAAAACATACATCTTCCTTGAACACTTCTGAAATGCTGGACAGAAAAAGTGTTATTCTTGTAAATATGCAAAACAGGATTTCATAAAGTACACTAGAAATGCAAGGCCTTGTATTCATATCATGTGTCATGATTAGCAACAGTAGTACTGGCAGCAAGTGTTAGTCGGCAGCATTAGTAGCAAAATGTGATAGGTGGTTGCTGTAGTTATACAGTTAAAAGTCAGACTCAAGGGGCTTAACAGTCTGTACAGTAAGTAGTAAGTTCTGTTTATTCCTGTTTCACGCCAAACATCTGGCCCATCTAATGTTGGATTACAAGACTATTTTACAAATCATTCATTTTTGGCTAATACATATACGAAAACATAAGCACAAATGGCCTCCACTACAGCCATCTTTGGTGCATATTTGTGCACACCCAGAAAATATCTTTTTGAGCTGTTTTGCACTGATTCACACACAGAGATATTTCTACAGCCCTGAACCCCAGCAGTAGAGTCAAGCACAGGAAACATACAAGCTTGAAAGACTTGAGAGTGGTAAAAGCAAAACCCCGAAGGATGTTAGTTTTCAAACACAGATTCCTCTCAGAGCTCTAAATGTTGATTTAGGTGGAACCTTAACACCTTTTATGAAATTCATACATTCATCAGTATAGAAACCTAGATGTTTATATGAATCTGCATAGTTCTGTTTGATCCAACTTAAAACTAAAGTACTATGGGTAGAAGAGTAATTCATAAAGTAAATAAATTGTATTTTCTTTATTCAGATAAATAGTTTCAATATTTGACACTATTCATTAGTGTAGGATAGAATCTGTAGTTTGTCTTTAGATCGTGACAGTAAAAGAATGTTGTTTGCTTACATTCCCCTTCTGTACATTATCTCACAATTTAAAACTTTAATTTATTTTCCCAAATAATTATTATAAATTGCAAACAATATGGGAAAAAAGCATCACCTCATTTCACCCCTGATGAGGTTGGGAAACAGCTTGTGTGATGCTTCTTTAATGTTACTGTAGAGCTCTACCTCACCCCATATCCAATAAGACAATAAATCAAAAGATTCCTATTGATCATATAAAAAGGCTTTTTGAAAGCCAATAAAACATGCAAATGTTGACTTGTTTTCACTAATTCTATTTTTGATTCTTTTTTAACTAATGAAGCCATGAATAAGCCTTCCTTTTCTAGATACGACCTGAGCCTTTGGTTAAGTAGAGTACAGTTTGTCCCTCTGTAACTAAATGGTTACTTTATGGTATCGGGTTTGAGACACACAAAGTATATTTTGCCTGATTCAAAAAATAGTTAAAATATTTTGTGTAAAACTGCAATTTTCTTGAGGTGCTTTCCTCAATTTTGCTTTATTGATAGTCATTTGAACGTGACTATGTTGTGCAGTGCAGGAGCAAGATTTGGTTATTGGCAACAATTAATGATTATCAAAGATTATTAAAAATGAAATGAATCTTATTAATCGAGATTAATACTAACGGGGCACCACCGGGAAAACCCGGACCAATAACCAAATATTGGACATAGTCTCAAAGGGGTTTTCACTCAGAAATGCCAATATTTAGGAAATATTGTTAAATCTAGAGTGAACAGAGAAGGATTGGAGGTCGGCACTGACTCCCACAACCAGCTTTGTATCACGATATATGAACAGAAAAACACAAAGGAAACTTCTCATTTAAAAGATAACACGTGAGGGTCGGCCGGAAGGAAGTCTGTCGAGTGTAATGGCGACTCGTCGGTAACTTGTGACTTCACAAAGGAGAACAGCTGAGCAGGAGGTTCAAACTTCCCTGAGCTCAGGTGTTCATGTAAGAGTGTGTGTGTGTTAGTAAAGGAATAAAGAGGTAGAAGTGTTCAGCAGCAACGTTCTGGCGATGTGGTCAAGGGGCAGTATTTATCTGTGTTACGCAGAAACTCACTCGGCTCAGCTGATGAGCGACGTGAGTCTGGACCTTTAACTAACAACAACAAGTACTGGTCTCGATCACAAGTGCAGAGCAAGACAGAATTGATCCACTGCAGACGGATTGAATTATAGTTCACTTAAGTCTGGTGGCATCGAGACTAATAGAAACAGCACAAACATTATTCTCACAATATTGCAACAGCATCAGTTTCACACACACTAATTGCTAACATCTGCCCAGAGCTATAAGCCTCTTACTCTCTTGCAGGTAAAGCGGTGTGTTTAGTTCATACTTGGTGTCCTTTGTGCAGGCAAGGAGTTGTTGGTTAGCGGCTACCAGCGGCTAACGTGTCTTCTCGGAGAGATGGCTAGTCTTCGGCGAGGCGAAGTAATTCTGGGTCATGGCAGAGAATTAGTTAGTCGATTTTGAAAGAAGTAAGGTCTGTGTTCTTTCTTCTTGAAACGGGGTAGGACTCGTTAACTACCAGTTCTCGCATCCGAGGGCACCCGGGCAAGAGGGTCGATCTGTGATCTCGAACCAGGCTGAACTGTGTTTTCTCAACACACATGGGGAGAGCGGAGATCAGCTCGACCAGTGAGGGAAATCCGTAGGCCTAATAGTTAAATCGTGTACAGGAACTCCTAACTACAACTAGAGCGTTTGCCACGTGGGACGGGGTCTAATCTTACGAGCAGTTATTGGTGCCACTTCTATCGGCGAGGAGTTCGCTGGTTGTAGCGAAGGTCCAAGCCAGAAGTGTGAGTTTCAGGAGTTTCTGTGTTAATAAAACTTTGGTTGACGTCACGGTTTGGGACTGACTGTGGTGCATATTGCCCAATGGGAGCCGTGGATTTTGGGGGAACCCCGCTGGTCAGCTGACGCTGTGTGTGTTGGGGGTCGCTCATCTGGTTGGTTATCTGGTTGAGTTCTTTGTCTTCCTCAGCTAGCAACACGTGGTCTTAGCTGAGTTCCAGGTTTGGGTGAGCCTGTAGGCCTTCTTTGTACGCAGTCTATTGGTGAGGCACAACAACTATGAGAGAGATTATTTTTAAAGTCCTCATTTAACATATTCCCTCTTTAATATTTGGCTCTATATTACATTTGCCACCTCAGTAGTTGCCTTGTAGTAGTTAGTTATCATCATCATTTTCATTACAAATCAAATAAAGAAAGATAGTGAAAAATTAAAGGTAAAAACCCTGAAAAAGTCATGGAGAAACAGGATACCAATGCCCACATCCAAAGGACAGGACGGGTCACTGAATGGTTTAATGAGTATGAAAAATTATGTCAATCATATGCTGTTAGCTTCAAACTGACCATATTTCAATCCAACTGTACACCAATGGGAGATTTTGGGCTTAAGCGTTTGACAGAGCTCTCCACCACCATCATCAAAACACTAAATGAAAGAAACTTTTGGAAGCATGTTGTTCATCCCTCCAGTAGATTTCCAGAGACTTGGAATATCAATGCTAAAGAGCACTGAAGGTACTCTGGTGAATTGTGGTGGCCCAACACCTTTCTAGGACAAGTTATGTTGGGTTTTCCTTTAATTTTTCAATACATTATTTTCTATTATCATCTAACGCACTGCATGTTGGCTGGAGGAAAGACAATCAAAACTTGGAAAATTTTCAAGTTCCAGATGGTCAGCAAAGTCTAAAAATTATGATTTTGTGTCTGTGTCTGTCTGTGTTGGGGAAGGGGGTCGATTTTGTGGTTTTGTATTATATTAATCCAGCAGGAAATGTCTTCTGATTACCATATTTGAGCTTGAGTTATAAGTTGTTAAAAGCTTTTTTAAAATTATGTAACAAATGGAATATTACTGCCTGTCTGATCAAAACCTAAAGGTGACTCCTTGGCTCTGTGACTTAAATGTAATATTAATATATGAAGTAGAAATCAGGTGCCAATTAGTAACAATTGGCATGGCACTTTTTTGATATATCATTATGAGTTGTGTTAAAAGTAGTATTACAGCTTTAACAAAAACTAATCTGTTTCAGTTTGCAGGTTTTCTGTTCACACCAACACACTGTCCTGGTCCTCCAGGGAAGCTGGCGCTGTAGTCACACTGCAGCCCTCGATGTTTGTCACAGGGTAGTCGATTGGTGCAGGCCTCACCCTCCTGCCTGGCACACAGCTGGCAGCACCCACAGCTGTCTAACATCAGAGGAATGCCAAAAGGGCAGCGTGACATGGTGGCTGGACACTGACATGGTCCAGTACACAGCCGACACCGCACCTAAAGTCAGAGTAACATAAAAACAGCTGCTGTTTATACTGTTACTCTGGAGATTGTTGTACTTACTGTTCACTCTTCTTGTATTAAAATAGAGTCTGATCCTGATCAGGGGATTTGACATACATTTTACAGGTGATGTCTGAAAACCTCAGCATGTGACACAGAAACTATCTGCTGTTCCAGTGCTTCTTTTTCACTGGAGAGGTTGCTTTAGGTCAACCTGAGGCAGATTCATATTCTGTCTGTGTCTCTACTTCTTGTACTTTAGTGAGACATTTACACCTCTGAACCTGGCCTTAGTCTGTTCTTTTTACCTCAATCAAGCAGAAGGCACAGTGAGCCCTGTTTTCCAGGCCAAATGTGTTCCCAGTGGGTAGGTAAAGCTTTCACACAAAAGACACACATGACAACCACATGTTGTTATCACGACTAGATGCAAACACCAATGAAACTCGATGCCAAGAAAATGAAACAAAGGAGGTTAAATCCATGGTTTAACTACCAAACCTGCATGTTAAAGTAAACAACATAAAAGGCGAGAGGATATGGTGCTGTAAAAACTGTAAAACTCTATAAGAACATTTTTGTTTACTGACGCTCATTAGTGTTTGTTCCTATAGGAATGTAATGGACCACTGTGTGGAAGTATTGCACATTCACTGATAATGGAGAACTTCAATGCTGCAATCTACTTCTAGCTTTAAATTACAACATGTGTCAGAGCCATGTCCCACAATTTTTTCAAGAGACAGCATCATTGGGTGATTTTCAGGTGATGGTAACATATTAACATACCAGATAATGTATTTCCAAAATGTTAAATTTAAACTACCTAGTTTAAATGGTTTGTATTTCAAAAACCAACTCAGTTTTCATCCATCATATATGCTTTAAAAATGCTTTTTTTGTTTTGATATAAAAAAAAAAAAAAACATTTTGTGCTTATAATAAACTACATAAAACAAAATGAAATCATGTTCTCTGTCAGAGGTGAGAATGCACATTGAACAAATTCCATCACTTTGACATCTCAATCAGGCACATAATAATCTACACAGCTATATAAACAACATAATGACTGTACTATATTAATCTTTATCTTCTTAAATTTATGCAGTTTTTTTGGACAAAGGAAACAAAACTCAAGTATGGGAAAAAAACAAAAACAGTATAAAAACCTTATTCTTACTATGTGCATGTAAAAGTTTTCACTAAAAATAAACATTGTTTTGGTGTTCAGGAGAATATACCGGGGGGGGGGTGGATTACAGTGGTACATCACTACTTCACTGTATGATTAGAGAGAAAAGACAAGTAAAAAAAAATTTGGTCGATACTTTTGAAAATTTGATTCTAGCAGGCATGTTGGTCCAGCTGAAGCAGCTCATAACAGGTATGCTGTAGCAGAAAAAACCCCACAACTTTCTCAAATACAAAACTATGGAGGGGTTTTGTTTTCATCTGAGGAGGAAAAATTGTGATAAAGCCATGCAGTAATATAACATATAGATGTAGGTGGATCAAACATGGTTCATCTTTTTTGAGAAACCTAGTAATTATAATTTAATTCTTTTAATTACACAAAAAGAAAACAGGTTGTTAACTACATTTTTCAAAAAATTTAGTTTTGTTACTGAGTATGTACAGTATTGTTGGTATGAATATATGGAAGTATAAGTAGATATGTAGTATAATTTATTTCTCCTTTCCTCTAAAATGGGCAGTTACTTCTAGCTAGGAACCTGCAGGAATCCAATAGTATTTTATTGGTACCCGTAATTCATGGTCTGTATTATGAAGTGTTACTTTAAAAACTCCCCAAACTTAACAGCTGAAAAAGAATGTCCTTTGATCACAACCCCTTGATTTGTTTATCCCCTAAAAATCTCTTTCATGTCAGCCTGTTTTTTTTACAAGTAGCTGATTCCATGACTGGGCTACATGTAGCTTCCATCAAGCCTTACAGGATGGTTCCTATCTCATATTCCCCTCAAAAGCAAATTTTGATGCATAACTGTGCACACTAAAAATTGTAATGGCAGCTTGTTGCACTGATTCATGTAAAGATTTCCAAGGCTCTGAACTTCTTCTCAATAATTAAGCGTGGAATGCATCTCCTACACGTTCTTACTTCTACCAATGTTCCTCCCAAAGTTCAGACTCTTGAACCAGCAGGAATCGTAGCAGTTCTTGAAAAAAAGCAGAAAATTCTATAACTCAATCTTTATCACGATAGGTACAAAAAGCAGGCATTCACATTTCACACAAACCTTTAGCTCAACATATCACTGTCCAGAGATTCTGTGATAAGATATTCAAATAGTTACAGTATATTAATGATGCCACTGACAGAAGGAGGAACTCTGTGGCTAATAATAATAAAACCATCTTTTTTAGGATATGTATCTCATTTTGGCACATCTTACCTGGCTCATGATAAACAACAGAAAAAAAACCCAAGTGAGCATCTCTTCTGCCCATCTTCATCACCTCTGTCCTCCTTGCTCCTTCTTTTGCCCACTCTCACTCCTTTCTTCTTCTCTTCTGGAGAAGATGGATCTTTTAAAGCTGCCTAACTCCATTCATTTATGCTGTCTAGGTTCTGACGTCACAGGGAGTGGACTACAAAGTAAATAGTTACAGGAGAAGACTAAAAACGTCCAGGTCTATCTCCACATTCCTGTAGCAAACCTTTCCACTGACACTGCTGAAAGGTGCTTAGTTAGCCAACATATGTAAGGAAAGCTGATGAAAACGAGATAAGTTCAATGCAAATGTGGACTAATTTTTAGACCTGTTATCGCCCAAAAAAAAAATTAAAGAATAAAGTCAGTGAAATCTTTGCCTTTCATTTCTTTAACTTAATTTCCTTCTCTTTGTCTAAATTAAACACCAACAAAATTGCCCCTTTCTGTCAGTATCTCCAAATAAGATATCATACTTAAATTGATGTTGCAATAATAATTTTCTGAACACTCAGGAGTTGTGATTTCAACCATCTTAAAGATCAAATTTCAATATTCTCTCTCCCCTTTTAGACCTAGTTTGGTCCAGTGCCTGACAAAAAATTATGTCATTTTTTAACTGGCTGCCAATACAGTGAAATTAAAGCTGTGCTGATCCATATATTCGTACCAACAATACTGTACATGATATAATATGTGACTGACAAAAAGACAGTGAATAGTTTACTAGTACTTGTCATGTGTACCCATAACATGACTATAATTAAATGCTAATGCTTCACTATGTCTAATGGATGTGTTAACAGGCAACTGTTTGCAATCATGTTAGCCATATCAACTTAATAATGTGATGTATCATTTGAGTGGCTGTGTCTGAATTCCCTCCCTATTTAATATATTTTCTGTGTTTACCCACTGCTGTGAGTGTCAGCTCTTTATTCTCCATATAATGCCTTTCATAATATAATGAATCAGATTCCATACTGCCTGAAACCCAATTTACTCATCACTATCAAGTTGATTGCTTGTTATATAGGGAACAATAAACAGGTGGTTTCAGACACAGCTGATGTTGTGTTATTGTGTTCTGCTGCCCCCTAGTGGCTAAAAATATACATCAATGTTACTGTAAAAGTCTCAAAAAGTTCAGAATAGATGAGTAAATCCTATCACCCAAATAAATTTCAGTCAGTTTTAATATCAACAATATTATTATAGATTTCATTCATTAAAGCAGCTGCTGAACTGCTAATGCATTTAGCAGATGTTTGTATTTGACTGTATGTGTATTTTTGTTTGTGTGGGCCAAATGTATATCAAGATGTGAATGACTGCCAGATTTGTGTCTCCACCTAGCTTTTCAATTAGATTGATAAAAAGAATTGGAAACAACCTCTTTTTTATTTTCTACACGTGGACTCTTTCCTTGACTTAGTAAAATCATAGTCAGGGGGAACTCTTATGATGCACCGAGCTCCCCTTTTGACCTCCCCTCCTCTCTCCCTGTGCCCATTAATATCTCAAAAATGCTTGTTATTAACTGTTCTTCCTCTCTCCTGCAGCTCTCTCTGTTGGTTTCTGCAGGTTTTTCTGCCTCTGATGCTGCTGAGTCTGGATCCATGGTTGCAGATCCATCTACTGCCCCATGAGCCTGATCAAGACCTACTGCTTTAATATTTATGATTACTACTGTTACCATTTAATCTTGTCCTATTAGTAATATTATCAGCCCTGTTAGTATAATTATAGTACATATATATATATATATATATATATATATATATATATATATATATATATATATATATATAGCTATTAGTCCCATTATTATGCATTGCTCTCTCTCCTCCCTCCTGCCCCCCATTGCCTTTCGCTCTCTAAACCCAGTCATTTGAGGCAGACAGCTGCCTACCAAGCCAGGATCTGTTCAATGTTTCTACCTTTTAAAAGGGAGTTTTTCATTGCCGCTGTCACCAAGTGCAATTGGCACATGACAATTGGCATGTGCTTTTGTGCCCCCGCTCCATGCAGTAGATGTCTACCTTTAGCTGCACCAAACATTTTAACAGTTAGCATGTGCACAGTTAAGTATGCTTAAAGGGTACATATTAAAGTGCTTAAAAACTATAACAAATGAGGAAGATGAGGTTAAAACATCACCAGTAAATACATCCAATAAATTTATATATTGCATCGCATAAATTTATATTTCCTCTTCAAAATAACATAACTTCTTGGTTTGTGTTGGCTCTTCTCGGTTAGCATTTGCCTAGTGGCTAGCACATTAGCAGTCAAAAATTATCTCACAAGTTCAGATGTGAACTTAAATCCAGTATTTTATTAGGTCCATAAGGCTCAGTTGTGTTCAATTCATAAATCCAGAATGCCTCCCTTCTTAAGGGTTGATTAATCAAATTCCCCGTTTCTGATTGGGTCACACTCTTTCAATGCCAATATATTTGAAAGAAGTAACTGACATGTTTTTTTTCTCTTTGTAGAGCCTAACAATTGTGTAATCCATGTTTTCCTTTCTAATGGAAGCCTCTCAGCAACTTTCAGTGTGAGATTGCACTTTCTTTGACCTATATACATTAGGCAACATGGGTGTTTCAAGATATAAATGTGAGACATAAGAGACAATTAAAAACTTATTTTATATCGTATTTCTTTCCGAATGAAAGTAATTAAATGTTTGTACTATTAGTTTGTGTAGGTTCCTTATATAGAGACAACTGACAACTATATTTCTGACATTTCTGACTCTCTTGCATACAATATTCAGAAAAAAAGTTATTTTGTTTTCAGTGTGTTTAGAGGGTTGATTTATTAATTCTTCCCCTTCTCTGTCTGGTCATATCCCCTTTAAAATGTTGAGACATTTTTTTAGCCTTAGTTTGATACCCCTCTTCCTCATTACATATTCCTCTCTGACAAACTGACCATATGGGCTTTTGCTTTTATGGTCAGGGTGAAAACTTGTAGAATATAAAATGGGGTTTCTGTCAGTTTCTTTTCAATAAGTAGATGGCTTGAATTTCAATAACAGTGATCAAAAGATTCAAAGAACGTTTTTGTTTTCCACAACCTAATTAATTCAATTTCTAGTCCAAGTATTCTTATTTTGGACATTCATATCATCTTCCTGGCTTTTGGTGCACATGACCACCATGTCTGGATCAGGTGCTTGGGCCATACTGACACCCAGGGCATGCTGTTTGGGTCAATGAAGTAAAGTACTCTTTTAACAACATAGTAATGACTGCTGAGTACTCATGTAGTAATTTAGTATTGACTACTGAGTAGTCATGTAATAATGTAGTAATGAATACACAGTACTAATGTAGTTTAACTAATCTGTAAAACGGTAAATGGGCTATACGACTGAATACCGACATAATAATATAGCAATGTCTACCAAATTCCTAATGCAGTATGCAGTAATGTAGTCATTACTCATATGATAATGTATCAATGAGTAGTACTGCTGTAGAAATTTAGTATTGACTACTCGGTACCCATGTAATAATGTAGTATTGACTACTCAGTACTCATATAACAATGTAGTGATGACTACTCAGCACGCATATCATGTAGCAATGACTACTGAGTACTAAAGTAATAATATAGCAATGACCATTGAGTGGTGATAATATGGTTATGACTACTGAGTAGTTACATAATAATGTGGAAATAAATACTGAGTACTCATGTATTAACGTAGTAATTACTACCAACTTCTGCAGTAATGTATTAGTGTCTACTGAGTACCAATGGGTCAGAAAATCAACATTTTGATGTGTGTCACAGCTTGTGTGATCCCATCACAAGCTAGTCTGCAACTGTAATGGTTAAGAGATACCTTGCTGAACCCAATACTGGCTGAATCAAAGATCCACTGAAATACTGGGAGAGAGAGGGATAAGTTTATCTTTGCCTTTACATTCTTGCCATGAAGTTGGAGAGTTGAAAGGGGAATTTCTAAGTGTTTTTCCAGAAGAAATGTTCTTTGCACATTGACTACTCAGTTTTCACAGAGTTCAAATTCAGATATTGAACCTAACTTAAATATCAATACATGTGGTACATAGAAAATGTTGATTTCCTTTACAGTAATCATTACAAAGATAAACTACAGTCATGGTTTCCCTTAGAGTGATATTTAATTTGTAAAATACAAGAGTTTGTGTTTGCTTATTTTACATCCTGGCCAGTAGATCTTGTACTAATAATAAGAAAGCATCAAGAAATGAATAATTTCTCAAACCACTTTGCTGGAATGATTCAGTGCTTTATCTTACTGTCACTACCAATAATCACGTCGAGAGTGAAGTATCACCAATTTATTTCCTCCAAGTTATTCTTGTATGAATATGTGCACAGGGAAGGGTAAAATGGACACGTCGCGATAACCATCATGGAAGCAACATGCTTTATAAATTCCTCAAAAGTCTAGCTTTACTGAATCCCTTCACACACCTCCTCCACACTTGAATCACTGTAATACAAATGTTAAGAATTCAGACCAATGAAAGGTATTTCCAACCTTTATTGAAACTGAGCTCTGATATGTACAAAGTCAGCAATAAAAAAAAAAAACATGTTCTGATTCAAGCAAATGGCTGTAGTTACATGTAAAACCAAGGACTATAAATTCTCCTGAAATATAGGGCCAGATAATCCATGTCAACATAAGATCCAACTGTCTAGTATACGATCTGTCAGGATAAGAGGCAGAGGATTAAAACAAAATCAGCCAGACCTGAATCGTTCCACAGTGTATCCAGGGAGGCAGGGTTGCATAGAAAAGTGTTGCATGTAAAACAAGTGACTTATTAGTCATTAGAGTTTAGTCAAACCTAGTGCTGCTGCACAGATTGACAAGTACATTATCCCAACACAAGAGGAAAGCACCTAGAGGCATTACATGGACATGGAGGGGGAATTTTTTAAGGTTTCCTTTTATATTTTTCATATTATAAGTACATCCAAATTAAAGTAAACACAAGCAGTTCCTCAAACATGTTAATAACATATTTAGAATACATTACCATTTGCTCATCTCCAGTTAAACATTATCATCTCTACCCATCACAAATAATCAAACATTTGCGAAACAAAGGTGGGGGAAATGAGGTGCATTTTTCACAGAGGTTCAAGCATTTAACTTTAACATCATTGCCTTTGTTGAGCTAAAGGTGTGTAAACATCTGTATCAGTGTAAACCTATTTCTCAAAATTTAGCAGTAAAACAAAGTCAAGCAACTGACAGAAGTCAAAAGCTGTGTTACTTATGTAATCCAATACTTTTTAAACACATTATCACTTAAAGTAGAATTGGCCACACCTGTCAAATACTGAGATGACATTAAACAAAAAGCTATTGCTTTGAAATCTGCCAGGATTTGTTTTTAACTGAGGAATGTCTATGTTGGAAAAATGAATCAATGGCTCAGCAAAGAAAAGTTGAAAATGTGTAAAAACACGAGGTAGTACAATGAATGAGACAAGGATTCTTGTCAGGGGTCCCGGTGTAGTTGAACAAATGAAAAACTTAAAATTAAAAATTTCTCTCAGATTATGCAGTCCTCTTACCTTTGGTTTCAGGGCAAACAATATCAACTGAGTTACAATATTCAGCTGTGGTTTATTGTACAAATATCCCACAATGCTTTTACACTCATTTTTTACATTCCATTTTTGAGCAACACCTATATTAAGAATGAGAGACAATTCCTGTTCATAACAGTTTAGAACCCATTATGCACCTTACATGGTGTGAAATCAATCTGTGGCTCTGCTCCTGGAGGGCATCTGTTCAAAAATAAAGTCTTTAATTCCTTTTCAAAGCCAATTCCACTCAGCAAATAAATGAACAATGGAAATGAAATGATGTTGATGCATATGTCACCCAAAAACCGCACGAGAATTTTGAAAAGTTATATTTTCTTTTTTAGAGGGAGGATGGGGCAATTAATTATAAAGATCATATACACTGGATAATGAATCTAGAGTGCCAAATCAAAGAAAAATGCAGCAGCTAGTCGAATTCTACTTGACTAGCACTCAGTTTCAAGGCACCATAGGTATAAAGAATTGTAGTTGAAATTAAAGTTTCCATTAGGTCTAATGACTGATTACCAAATAACTTTCTTGTTGTTTCTACTCAAAGGCAAAGCAGTGGGCAAAAATAAAATAGGGCATATGAACAAGAACATGCTTATGGCTTTGCAAAATGTATTAATAACAGATTTATGAAACATTTATGCTACTAAATAGTGTTAAATATCAAAAGGAGCACATCATGCCCCCCCCCCACAAATTAAGAAATTAAAAGTTATCAAATTTGATCTGGGCTTTACTTCCCTATCTTTAACACTCAAGCAAACAGGAAATTACATCCAACTGGTCCACGAGAAGCCTACAGCTAAATGAATCTCTTATACCGACACTCTGCCTTCCATCTTCAGGGACCAAGTCTGCCAGCATATATGACCACTAAGTGGATGGATGGTTTGCACCTTAGAGACGTGGCAGGATAAAGGGGTAAGTGTAAATGCCAAAAAAGTACCAAAAAAATGTGTAGAATCTTTTTAAAGGACTGTAGAATTAGAGGATGGTCCTGCGTGGAAAGGACTGAGTTTCCTTTGAACCCCTTTGACAGACTAATTAAAACATAATCACAATGTGAAAGTAAAATCAGGAACACAAAACCAAGGCTCGCTCGCTCGCTCTCTCTTGCTCTCTCTCTCTATATATCTTTATCTATATATATATCTATATCTATATATCTATATCTATATATTGATATATCTATATATAGATATATATTTATAGATATATCTATATATCTATATATATCTATATAGATATAGATATCTAGATATATATCTAGATATCTATATCTATATAGATATATATCTATATACACACACACACACACACACACACACACACACACACACACACACACACAAACACACACACATACATATATATATATATATATATATATATATATATAAAATTTCTAGAATCATCCCGTGGCTAAAAGGGTTGAGTGATACGAAAATTTCTACCGCGAGACAACAGAAATTTGTTAGGAATTCTGTCATACTGTTAACACTTAGGTAAATATGCCTTTAAAGGCGCTATTTGCATCAGGGCATTGCAGTAAATACTTTCAATCAATGAGCAGGACATTTTTATGAGAACACTGAATTTTAATTTTTTTGCATATTTTTAAATGTTTTTTTTTTTTAATTCACTGGGTTTGGCCAAAACAGTCTCAATCGAATGCCTTGAAAATTTATTATATCATGATATATACTAATATTGCAATATAAAATACCATGACAGAGGTTTTTTTTTTTGTTTGTTTTGTTTTTTTACAGATCACCCACTCCCCACACTAACCATGATTCATATGTAGTGTACCTCTTTGTAAACCGACAGATTTCTGGAGATTTTTGAACCCAAAAACAGAATGGGGGTCAAATCTCACTGGGGCAACACATGGCACTGATGTTTACTAGAGCACTGTTGAAAAGTTAGGCAATCAACAGGAGATACACCAACACAGGGCAAGTATTGTCAATACAGTAAACATCTAACATAACAGCTGACTTCAGACAACCTTCAGAAAAATAACAAAAATAACAAAAATATCCATCACATGACAGTTTCCAGTAGCAGTGTGTATCTGACATTGCAGTGTTTTTATTATGTATTGTCAAAGTGCCAGACACATGGAGACCATCCCCCCTGTAAACACACTTATATAAACTCATGCTACAGCTTAGCTTCAGTTTAGAGTCAATCGAAGCACTGCCCTTGGTTCAGCACAGGGGTCTCATGTTTACTGAGGGGATTTTCACCAGACATATATTCTTTGATGGAGGAATGGCTACATCACTTTAACATTGCTTCCCACCAAGCAGCAGATGTAATGTTTCTTGCTTTATTACAATATTCAGGGAGGGAAAAAAGTCTCTATCACAACTTGTAGATGACCTCAATGTAAACAACTTCAAAGAAAACAAAATCCAATTTCAGTATCTTAAATGCAGGAGTAACTGCTTTCCTTTGTTTCTCCTTTATCTTCACAGTCTTAAGAATAACATAGGGAGACCCTCACTGATGTAGCAGCTCCAGGTGGTACCACAGATCTGCACAGACAAGAAAAATAACTTCCATTAGAAAGTGAAACCACAGCAACAGGCAAAAATCCTAAATGTTAGTTTTTCTGCATATGTGGAACATGGTAGCCTAAAATAGAAAGAAAAAAGCATATGGCTTTTGTGTTGCTAGTTGAAATCTCTGGAATGGCTGAGAATATCCAAAATCAGGATTGTACCCTCTTGTTTCAGTCATATGTTGAGGTAGGGGAGAATTCTGATTGCAGGCCTGCCGCATGTATAACCTGGTTACTATAGTACATGTAAGATGTCCGATCACCTGTGTAACTTGGTTTCTCGGAGTAGCCAGGTTTCTTGTGTGCACGTAATACCCTGACTGTGTTGTCTGTAATCAGTTTGTGGCAATTAGACAGTTGGTAGTACTGACCAATGCTTGGTTCAGAGCTACATGACAACAGCTACTGGCCAGATGGACATTATTGACTCCTAGGTTAATATTTATAGTGACCTGCGATCTTTTTTTTTGGCACCAACATTAGACCGAAATTTCCAGAAATGCACAAGATATACAAAATTCTAATGTGAATACTGTCATGACATTTAAGAAATTGTTTAATCGGGAAAATTCATCAACATAGAAAACACTTATTAACTGCAGCTCTAAAATACATCAAAGCTCCTCAAATGGGTGATCTTTTCAAATGATTTCAAAAGATGTAACCTAGAAGACCTTACACAGTTTAAGAGTTCTATAAATTATCATTCTGCTGCAGTACAAAGAAATAAATCTAATACTGATCACATAACTAAATTCAACCAGTGATTTTGATTTGATGGCTTCTGTGGAATATGTAGCCACATTACATCATGATGACAACTTTGTACTCTAACCACTCTGCCTTTGAAAATCTATATATTAATGAACAGTGTGTGTTTTGTGTTTGCATCATTTGTTGGAGGAGCACAACAAAAATAAGCTCTTGCACTGTGTCTACAGGACATGATAGGACTAGAACCGGCAGAACTTTAGCCAAAGGCTGCACTGCCTCCACCAGTCATGTAGTGACGTTCAGTTGATGAAATTTTTGTGGTTTTGCCTCTTTACACCATCACAATGGATTCCAAACAAAGCCGCCGAGTGGTGGCTGTGATTGAAGTGTAGACTTTAAGCTTTAATTCAAGGGGTTTATAAGCAATATAGCTTTAACTTTTAGGGAAATACATTTTTATACATAGTCCCTCATTTTCAGCAGGATTTGAACAATTGATAAATTATCAGTTTCATGGCTAGGTGTGGCCTGTTCCCTTGTTACTTCATGAAAAATTGTGGGATAAAAGGTCTGGAGTTGATTCCAAGTCTTGAATTTGCATTTGGTAGCTGTTTATGGGAACTTTTAATATGAGTTCAAAGAGGGTTCTATGCAAATGAAGGGGGCCAACACTTTGCTGAAAAAACAAAACAAACCTATCAGACAGATGTAAGAAAGTTTAGGAGTGGCCAAATCAACAAATTGGTTCATTCTTAAAAAGAAGGAATGGACTGATGATCTCAGCAACACCAAAAGGCTTGGAGGACCACTGAAGACAACTTAAGTGGATGATGACAGAATTCTCTCCTTGGGAAGAAAAACCCCTTTCACAACATATAGCTGGGTCAAGAACACTCTCCCGGAGGTTGGTATATCATTTCAAAGTCTAAAAGAAACGCTTTCATGAATTTAAATACTGAGGTTTTTCAACAAGGTGCAAACCACTGGTAACAATTAAGAACAGAAGGGCCAGATTAGACTTTGCCAGAAAACATCTAATAAAGCCTGCACAGTTCTAGATAAAGATTCTTTGGACAGATGAGACCAAGATTATCTCATACCAGAATGATGGGAAGAGAAGAGTATGGAGAAGGAAAAGCTACCACAACATCGCATGGGCATGAATGGCTGCAAATGGAACTGGGTCACTGGTATTTATTGATGGTGTGACTGCTGGTAGAAGCAGCAGGGTAAATTCTTAAGTGTTTTGGGCTATACTGTCTGCTCAGATTTAGCTAAAAGCTGCAGAACTGATAGAATGGTGCCTCAAAACGTAGATGGATAAAGACCCAAACCAAAGCATTCTCTCAAACAGAAGTTTTCTCCAAAATGTATAACACAACACTATCAGCTCTTTGCCCCCCAATACATTACAGGCAGAAAGGGAGAAAAAGAAACTATTGTTACAGCTGTTATCATTACTACCTGGGGAGTATGCGTGAACATTAATGGTTTGTTAGAGTTCCATTTAACAATGTAACGAAGCTTGCAACAAAAGTATTCCTCGTCAGCACAGCCCACAGCATCGCTCATTATAAATTAAACATTAAACATCAAGCAATGTTAAATTAAACAAATCAAGCATATAAATTAAACTTCAGGATGTTCTCCTGAAGTGTGATTAAATTCACTGTGACAATGGTAAAACGGTGCAAGCAAAAGTAGTAAGCTAGGCTAACACAAAAGCACAGCATGTCATGCATGACAACACAAACTCCTTAATGGAGGAGTAACGCTGACCAATTCTTCCTGTCTAATGTTGCACACCACAAAGGTTCAGCAGAGAGCAATCCTAAAATTCCCTATCAGCTTGGCCTGTTGCATGTCCTATTGACGTATCAGTAAACTAAGTTAATCAACAAAAAGAAGGACACCGTGAATTAAACCATGCTGATTGGATAATCAGTACAATGACACATCTGAGAAGCAGTGTTGGAAGTATTTTGGCATCTGCACTGTAGGGGATAAATTTACCAATAAATTAAGTTATCTGGCTTGCATCCGAATGAATTCAAATTTATTACATGTAAGGTTGAAATTGAAGCAACAGCCCGAACAAATTGAAAGAATTTTCTGAGCACATACCTGTAGCACCACCCTTAAGACAAATTTAGCATGGTTAACCTCACTATTTCTCAGTCTCTAAGAAAGAGGAGGAGAAAGGCAAGTGAAATGGTACTTTGCATACTGGGCAATAGTATAGTATCTCTCCTAGTCCCTTCTTTGTTTGCAAAACATCTGACAGTAGCTCTGTTATAAGCTAACAATGTTTTCCGTGAGGAGACATTGAAGCTCCTTGGAAGATTTCAAAGCCAGCTGGTTTACACAACCTGAAAAATGTGTGTGGCATACAGACAGCTGGGGAGACATCGCTAACATTTTATCAGGCTGATTTGAACCAGTCTTACAGTACAGCAGCGAGGACGTGAAATTTGCAGCAGCCTATAAACACAGATGTGCTGAGTCAGTGCAGTAATGCCACATTGCTGCAGCAAATAGTCATAGGACTTGTTTACAGCAGTGCCCACTGCAGAGGGCCTTGCCTGCTGAACACAAGCGGTCACATGCTAACTGACAATCACATCTGCTATGTTGAAAGATATAAATGTATCACATCAGAATAAGAAAAGATAAAATCTCCCACCTTTTATAGAATATATCAACATAAAAACACAATTTTGTCTGACTGGAAAGTAAATTAATATGAAAAGCAGAACTATAGCAACAGAGGGTAAAGCTGACATGTTAAAAGACAGTAAAGGCGTCTATCCAGCAAGCTTTAAATGAAGCATGAGGTGTAGGGGGGCGGACCCACACTAGATAGATAGATAGATAGATAGATGGATAGATGGATGGATAGATGGATGGATGGATGAATGAATGATGGATAGATGGATAGATAGACAGATTTTTTTTTTTTTTTTTTTTTTTTTACAGAGGTCACAGGGCTGCTATTAAACACACTGACAGGCCAGCTGACTCTGGAGCCACAAACACATCCAAATAGCCCAGGAGGTCCTGCACCCCACCTAAAATTGACACAGTTTACATTTCTGACAGCATGTTGGTCTGTCAACCACTGTACTGAGGATCATCATCAGCGGTGAAGGAGCTGTAGCCTCTGGTTAATCCTATAGCACAGAGAGTCCTTTGTTAAATCTGGCCTGCACCATGTGACAGGACTGATGCGTTTAGAGATGTGTAGCCACTTGGCTTGCCAGTCACAGATACAGTCTGTGCCAAACAATGCTGTCACAGATTTTCCTAACTTACTCCGTTGCATAACTGACTTAAATGGGGCTCAGGCAGGGATTTAAAGCTATACCCTGCAGCTTGTATAGACAACATTTTTAATTACTAGTGCTGACTTATCACTTTCATGTAGCATGGGAATTTGGCTTACAGATTCATGGTCTGGATTCATCCTCTGCCACATGAGTGCAACACAACACACGCTGTTGCTGATAGTAGCACTACTTAACTTACCATGCCAATATGCTCTCAACTGCAAAGCCTGGACTGTGATAGACCGTTTTAAAAGTCATTCATGTTCTCATAGGAGGAGTCATCTCCCCTGAAGTCTGATTCTATCCAGTCTTTTACACTGAATATACTACTGAAAATTCTAAAAAATGAAGATAAAGCCTTATAATAAGTAGGGTAGTTCACCCAAATCACATACACACGTACACACCCCTACACCTTATCCTTGGGGGAACCTACAACAAGGACATAATTTAAGTGCTGAGGTTTTGATTCTGTCCAGTGTTAAGACCTCTGTTACCACTTAAATACAAAGTTGAATGGAATTTAGTTGTGGACCATAAAAACTCAACACCATTTGTTTTTTCAGTGATGACGTCCCAGTTTTGTGGGTTTTTTTTTTTTTTTTTTTTTTTACTTTTGGTAAGATATGGTCCCTGATGAAAACTGTTGACAGTTTTCACTGAGGACCTGAGACACTTACTGGAGAGAGACCTTACTTTTGAATTTGCAGATCTTTTAAAGTATTCCTAAACTCCAAACTGCAGCTAAGCCAATGAGAACACAAAAGCCCCAACATAATGGGGAGAAAGTTGCCAATACATAGACCTGAAGAGTTTTTGCTTGCTGTAATCATTTCTGCAGTTCACACTAAATTGAGTATACCGAGTTAGACAAACCAAATGGTCATTTTCCAAAGTTAGTCTTTTTAGTACCATATTTCCTCTTTGTGTTAAAATCCCTCCACTGCAGCTCAACATTGTCCAAGGAACTCAAAGTCGGAATTCTGTACTTGAAACACTGCAAGATACTGACTTGAGAGAAGTGTGATTTTTTTTACCCCATTACCTCTGTTGGAAAGCATGGTAGGAAAGGAACTTTTGTTTTTTGAGCATATGGATGTGTCTGATTTAATGTCATTCATTTGTCTCTCATTTGAACTGCTCTAATTGATGGTCACACTGACTAAAAATCAATGTTTTATACAGTATTCTTTGCGATGTACACAGAGTAAAGGGAGGTAGAAGGTTCAGTAGGAAATTTAGTAGTGAGTTAGTGTCGTTAATGTCTTCAGGTGTTTTTGGAGTTTAGATACTTGTTAACATCGGTAACATATTACAGCTTCTAAAAGTAATTATGATAAGCAGACAAACTGCCAATCATTCATCATGAAGTCAAGCTCTTTTAATATGTAGTATGTGAACACGTTTGTCCATTTGCACCACTGAAGTCATTAATACAGTTACAAGACAAATATGAACATAAACATGCGGGGGAGCTAAAGGGGGTAGAATGACATGCAGAAGTGTAGAATGACATGCAGAAAGCAGAGCGGGAGAAGGTCAGCTGGGAATGTCTGTAACCCCAACCCCCGCCCTGCTCACATAACATACACTCATTACCATCCCCCTATAAGAGAAAGACACATGACAGAAGAATAAACAAAGTCAAAAGGTGTAACACAAGGTTTTTCACACATACAAGACAGTAAGTTAGTGATTCTAGCTCAGTTATGGAATGAGCAGCTAATTATCATTAGTACAATCCATGTAAAAAAAAATCCCAAAAAACAGGAGTAGTCAGGACACGCTTACTAAGCCTCTTTTAAACACAAGCATCTGTATACTGATGGATCTGTGGCCCTGCAGCCAGGGGGAGGTGAGGGCTTTGGTTCCATAAGATGTGCCCTGGTTAGCTCCAGCAACAAACATTCACATGCTTATCCAGGCAAGATGACTGACAGCACAAGCGCAGATACACAACAGTTAGTCACTGCAGTTTCTAAGTATGACACGCCAACAGCAACCCCACCCTCACTCTTTACCATTCACTTGCAAAAATAAACTGCATGGAACTGTTACATGTCACCGCATGTCACACTGCAAATGTCATTTACTTTGACTGACTGACAGCAATCAGAACAGAACTGAGCAGTCCCGAGGACAAAGGTTCTACTCCAGCAGAGATATATGAACCATCTTGATGGGATATTCAGTGCCTTAGCAATGGCAAAAATGTAGTGAAAAAGTACCAACTTCATGGATGTTTGGATGAGACACTGCCATCATTAGTGTCTGTCAGTTCTGATTTGATTGGACCGGGTTAAAAACCAGGTTGAAAAAACTAACTTGTACAACCTGTTGTCTGGCCACATTGAAAATCAGTGGGGTATCAATCAATATTATTTGCTATTTTCAGGAACCATATGAATTTCAGCTGGTGCATATTGGTCGGCTCAAATTCTGATGATATAATTAAATATAAAATAATGAGGTTTAATATGCTGCAAATACCAGCTTTTCATTTTTATTTATAATTGATTTGGGATAATAGGACTATCATCCTAAAACTGAAAGGAACAGTTTTATATAAATGAAAAACAGAGAGCTAGAGAGAGATGTTCAAGCCCTGACCCCCCTCTCACCTCTGTAAAGTTGGCCGACCACAACATGAACAGGGTCTAAATGTTAGATTGTCGGTTTTGGAGAAGTTACAGGAATGGTCAGACTCAGCCCTAGTCAGGAGGAAGGTCACAGAGCAAGGTTGGTTGTGTGCTGAGCCATTCAGGTCAAGCACAGGCGCATGTTTAACCCACGACATTACGTTGGTTTGGAAGTGGTCTAACACAGCTGAAACTGGCCACAGTGGAACAGCTCGTGATATTTTGCTAGCATTTACCAAGCACACTGAGGCACTCATTTCTCACTCATTCATGCTCACATTTCACCTGGAACTAGATAGCATGGCAGGTGATCAGAACACTCAGTTGTCAGCTAAGGAGATGACACAGCAAAATTGACATGATCAGTGGCTCAGTCCTTTGTTACCAAGATTAATGTGATCAGCAGTTCAAATTCCCCATTTTCAAATCTAGGTGTTTTTAAAAAGTTGGTTAAACCAAACTATTGTGGAAAAAAAATTTTGATTGTTAAACTTTCTAGGAAGAATGCTTTTAGTCTTAGTGAATGTCAAATATTAAATATAGAAAACTGATTGATTTTTTCTCCTACTGCAGAGTAAACAAATCATCTTGTGTAAAGGCAATGAATTGTTGAACTTATTAATGTCGCTTTTAATCTACAGCTTTCAAAGACTGATATAGATTATCTAAAGGAACTTAATAAAAAAGTAATGGTTGAACCAGTAACTGAACCATACTGCATGCTTTAGATTCCAATGTTGTACATTATATTTATTAAATTATATTTAAGGGGGCAAAGTCTTTCGGCTGCATGTGAATACTGCGCTATAATCACTGGGAACCACCTAAAAAACTGTAGTACTACCTCTATAACTGGAAATCCTGAGATATTCCTAAAAAATGCAGGTAGTTTAACGTACAGTTCAATAAAAAGGTCAGAGATGTCATGGGGCAATTATATAAAGATAAAGACATGAGTACCTGTAAAACAATCTGGTTGAGGGTCATGTAGCACACATAACCTGGTCCATTCTGGCCTGCAGCTCAAAAGCATCGGGCCGGTCCTGAGGGTTGACCGCAAGCATGTCCTGAAGCAGCTTCTTCACTCCGTCAGACATGCACGACCTGCGTTTCTGTGGGATGCTCAGTACCATCTTTGGATTCTCTAGCAATGCCTCACCCACGGGCACAATGTCTGTTCCTTGTCTCACATATGTTCCCAGCAGTTCTCGCTTAGACTCTGCATCAATGAAAGTAATTCTCTCCAACATGGCCCAGATGATGATACCTAGGGCAAATATGTCTGCCTTGGCTGTGTAATGGCCCTCCCACACTTCAGGAGCCATATAGAAGTCTGAGCCACACGCTGATGATAACCAAAACTTGTTGACATTGACGATTTTGTTCTTATCTTCGCCTTCTTTGCCTTCACTGGCATTACCCAAACCAGCACAAACTTTACTCAGGCCGAAGTCAGCCACCTTAAGGACTGGAGTCCCTGACTTCTCTGAGATGAGGATGTTGTCAGGTTTGAGGTCTCTGTGGACAATGTTGTTTTCATGCAGGAAAGCAACTGCACTGGTCAACTGGAGCATGAAGCTGTTGTTGGTTCGTGGGTTGGGCCTCCGAGACAAGATGAACTGGTTGAGGTCACCGCCCTCACAGAACTCCATGACGAACCAGAGGTAACAAGGCTCCTCTGGAGGACTCATTACTCTCTCCCCTGAAACAGACACACAACAGTCATTCACACAGTGATGAAATGCTTCAGTACTCTATGCAGTTACATATGAAAAGAGGGATCTGTTTTACTAAATCCAAAGTGTAGCTTATTGATGATTTGGACATTCAGCTGAGACAATACATGAGGCCAGCAAATATAGATATGGTTTACTAATTACTGTTGTGAAATAATTAGCCTTTTCTAAAAACCCAGTTAATATGCACTCTGACTACCTGACCAAAGGTATAGGTGCCACTCAAATCCCACTGGACATGCCCTCTCTTTCTCTATCAGGGTGGTTCTGGAAAATGTTTCACGTGGAGGGGTATCCAAATTACAATACAATTAAGAATTTTCAGACTTTCTTTAAGAGTTTCTTCACCGTATCACTAACATAATTTGGCATATATCATAGATCTCGAGGGCAGAAAAGTTATAAATTTGTCATTAAGTAAATAACTAAGCAAAGAAGGGCAATATTCATAACCCGCAGACCTTTTACATCGCTGAAAACCAGTCCCTACAGGAAGCATATTAAAAAGATCAAGAAGATATAAGTGCACATAGCTGGACACTTGTGGGCAACAATAAATCATTTGTGGTTTGGAGTAATAGTGGGGATAAATTACTGTCTAGTTACCATAACGTGAAAACAAACGCACTCGATAATCACAACGGAAGTAGCACGGCACATGAAGAAACCCTAAAGCTAAAAGAAACCCTAAGCTAAAACTTTGTTGATGTGATGGATGCGACAGAATTGCGGTGATTGTCAGTGGATTGTGAAAAATACCTCTGAACACAGCAAACCCAGTAGACTCCATTTTAGTGAGTCCGAGCCTCGGGAGCTGCCTCACAAAGCCTGCCCATCCCCCCAGCGAGTCAGTGTCATGGCGACAACAACAATTCTACTTGAAAGGAAATTTTATAAGACAAAGCTAAACACAAAAACTAAGCATTACAGTCTCGCGGATTTCATTTGGCCTTTGAAAGTTAGCTGCAGGGTAAGGCAAAAAATGCAAACGCAAAAGGAAAACCACCAGATTAAACATCCCCCCCTGGCCTAGCTAAATCAAATGACCATCATGATGAGACTGATAACACTCACCGAGACAGTTAACTGATAACTTTAATGATCAATCATGAGAAGAAGACCCCAGCATTACCATATACACCGTATGATCGCAAGTACAGTAAAGCAGCGTCTAAATCTGAGGAACTACCTACTGCTTTGGATAAGAATATCAAAACCGCATTGAAAAATCTTGGAAATTACGTTTACGTCTGATATATCAGATGACCACCAAAGTATTTGCTCAAACAAAGCAATTTCTTAAGTTTCAGAGCTGCTCCTCGAATTCGGCATTCGGCAAACCAACAAGCGGCGCTGGGCACTCTCCAGACCAGAGAAGTGACTCAGCTCAAACGCGCACCACTGGGCAATTACGGAGACTCACCTTTTAGCGAAGTCTCCACCAGACGCAGGTACTGTTTGGACAGTTTGTTCCCGTGACTCATTTTCTGGGCCATACCGTTCCTCTGCAGGACACACTCTTCCAGCTGCACCACATTTTGATGCCGTTTCTCCAGACTTGCCAGCGCCCAGAACTCCTGCAGGGCGAGCTCCACGTTTTCCGGCGCGTCGCATCGCAGTTTCTTCACAGCAACTTTAGCACCGGACCTACGGGCCACCGCCTCGTACACCACGCCGTACGTACCCCTTCCCACCTCCCGCAGCAGGCTGTAGCGGGGCGACATGACCCTCCGCTCCATGCTGCCCTGCTTGAACAGGCCGGTTTCCTCCTCCATGTCATGGTCTTCTTCCGTGTTTCCCACGCTCAGACACCGCAGCACACTGGACTCGTCAGCTCGTGCTCCGGGTTGTTGTCTGCAGCTGGTTCGCGCGCTCCTCGTGCGTCTCCGCCAGTTATCACCGCCAAATGTCTCCATACGTCCCCGTTGATCACTCGCGATTCAGATATTAGATAAAATAAGTGTCCACATGTTGGCGACAACAGCTGTGTCGATGCGGCTCTTCGCTCTCACTGGACGGTGAAAACAGACAGAAACTTGCTCAGCAATGTGGGCTGAACAGCGAGCGAGTCAGACCGCTGGACCGCGTCGGGGTATCGCCGCTCGACCTTCAAAATAAAATACGTTTCTTGTTAGTTGTGCTGAGTTGGCAAGTTTAATGTCGTTCATTGAAATGGGATCCATTGTAAAGAAACACGCTCTTCATTTGCTTCTTGGAGAAATCATTATGCCTATATTCTACCAGCTGGCGCCTTATTAGTTTAAGGTCCCACTCCGTGGCCTAACTGTAGACATAAGGGTTGCAGTCCCCTAACAACATCCAGTGTTGTTCAGCTTTGCTGAGGCTGTTTAAGTTTGGCTGACATTAGTAACTTGAGTATAACAAGACCATAATTTATTTAATTGTGCTTAACTGACAAACATAAAAGTGAGACTCTTTAAGACAGACTTCTCACATATATTTGGGTATACCTGGGATTTACAGGCTAAATGTCAATGACCTAACGACTGGTGTCATGGATCATACTATCCCCCTCCGTTTAACTGATGCCACTTAATTTCTATCGTGCCATATTTTTAATACTTTCATTTCTGAACGCAAAATTTTGTTAGTTCCGTTCAATTTCCGGCTCGATGTGGCGGCTTGACGCCCCTGTGGGACGGGTTGCAGTGCTGAGAAGAACCATTGCTAAAGAACACGGGGTACCACAATACAGGGTCAGGAAAGCTCGCGTATGTTAGAGTCACTGAACCTGTGATAATTGGTAGACATTATCTTCAACAAGTCAATTAAACCTCCTACATATTTTTTGAATGACAAAAGGGCATTTTATTTTAGCTTATTCCGAACAAATCCCTAAGTTTATGTACAAAGCTGCCTGTGAATTTAGACGTGAAATAACGGTTAGCGGTCGTTTAGTATTCTTAATGTAATGCGCTAAATACTCGGCTCGGGTATATTAAAATGTATTGGACATTGGCGTTTACTACGCTCCCGGCCCACCCACCACCACCACCCACCACCCCCGGTTCTCCTATGATGGTTTCTTCCATCCATTTCCGTCCAGCATGGTACTTCACGTGCGCATGTCCTCACCCAGCAGGGGCACGTGTTCCAGCATGCTGATTGCAGAGGCAAGAAGATGAATGAGATTACTGCCCATTCTGGGCACAGTAATCCTCATCTTTTTAAAGGTAGCAAAATTAAATTAATTTCTAGCGTTTATATAGTTTTTTAGGCTATTGATTAAAACATTATTGATTATTCATTCAATCTTTATATTCATACTTCAACTAATTAGGCTACATATCTCCTGTGTGAAGAACTTGACTTGTTTATTTTTTTTCAAGTGTAATTTGTTTTTTTAACAAAATCTTTATGATGCTTTCAATAAAAAAAAACATAAACCAAAAAGGACTAAACATTGAACTTAGGTCACCGAAAAATGACACACAGTTGCATACTGTCATCCAGGAAATGATTGCACACATGCTATGGAAAATGTCATAACATCCATGCATGTGTTAACACTATGCAACATATTCCTCCCCCCTGATAGTTAAAGAGGTGACTAATTTGACTCTGAATAAAGCTATGAATCTGTAAATATCTGCAGAAGTGACTTTTAGAAGGAGCATATTTCTGTTGGATTTGTCAAAATGTAAGCATCAGGCCTTGGTCAAATAGGGGGATTTTACACTAGGGAATCTATGTCTCCAGAAGTTAGATCCTTTAGGCCCATGCAGCAGCTGCTGTGTATCCTACCAGCTCTACCAGCCTTCGGGGGAGACGTAGGCGGCAGGAGAGTAAGCAGAAGCACCAGGCCAGGGGGGAGCTAGTGCAAGGCTAAAGGCTAACCCCTGCAGAACACTGCGTCCATCAATCCCGCTCGCTGACATCTGCTACTTAGAAAACAAAATGGACCATCTGACGCTGGTTTGAACAACTAAGCAGGAGGTGAGAGACTGCTGTGCCCTAATTCTCACTGAGACCTGGCTAAACACAACCTTCCCTGATGATGATTCCTATGGAGGGGCTAACAACCTTTCATGTGGACAGGAGCTGCACTCTCAGTGGTAAATCTCCGGGCAGTGAGCTGTGCATTTAAATCAGCTGGCAGCTGGTGCTGTAATGCTACAAGGGTCTGAAATCTCTGTTTTCCAGACATTGAGGCTCTCACAGTTAATTGTTGCCCCTGCTACCTGCTCAGGGAATTCTCGGTAATTATCATTCCTGCTGTGTACGTTCCCCCTAGTGCTGACACAAAGGAGGCCTTCAATGTACTGTACCACTCCCTCAGTGATTTACAATCCACACATCCTGACAGAGCATTCATTGTTGCTGTTGACTTTAACTAAGCCAACTTGAGAACAGTCCTCCCACACTATTACCAACCAGAGGAGCTAACACACTGGACCCTGCCTGTACAAAAATCAATAACCCATTCAAGGCAGTCCTCCACCCCCACCTTGGCTACTCTGACCGTATCTTGGTGCTTTTATTTTCCTGCTTACAGACCCCTGCTCACCAGAGCAAAACCCTCTGTGAGGAAAGTCAGGACCTGGCCAGAGGGAGGCATGTCAGCACTGCAGTTTTGAGTGAACTGAATGGACTGTCTTCAAAGAGGCTGCCACTGTACACCAATTATTAGTATGCTGAGTCTGTGAGTTGATACATGCTAAAGTGCATAAATGATGTCTGTATCATCAAGAATATCCCTGTCCATGCCGCCCAGAAGTCCTGGATAACTAGTGAGGTGTGCAATGCTGAAAGCATGAATTGCTGCTTTCAAATCTTTCTATCTAGCAGCCCTCTGGTCAGCAAGAGCTAACCTGAATAAAGCCATAAGGGATGCTAAGCGTGCTCATGGTCAAAAGATCCAGAATCACTTCCATGACTCCAGGAACACCAGGCAGCTGTGGCAGGGAATTCAATCCATCACAGACCTCAAGCCTATATCCCCTCCATGTGATGACAACACTGATTTCCTCAACAATCTAAACAACTTTTTTGGTCAGATTAAGGCAATCAACAACACACCTGTGAGGAAAGCCATCCCTCACCATGAGGACTGTATACTTAGTCTCAACCCAGCTGAAATCCATTGGACTCTAAACTTAAGGAATGCTGCAGGTCCTGACAATATACTGAGCCACGTGTTCAGAGAGTGTGCTGACTAACTGGATTGTGTCCTTATGGATCTATTCAACACTTCGCTAAGCTAGGTCATCGTTCCACCATGTTTCAAATCTGTCACCATCTTTCCTGTACCAATAAAATCCACTGTAACCTGCCTTAGCAAGTACTGCACTTCAGCTGTTGTGTTCAGGAAGGGCCAGAGTCTAAGTCTTGATTCTTTCTTCAAAGTTCAAAAATTTTGTTTAGGTCTTCAAAAATCACCAGGAGACGTCAGGGTTCAACGCAGTAGGGTGTTGTTGCGGCAACAAAACCCAAAACCCGCTCAATGAGCAGTTCTGAAGCACAACACCAAGCATCCCCTATTATAGTCCAAAATCTGCTGAGCCAGTGAGGTGATATCATTCTCTATGCCTAATTTCCATTTTACGGTTAAAACCAGGAGCGTTAATGGCCTGCACCATGGGCTTCCTACATGCCTAGGCTTGCCCCATCATGCCCGAGCATGTCAACTTTCCCTTCTTCTTTTTTTTTTTTTTTTACTCTGCAACACCCTAGATTGACACCATTATATTCTGGCTCCTTCTTTTTGAATTTTTAATAATAATGTATTTGTTACATTTTAAAACTCTTTCTGTATGGTTACATTGTGCATCTGACTATGAATTACATGGCAAGGATAAAGCACATATATTTCCTTCAATAACTGTGGGTTACATGGCAGACACGTTCCATTTTAATCATCATTGAATATACTCTTGTGCTGATGGTATTATATTGTATGTTATTGTATGTACATGATTGTACGCATCAAACATTATTTTGGACATTTGACACCACATAGCACTCACCTCTACCCTAATGAAGTGCTTTGAAAGACTGGTCAAGGACCACATCATCAATGTACGGCACCCCTCACTTGACCCTTTACAGTTTGCTTACCACCCTAACCGCTCCACTGAGGATGCAATATCCTCTGCACTCATGAGAATGGCACATATGGATAAGAAAAATTCACAAATGCGAAAGTTGTTCTCGGACTTCATCTCAGCATTCAATACGAAAATACACCAGCACTTGGCAAGCAAACTGTACATACTGGGCCTGGGGACCCACCTGTGCAACTGGATACTGAACTTCCTGACCAACAGACCCTAGCCTGTACGGGTGGGAAACAACATCTCCAAAACGTTTGCTTAATCCTGGCTCCCCACAGGGCTGAGTCCTCCCCTCTTCATGCTGATGACCCAGGACCGTTGTGCCAAATCCACTACCAAATCACATCGGCTCCCGCTCTCTCCCCCTCTCTTTCACTCTCAACCCAGTTCGTTGAGGCAGTCGGACGCCCACCGTGAGTCGGGATCTGGTCAATGTTTCTACCTGTTGAAAGGGAGTTTTTCATTGCTGCTGTCACCAAGTGCTTGCTCATGGAGGAAATGTTGGTTATCTGTAAAGAATAACTATAAAGAGTCTGGCCTTCTCTAAATGAAAAGTGTCCCTGAAATAAAATTGATTTGAGTTGAATAGAACTGAATCCAGGATAATGAGGAGCTTATATACACAAAAGGAGGTGGATCCCCTTGTAGACTGGTGCAACACTAACGATCTGGCCCTGAATGTCAAAAAACTAAGGGGATCATCATTGAAATGCTCAACCACAGTCCACTCCAAATTGACTGCACCACTGTGGAGATCATCCAGAGCACAAAGATCCTGGGGGTGCAAATCACTCAAAACCTGACCTGGTCCAAACATACTTTGTCTCTGGCTAAAAGGGCCCAGCAGCAACTTAACTTCTTGTAGTGTCTGAAGAGAGCGCAGCTTCCTTTTCCAACCCTCACCACCATAGAGAGTGTACTGGCCAGCTGCATCTCTATATGGTATGGACACTGTAAAAACACTAAGGGCCCTGAGAGCCACTAAAAGCCCTGCAGAGAGTGGTGAGGACAGCAGAGAAAGTCATTGGGTCCTCACTCCCATCCATTGCGGACATTGCACTCAAACACTCCCTGCAACAAACATCATCAGAGAACCCTTCCATCACGGCTACGGACTGTTTACCCTTCTGCTCTCTGGCACAAGGTATCATGGCATTTGGTGTAGTAAAAAAAGACTAAACAAAGGTTTCTTCCATGCTGCCATTAGACTCCTGAACGCTCCTGAACCCACCCCCCACACAAACGCATGCATACATATCCACTCCTTCAAATATATAAACTGGACTATGGTAAAAATATGGTAAAATGGTAAAAAAAAAAATGGTAAAAACACGTGTCTGTGCAGTATTCTGTGAAATAGAAAATATATGCAATATATTTATATAACACTGTACATACTGTACACACTGTATATACTGTGATTCATTGTACACACTGTTAATATTGTATCTCATATTTATTCTATGGCACTCTGAATATCATTTATGCCTCTATATATTAATTTCTTTTTTTTTTTAATTTTATGTCTTAGTATATTTTTTTAAGCCAGTGCAACATAATTTTGTTCTGCTATGTACCTTTATGGTTTGTGGTCTGAATAACATTAACAATAGTCAGAATCTTTATCTGCACAGACCGGAGCAAAATCAGTGTTATCCTGTATGGGTGCCAAGGAAGATAATTATTTTGAGTGGCCCTCTAGCTTTTTTGTTGCTGGCCAGGATTGCAAAGTAGTTCTAATTATTACATCATTATCTAAATCAGTCTTGAGTTTCTTTGATTCTATGGGCAAATAAAAAACCTTAACTCCAAATGACCTCTGTTAAGTACTCAGTATATCACTTCTTAAGGTTGTATGCCTTCATTTGGCTGGCAGTTAGTTTTGTAAATAAAAGCGTAGAAGGTGAAATCTTTTGACATGGCAGACAGGTCTAAATGATACAATACCCATGAGCTTCAAGCCCCCTTGCTAATAAGAAGCCAGTCAGAGGGACAAATAATGGGAAATTTTAAATGCTTGTCATTGCAGTTGTTAGTAAAATGTAAATTTTATGTACATTATTGTATTATGTATTTTATGTAAAAAAACCTTGTAACATCTTGTGTGTGGGTAGATGAAGTGAATGACCTTGTCATTACTACAAAATCTTGAGTGAATTAACTATCTATCTAGCTATCTAGCTGACATTAATTCCATCCATCCAATGTGAGACTCATAAACTTGCAATGAAAGGTGAAATGCTTTTCTTACAATTCTTTGAAAAGGGTTGAAATATATGTCAAAATAAAGTATCCCTATTTTTTTTTTTCATTATAAGGTTATCCATGTGGAGGCAGGTAACATTTACATTAAATATAAATTGACCCTGTGTTTACTGTCTTCACTGAAACAGACAAAAATGAAGACTGCTTCAATCAAAGATCAGCTTAGGGAAGGGAAGAGATTTGGAAAAAGTACTTACTTTGCAGGTTGTACTTGAACAACTTATCCTTACTATGTTAATAGAAAACATGTTCTGGTTGCAATAATGTCTCCTATAAAACATATTTTCTGTTGCAGTTTACATGTATAGAAACTTAATTTCCAGGAGACATGGTTGCTATGGCGTACCTGTGATGGAAGTGTCTTTAGTCTGTTTTACCTGGACCAGGTGTGTATCTGGAGACAAGCGACTTTGTCTTTAATGCAATATATACGAAAAAAAAAAATCCTGAAAGAAAATTCTGATAAAACCCCAAAATTCGAATTAAGCAGGCTAACACAAGATTAAAACCATAATCAATTTTATTATTATTAATTTTTTACATTTGTAAACACAAATACAAAATCACTGAATGAAGACAACGGGAACAATGTGGAGGAAGTTTTATAAAATGATAACTTTTAAGATTTTAACTAAATCTAAACAGGATTTAAAAGATCCAAACAAAAGCCTAACTCAGTCTTCCATCAGTTGTCCACAGTTAAGATAAGTACTGTGTGGTGAAGCATTTATTGTAGTCTACAACCTCTGTTACGTGCAACATTTTCAAAAGTTGTAGTAATAAAAATGAAAGATATAAAACAAATATAAAAAAAGCTAATTTCAAAATTCAAGTTTAGGATTTAAATGAGCACATATAACAATAAAACTCCAGACATAGTAGATGTAGAAGTTGTAAGATTTCAAATTTACAGATGCAAAAATGTTAAAGAGAAATGTGTATATAAATCACAGCACAACAAAAGCAGCTGTGTCAAATACAATATCAAAAAAACAAAAATCCAAGATCTGCAAATCTCCAAAAACTACAAAATTTTATGATCACTTTACAGAACATGATGCTACATTCAAAATGTGAGATATATTCAAAAACAAGACACAGTGGAGATTTTCAACTATGCAGGATAGGAAGCAGTTTGACCCAGCACCACTAGGGCAAGCTACAGTACTAAAATACTGGTTACATGTTCATACATTTAATACTTTGAGAAGATCAGGTCTTCAGAATAAGCATTTTTACTCTTAAATATATTAAATAAATTACATAAATATATATTGCCGTGGTGTTACTTTCATTTCAGTAAAGCTTAGTTAGGTAGCCGAGAGGTAAACTGTCACCTTGGCTTTTAGGGATTGTGGTAACAGTGATCTTATCTATTTTCTTTTCTTGAGCTCATCTTTTATTTCTGATACTTGGGCATTATAGGGTGACAGGATCACAATATTTTACTGTTCAATTTTTTCATTCCTCACTAACTTTTCAGCGATGACAAACTGCAAGAGAACCAAAAGAAAACCTGTGATCGAAAGCAACAAGGAATAATGTCACTGAACACTATTGGGTTAATGAAACTATTGTAATTTTTAACCCTATATATCAATATTTCCATGTTACTGTTTAAAATCAACAGGGAACTACAAGGCCACCCAATACAGTACCACTTTATTTCTCTCTTCCTGGTTTGCTTTAGAGTTCTTGTTGCCCTTGGCTGTGTTGACAACCAGACTGATGGTTTTTCCTTTGATGTCCCCAAAAATGATTGGCATTGCTTTCTCACCAACACGCAGGACACTGCTTGGCTGCTCCACCCCAGTTTTCAGCTTTCCCTCATAATATTGTTTGGATGGGAACTCGCATATGTCCTTATGCTATGAAGGTATATTATCGATAGGTTATGTAGTTAGTTAAAAAAAACAGTTTAAAATACTAAAAAAAGACGTGGTAATAAAATATTGCGACAGTGGGTACATATATACATAAATAATATAGAATATATAATGTATATCATACATTGTATATAGTGTATATTTCATATTCTGACCATTTTGTACTGCATGTCTAGCATCACTGCCCTCTTCTCATGGATTTTAAAGAAGTGCTCAAACAGAGACTTGGCCATCCCCAGCCTCCTCACATGCTCACTCTTCACAATGGGTCGTAACTGTTTACGGTCACTGATCAAAACAATCTGAAAGGGATATTGTTAACGGTGAATAAGTCATAATAATGTGGGTATTAAAATCAAGTTAGCATTACTAAGTAATGATGCAACCAATTATAAAAAAAAAAAATAGTCAGACTGAAGCATGTGTGTTTCTGTGTTTAGCTGGAAACCAGGACTTAGAGAACCTCTCTTTCCAAAATAGAACAGCCTTAATCATACTGGGCTCAGCAAATGGATGGATAATCTGGGGGGGGGGGGGGGCATTAGAGGACATATCAGTAAGTCATCAAAAATATTAGGATTCATTCCCATATTGATTTTCTGTGAAGGTTCCCAGCAGGAATGATTGTGGCAACCACCACAGTCATAACTTTCCATGTCACACAGGACAAATCTCACTAGTAGTTGTCATGACACAATTGTCACCACTGCCTTAATTAGATCCCAGTGTTACAATACATTATATGAAATAATATAATCACTGGTTTGATAAGGATTAGGCCAAAATAAAAACAGACTGTCTAAGGGAAATATTCTCCTGAATCAAGACACAAAGACACAACATATATCATTAGCATACCAACACATTAAGGACAGTATTAATGGAAAGCACCATCAGGATATTGATTTTTAATTGAAAAGCACAGCTTTTCTGGCTTGTTGCAGACTAATGGAATCAGGGCCTGAGGTTCAGTGGCCATTCCACATTCATCAATGAAGATCTGATGTGCACTGACAGTCTTAGTGAAGCTCGGAGTGGAAGATTGTGTGCATGTGCACAATGTGGTGTCATGCTGATCAAGCTCATGTGTCCGAGCATCTCTAACAAGGTTTTTGTATCTCAGAGGAAAACCAATCCATGCAATTGTGCTGTGAAAAAAGTTCTTCATATTAAAACTGATATCTAAAATTGCTTACTTTGTCTTTTCTGCACCTACTTACTCCTTTTTCAAAGAATTATTGTATGCAATTATATTACAGATATGCATGGAAAACTAAAATGACACCAACAAAGACAAGATATCAGGGTGGACATAGCACATACTCTCAAAGTGGAATGGAGTAGGTCAAAAACTTGGAAACAAAATTCAACAAGTGACACAAAGGAGCGATTTATGGGTCAATGGGTCTTTTGGTCATTCAATTTTCATGTGCGTATTACAAAGCAAAAAAAAGGTCGTTATTTGATTTTGATTTATAAATACAAAACTTAAAATTGAAAGGTTTTTGTCTTTTCCATGGTAAAAAAAAAAAGGATAAAAACAATTTATGAATTGATTTGATTTTCATTTTCTCTTTTGTATAACAAAAAAAAAAAAAAAAATCACCAGAAAACAAATGAAAAAAGGCTTGTTTTCCATATTCTGAGTCAGGTGTCTCAGACAGGTGTCTGGGTATGTCTATGTTTGGTAAACTTCCCCATCTCAGTTAAAGAGGAGTACACAGCCGCTTCAGAAAGCTTTTCTATGGAAAGTTCTGGGACAATTGTCCACACAGTGATGAGACAGTCTTAGAATAGGGCTAGGTTGGCCACTACTAGGTCTTCAAATAGTCACTGAAAATTCTGTAAAAACTCATCCTGACATTTTTCTTTATTCTGTCAATGAATAATGATAAAAGAACATTATAGGAAACTCATTAAGTCATATACTATATATCTATACTCTTACTCATTTTGGCACATATCAGCCAAAACAACAACAAAAAAAAATCTAGAATAAATCTGACCCTAATGTGCTTTAAAGTGTCTGTCTGAACATCTTCACTGCCTGCAGTGTGGAACTAAATTCTTCTCATTATCAGATTTTTCTGATGAACATGCCCACTATTGTTTTTCCAGTTCCTAAGAGACAAATAGGAAAAATGGCTTAAGCCTTTGCAGAAAATATTAAGCTTCAGAGTAAAAGCATGTCCTAGCTCTTACCAGGTGGTCCCTGTATCAGTGTAAAGGTGTTTTTTAGAGCTTTATCCATAGCAAGATGCTGCCTCGGGTTAAGGTCTGGCAGTCAGTTTGGTGGCTCTTTCCTTATGATGACCCATCCTGTTTTTACTGCAAAGATAGAATGCAGGGGGTTTGACTTGATAAATAATATAATTATTAATTAATAAAATATTTTTTTTGCTAGAAGGAGAAAAAAAACAATTCCATCAAATTTTAAAGCTAATACAGGAATGCATACTGTTTCTTATTTCCTTATTTTTTATACATATATATATATATATATACAAATGGGCGACAAATTAAAAGAAAACTGTTAAATGTGTGGAGAAACATTAAAAAGGCAGATGCAAAGGCATGGTTTCCTTCACGGTGCAGTTAAGCAATTAACATCCAATTTCGCTCCGAGGCCAAGTTTTGTATCAAGATGGCATGAGGAAAAGATCTTAGGTCTCTGAAAGAAAGGTCATAGTTAGCACAATGCTGAAAGGAGCTTCAGTCACAAAGACATCTCAACTGGCTGGTGTTTCAATAGGAACAGTGACTGAAGTGATATTTGCATCTCTGACATCTATAGGAAAGACAGGAAATTGGATCAAACTGTGATCGACAGCTCACATATGATGACTGAGTAGTAGTGTGCTACATAAAATCCGAGGGGCTTAAAGAGGTCTCTAAAAAGAGAGAGAGAGAGAGAGAGACCTTGAGATCATGCCCAATTCTTAGTGAGTCAGCAATTTGACTGATGTCTGCAGGTTGTCGCGAAGCGAACATAACAAGGCTCTTTCTATAGGAATAGATAGCATGCAGCAGTATGCTTTGAAAAGCAGTGGAGAGACATCACAAATCCCTAATCTAGCTGCAAGGAACGCCTCCACACCACTGAAAAGCATTAAAAAGAATGTGCTCCCTTTGCTACCCATCGGGAGGGGTAAAGACTATATAGGAATGACAGCTTTTCTATGATTCATTGTCTGTGTTTATGAACCAGCCTTGGTTTACTGTGTTTTGTTGCATATTTACAGTACAGAGAATTTGCATCATACTCTGGTGGACACTGTCATTTCTCATTGAAAAAGGCCAATTTAAAGTTCATAAATGTATGCTAGAACATTAAGAATTAAAGGTGCTGTTCTGACTCTGAGTACTTTTTGGCCCTTCTGAAGAGTTTTCAACACACATCAAGCATTTTATTGAGACACTATACATTTTTTTTCTTTTAATTTGTTGTTTAATTTGTCTTTATGTGTGTGCATATACTTTATATATATATATATATATATATATATATATATATATATATATATATATATATATATATATATATATATATATATATATATATATGATCACCTCTGGTTGTTTGTCAAATAACTCTCAAGGATCTGTGTCAACATTAATGATATAGATTGAGGATCTTGGCTTGTGATGATCCAATCCTTCAAATTCAAAACTGTCACCTTTAGAACTATATTCTGTTCTCAGATGTTCATATTCATCTTTAAGCTCTTGAAGAATTGCATCATTGAGAGTGCTGCCCTCATCCACATTTTCAGATATTAGAAACCTTAGTTTCCATAATATCTTTTTCCAAGAAATCCTTGGTGAAATGTTGTGGTGCAATACTGTCGTTGCTGATGTAGTGGTCTACGTAGCTGTTCCAGATGCCTGAGCATTTCCCAAGGCCTTTGTTGCCTTGGGAAGCATCTCCAACCACAACCACCTGTGACTGATGGCCATTTTTTTGAGAATTTCTTTTATTGCTTCAGCTACTTTTGCAACCTTTTCCTTATTTTCCCAAGACATAGACACAGTGTCCAAGAGACACTCTCCCCTAACATGATGAAACTTGAGGGCATGGCCATTTGCATAAGCTGGAATATTTTCAGTAGCTTTAATAATATCATTCTTACCGATGTAGAAATGGGTGGATACAAACTCCCCAATTTTTTTTGGTTGAGTAAATGATTCTACTGTTCTGGGCAGCATCACACTTCTGGCTCTGATTGTAGTGGAATAGGCGATTAAGCAGTGTGTGATTTGAATTGTCATGATCATCCACTGAGAATAGGTTGGGTCCCATTTGCATGTGATCTCCAGCTACAACAACTCTGGTGTTTGGCCCAGCAAGACCAAGGGCCATCAAGCCTTCACATTCTAGCATTGGAGAGGCTTCATCAATAATAATGTGGGTGAAATATCCCTCTGGGAGCTTTAGGTCATGAAAATGTCTTGCCATTGTTGTGGTGGTTATGACTGTGTTGTGGGAATCTAGGGCAGCTTTTGTGGGTGGTAGAAAATATGGTCCATCATCTGAAAGAGAACAGTATTTCAAAGTAATCTCATCTGTGGCCAGCAAAGCACCCCATTGACTGTTTGCTTTTATTCGAATTGGCTTTATGCCATCATTTTTCTTGACGATGAACAGATGGAAGTAATCTCTGACGTACAGATCTGCACAACTGAAAGGACACAAAATTGTCACAGACAAACATGTTTCAAAACATCTTTACAACAGTGGAGTTTAGAGCAAAAGTCTTAGCCAGGATTACTACTTTAAAAGTAAGTAAAATCTCTTGGGCAATACATGTCAGTATGTATAAATCAATCAATTAATATTCAAAAAACCAATTTCAAAAGAATGTATTACCTGTTGGTTTGGGTGCAAATTAGCACTTTGTTGTGAAGCTGCTTAGAAAGCTCTCTGGCCGCTGTAGCAAGGGTGAAGGTTTTCCTAGTTCCAAATGGTTCATAAATGAGAAGTGCTGCCACAAATTTTTGGACATACCCTGTGATGAAGTTAATTGCGGACTGCTACTTTGCATTCAGTTTCTCATAGTGGATGTTATTCACAGGAACCCCACAGTCTCTAAGGTCTGGTAGCACTCTGTTTGTATCTCCACGAGGAGCTGTCATCATGCCAAATTTTGTATTGTTCAATGTATCCAGTGTTGTAACTTCTCCACAAAAATTTAGTCTAAAGTGAAAAAGAAAAAGAAACATTGTAATAGAGAAATGACACAGATAAGCAAGTTACCTTGAAAAAACCTGGTCCTTTGCATGTTCCTCGCTGTACAGGAAGTGTTGCATTCTCTCTTTGTAGTTGTCAGTATTCAGAGGTTTTTGGCTGTTGTGGCTGGACTCAAATTGAAAGCTAATATTAGGAGGCTTGTACTGTTTTAACAGCTCCTCCTGTTCTTCTGTCCTGGAAAAACATGGAATGATAACTCTGTTCCCTCAATGCCAACGCTTAACCCTTTGAAACTCTTACCCGGAGTTTGTTCAAGAGCAATGGTCTCATGCCAAAATCAAACACTAACCACTGTTCATACGAGCTTGGATTGATGGATGAAAAAGACAGTGTTGTCATAGGTCATGTCTTCAGTGAGAAAGTTTTCACCAGAGGAGTAGATGCAGGGAAAAGAACTGATGTTCCCAGGGGTGAATGCAGCTCCTGGTTCTTGTTTCAGCAGTGCCACATGCAAAAGTTGTCTCTGAATATACACAAAAGTTACAATATGGCATACTATGACAAACATTATAGCATTTCTTGGACATGAAAGAAAAAAAAAGAAGATGAAGATTACCCTGAACACTACCCTGACATCAAGAGAAAAAGAGATCAGAGTAACTAAGCTCATAGTTAAATACATCATTAAACTTAATACTAATAAGGTGAAACTTTTTCCTATTCCAACCATGCCGTCATAGCCCTGTGATAAAGGACTTGTAAATGCTTACTTCTGATCATATATCTAAAAACTTGTAACATTTAATGTCAAACATTATCTAAAAAAAGACTTTTCTAAAAAGTCCCGTTCACTGCACAGAAAGAAAGCTCTGTGAGTCTTCCCACAGACAACCAGGGCCTCTCCGTGGTGACCTTGCATGTTCTCCCTGTGCCTTCCTGAGTTACCACCAGATGCTTCAGCTCCCACATACCAAAGACATGCAGTTAACGTTAACTGCTAACTTATCATTTAGGCACTTGCAAAATTTGATTACCTCTCTTTCAACTTGTAAAATCCATTTCAGTGTTGCATCAATCTACTAACAGTCAACAGTTAAATCCTCATCATGGGAGATGCTGACATTATCAACTTGTTCAGATATCTGTACAACATTTGAAATAGTAAATTATAATTTGAATGGAGAAGAACAAGGAATACATTGATTCAACTGTGATTTAATTTAAAGAGTATATATCTGATGTAATTATTTGTTAGACTTAAATAATAAATATTTTTTGATACCTCTGTGCCTGATGAAGGGTTAATTTGGACTCAAAATGTATCTTTTTCTGAATGTAATATAGCTAAAACAAATTAATATTTAAAGGGGGAACTCTACTGTTCTGCAATACTTTAATAAGCAGAAATCACTGTACTTATATGACACCCTGACACTAGTCTCACTGGAAGGCTAATGCCATGGGTCTGAATTCAGCCAGATATCTCTATCTCTGTTGTTGTTCACTAGCTGAAGCAAAAGCAGAAAAAGGTAACTAACATACTGTGGATGACCAGTCTACTTGGTCACTCAACACTTGATAGAAACATGTATTCTTGTGCAAATTCGTGCAAATTTACTACAGGATGTACTGTATGTATAGTCTTCAATGTGTGTGTCTTTGCATGTCTGCAAGTTATATAGTTTTTCCTTTAGGAGAATGATAATGTTTGCTGTGACCTGGATAAAAATTGTAAGACTGTGGGTGTGATAGAGAAAGGATTCGGAGACATTTTGAAAGCATGGTGTGCCTTTCAGTCAACTAAGCAACTGTGACATCTTGCCAAAAAAGAAAGTTAGGCTTGTTTATTAGATTATAGCCTCATACTTACAATGTGCACTTTATTACTGCTGTTTCTGTATTCCTCCAAGAGCCTTTCATTATAGAACATAAGACCCCGTGCTTCAGTGTTATGTGTTATCTTCTCTTCTGCAGTACACATTATCCACTCCTGCAGTTCTTCCACAGAATGAGCTTTTGGGCACTTGATGCCATTCTCATAAGTTTGTGGTCTCAGATGTAATGGTAGTATACATCACACAGCATGTGTCAGTCAAACTGTCACTTTGGAGCCGTAAAAACAGTATTAAGAAATCAAATTGTCCTTTCATTTTATTTAACTGTCTTGTTATTTGTTTTGGTTTTTGTTCTTGGTCTAAAAGGTCTAAGTTTGAATTATAATTAAATTATTATTAAAGATTAAACAAAGTCAAATACATACTGTTATATGTATTTCCTTTTTCGTATGCATTTCCTGTCACAAACAGGAAATGCAAATGCATATTTACAAACGCATATAAAATGACATTTATTTACCTTTTTTTACATTTAAAAACTATTTTTTTTTCAACGTGACATGAATTTTCCGTGCCAATTGAAAATCAAATCCCAACAGAGAAAACAAAGTAAGAAGGTGTATTAAATTTCAGTGTTGTCCAGTAGAGGCCAGCACAGACCTGCCAATACTAAATACAAAGCACTGTCATTCGTCTTCATGAGGAGGTGAGAGGGAGCTCTGAAGATGTTAGCCTTTTGTCAACAAAATTATAGAATATCACCAGCCTTACAGTATTAAACAAAAGTGAGATTTTCCCATTAAACAGTTATGGTAATATAAGGCTATTTTGATAAAAACAGCCAGGCAAAGCTGTGCATGTTTAAGGACTGGGCCCATAGTGGGACAAAGTTATGAGAAGAAACGGCATGACTCTACAGTATGGTGGTGAAACATGTCAAGGGAAGTAGTACTGTTTACCTCTCACACAGCCAAAACTCAGCTTGGCGGATATGTGGGGGCAGTGCTCGTAGAAAGCTCTGTGGGGAGGACAGGACCAGGAGCCAAACTTTGCAGTACATGTTGACCTGTCTGGATTCTGTGTGCTCTAGCTGGCTCAACTGAGATGTGGCCGAACAGAGAGCCCGCTGTACTCTGCTTTCCACACTGCCATTTCCACTTCACTTAGAGCAGACTGGCAGTGCCCTGCCTCATTCCAGCAGGGCTTGTCTTGTGTAACATGACTGCAGTACTCAAACTGAAATTTATGCGGAAGAGGACGCACCTGGCCTTAGATGTGCCTTCTACTATTCTGTGATTGGTGATAAACTAAGACTGGGTCCCAGTTATTTCCTTCATCTGCTGAGCAAGTTGCATTCCACCTTTTGGTCTTAATTTTGGTCAGAGGCTTTGGCTTTGGCTAAAAGCAGATTTCTACTGCACTTGTGACTGACTGACTGAACTGTGTATGTTATTTCTTTGTCCTTGACACAACAGAGATCACAGACAACCTTAAGATCTAGTGCTGTCAAGAGGTCACCCAGAGGTTCAGACTTGTCAGGCTGATCAGATCCTCTCTCAGACAAAGTTAAAAGATTACAGAGAAGCATGTAGTCTAATCTGTGACGTTTTACAAAGTGCCACACTGCAGCTTCCTCATCACTTCTGGCAAAGGTGCACTGTTTCTCGAGGTATGTGCAGCCAAAGCCCTCAAAAAAGAAGCAACATACAAATACATACAAATACAGCCTTGGGTTTGGAAACTCGGGCTGCCTAGAAACAGTCCTCCATTTGCTGCCAGCTTTGACTTTGCATAGCAGGAGATTGTGTGCACAGTGGTGTTATAATATATCTAGAATTTCTTTCTCTTTGACAGATCATCAAGTGCATGCAAGTTTGAGGTCATAGGTTGATGAGAGAGGAGCCAGTCTGGACCTACTGGCTGTCATTGTACTGCATAGTCAGGAACTGAAAGCAAGAAGTTTAAAGGTCCTTTTCATGTCCATTTCTGGTTACAGTCAGTTACAATAGACCCAGATTTAGTTGCAAGTCTGATTAACTGAGGCTCTAAGGCTGTCTGACGAAAATATGTTGTATTAACCTATTGAATTCTGAGAAATGTCTGACTTTGCTTGAATGTGTCTGAAAGAGAAAACAGAATGATGAAAAGTGTGTTCAGTGTATTCAAATGAGACTTGCTACCTTCTGCTAATGTAGCATTTGCTGGGCTTGTTTGAGCTAGCAGGATGAGTAGGAGTCTGGTGATTCTATCTTTCTAAAGAGCACAAATAGACAGACAGACAGACAAATAACCAGCCCTCATCAAAAACATGGACAACTGTGTTATTCACACAGTTTGCACAGAAAGCTATGAAGAAAATCAGAGTCTAAGGTCATGCTAATTTAGTCATGCTAATTTAAGTCTGTTGGTATGAAAAATCATTAAAATCAGAGCAGAGTTGACCCTTAATGTCATAATTAATTACAGATTTTCTTTTATGAAGCAGGCCAGCTAATCACATTTCCGAAAGTACTGTACATGAGTACATTTGTGAGATACTAGTACATTTACTTGTGTATTACCATTTTCCTGCTATCTAACACTACTTCTTCTATTCTGATGTATTTGAAAAGGAACTATTACACTCTTTGCTTCCTTATTTCATATATATCCGAAAGCTTACCAGTTACCAGTTATTATAAAGATTAAGTTTTTACATAGAAAACATTCAATAAAATCACCATTTGATATTTAAAAAAACACTTGAAAAGGGTTTATTTCACATTAGATGCACTTTTACTTTGTCATTCCTTAGGTTTATATTACTTCTGTAATCATTTCCCCTTCAGTACCATTTTATATGAAGGAGTTTTTAGTGTTAATCAAGTCATTTTACAGTGTCCTTTCTCTACTTAAGTAGAGAATGTGAAACGCCTTTACATTAGTGTGGTTGTTTCTCAGATTTTGATGATGTGCAGATGATGAAGGAAGCTTCGTTGACACTGGCTTGATTGCATAAAATAGGTTTATTACAAAGAAGACCAGCGTTGATCAGGCACCATGATTTGCCTGGGAGACGACTCGGAGCCAGGATGAGTCTCTCCCTGAATCACAGCTTAAAACTCACTTATATGGTTTGTGTACAGGCCAATGTTTAGACAAACAGATCATAACTTATGGTCCCCATCAGTATCAGGGCCCCAATTCCCCAGGCAAAAGGGTCACCAGTTCCTGCACCTCGAGGAGCAGGGATCTCCCCTACATAAACATTCCAGAACAATGGGAAAGGTAACATGTATCACATGACAGATACTACATTAGTAAACTGCACTGATTGAGGTAACCATAGCAATCAACTTAGTATTGTTCGGCAACTACTGTACACATTACAATTGTTCAAATCTGACTGAAACACACTGACCACTGATGCTGTGTGCTCAATACTAATTGACTAAAATGGGAAGCAGTTAGGGATGAAAAAGTATTTTGAAAAGTTGAGGGGACATTTTGCTTGTCTGTTTCAAGGGGAATAGAAGTGACAGAGTTTTGTCAGTTAAGGGGCTAGTATACTCCATCATAACTGCTTGTCAGGGGTGAACTACTTTTCGAAACCCCTTCCTTCCCACACCTTTGTATTGTTGGAGTTAAAGGAGGCGTGATCATCCATAATGAAAACTTTGCTAAACCAGCATTTTCAGAACTGTGACATTCACAGCCATTTCTTGCCTTGTTCTGGCCAGCTGTCTGGAGACAGTTGGGTTTGACCTTCTCTCCTTGGCTCTTTTTTTTGCATTCCTTACACTGTTATTTCAGTCAGTTTTCCGGTCTATAACCGAGTGCAACAGAATGAATGCTTTACAGGAAAGACTGAGCTACAGAATACAGTGTATGGCTTATGGTAAGTGTTCACACTCCCCCAGTGTATTGTCAGTCATACTCTGAGTAGGAGGCTCAGAGGAGTGTTTAGATCACAGACACCTCTGAAAGTACTTCAATTTGGTGAATATCAGTACTAAAACTATTTAAGAATCATTTGAAACAAGACACTCACATTATTACTGATAACTACACCTATAAATTTGTGACAATCATTACCCTGACATTGATAATATCATCAGAAGTATAAGGAACTTCATAGATGATCTTTCTGTAGATGTGAAAGTATGTAAAGTTTCATGAAATAAAAGGAAAAATTGAGCTATGATAATAAATTGTAGTGGGTTCAGCAAATCTCAAAATGTAAACTTTTCCAAAAATTATAAACTTATAAATCTCCCATGGCAAAACTCAAAAAAACCCTTATAATAAAAATGAAAACCACATAGATGAGACTGTCGTAATGACCTTTGCTGAGGACTTTAAAAAGCCTCCATACAATAGCAAGCCAAATGATCAGTAACTTGATCCACAGAACACTGACCATTCCAATAGAATTGTATTGATTGTACACTATAGAAACACAATAAAGATTACAGTACATATAGGTAATGTAATAAAAGGGTGTATTTTGTCCTATAAAAATGTATGGAAGTAGAGTGGCTCAAGGGATGGCCATTGAAGTTGGTTGTTCCACCACTTAGGTGAAGTCTGAAATATCTTGACTACTATTGGATAAAATTCAATACATTTCAACTAGCACCACCATGATATCAAAATTTCACTTTGTCCAATATGTTTGTTTATGAGCAAATAATTTGCTTATTTTAATAACCTCATTCAGTTTTGTTCAAAGAGTCACAGTCACTGTTTTCAAATGAATGAATCAAGATGTGATTGAAGTCTAGACTTTCATCTTTAATTCAAGGGATTTAAGAAAAATAATAGATTAATTGTTTCAGTCATTTTTATACATATTGCCTCATAAATGATTGGACAACAGACTGACAGTTTCATAGTAAGCTGTAGCCTGTTCCCTCTTTGTTTCGTGACAGATGAAACAGACCTGGAGTTGATTCCCAGTGTTGACTTTGCATTTGGTAGATGTTCATGGGAATCTTTAATATGTGTTTCAAAGAGGTGTCGATGTAAATGAAGGAGGCCATTATTAGGCTGAAAAGACCATACCAATGGCAGAAACTTTAAAAGTTGCCAAATCAACAATTTGGTACATTCTTAAAAAGAAGGAATGCACTGGTGAGTTCAGCATAACCAAAAGGCCTGGAAGATCAGTTTAGACTTTGCCAGTAAAAACCTAAAAAGACCTACCCAATTCAGGAACAAGGTTCTTTGGAGAGATGAACCCAAGATTAACCTGTACTATAGTGATGGAAAGAAACGAGTATTAATGGGAAAAGGAATGGCTCATGATTGAAAGTTCCCAAATCAAATCCCAAATCCCAAACATGGTAGAGACAGTGTTATGTTATGAGCATCTATGGCTGCCAGTGGAACTGGATCACTAGTTGATGGTGTGATTGCTGATAGAAGTAGCGGTTGAATTCAAAAGTTACTAGGGCTGCTCAGATTGAGCCAAATGCTGCAAAACTGATGAGACAGTGCTTCACAGTACAGATGGATAATGACCCAAAAGATACTGCAAAAGCAACCCTAGAGCTTCTCAAGGCAAAGAAATGTAATAATTTTCAATGACCAAGCCAGTCACCGGAACTCAACCCAACTAGAACAAATCCTGGCTAATGGTGGGTAACTGTCTGCCTTGACCAGCTGGGTTTAGAGTGAAAGAGAGAGGGTGGGCGAGCAACAGAGGTAGTGCGCAAGAGGGTGAGAGAGTGAGGGAGCGAGAGACAAGGGGGGCAGGAGGGAGGAGAGAGAGCATTGCATAATAATGGGGATAAATAGCTATACATATATATATATATATATATATATATATATATATATATATATATATATATATATATATATTTATATGCTATAATTATACTAACAAGGCTAATCATTTTACTAATAGGACTAAATGAAACAGTAACAGTAGTAATCATAATAATTAAGCAGTAGGTGTTGAGCTGGTTCATTGGGCAGTAGATGGATCTGCAGCCATGGATCCAGACTCAGGAGCATCAGAAAAAAAACGAGGAGGAGAGAAGAGAGAGATGAGAAAGCACAAAACTATGGGAGAGAGGAAGGACAGTTAGTAACGAGCATTTTTGATGTTATTGTGCAAAGGGAGAGAGGAGGAGGTGGTGGAAAGGGGAGCTCTGTGCATCATGGGAAGTCCCCCGGCAGTCTAGGCCTATAGCAGCATATTGAGGGGATGGCTCAAGCTAATGCTGAGCCAGTTCTAACCATAAGGTATATCAAAAAGGAAGGATTTAAGCCTACTCTTATACATGGAGCGGGTGTCTACCTCCCAGACCCACACTGGAAGATGCTTCCTCAGCAGAGGAGCCTGATAACTGAAAGCTCTGCCCCCCATTCTGCCTGTGGAGACTCTAGGAACCACAAGTAGGCCTGCACTCTGGGAATGTAGTGTCCTCATGGGATAATAAGGTTCTATGAGCTCATTAAGAAAGGATGGTGCCTGACCATTAAGGGCTTTGTAGGTGAGGAGGAGGAGAAGCTAACACAAGAGATATATGATCTCTTTTTCTGGTTCTTGTGAATCAGCTGCATTCTGAATCAGCTGAATATTATTTGTTTTATTGGGACAGACTGATAATAGGGAGTTGCAATAATCAAGCCTAGAAGTAACAAAAGCTTGTACTAGTTTTTCTGTGTCTATTTGAGAAAGGACGTGCCTGATTTTTTCAATATAACGTAGGTGAAAAAAGGCAGTCCTTGAAGTTTGTTTATGTGGGAGTTAAAGGACATGTCCTGATTGAAGACAACTCCAAGATTCCTAGCGGTGGTGCTAGAGGCCAGAGCAATGCCATCTAGAGTAAGTATATAATTAGATAATCTGTTTCTGAGCTAAATGAGTGGTTTTGTCTGGCTTCATTGATGGGTACAATTGGGTGTCATCTGCATAACAATAGAAGTTTATGGAGTGTTTCCTGATAATATCGTCTAAGTGAAGCATATATATGGTGAATATAACTGCTCCACACACAGAACCTTGTGGAACTCTGTGACTAACTTTTGAGTAGAAGGAGGATTCATTGTTAATGTGCACAAATTGAAATCGATCTGATAACTAGGACTTAAACCAGCTAAGAGCTAGTCCTTTGATGCCAGTGAAATGCTCCAGTCTCTTTAATAGGATTTGATGGTCAATAGTGTCAAATGCGGCACTAAGATGTAACAGAACAAGTACAGAGACAAGTCCTTTATCTGATGCGGTTAGTAGATCATTTGTAACCAGTGCTGTCTCTGTGCTGTGATGTACTCTGAATCCTGACTGAAAATCCTCAAATAAACTATTGTTATGTAAAAAGTCGCACAAATGGTTAGCGACAGCTTTCTCAAGGATCTTAGGGAGAAAGGGAAGGTTGGATATGGGTCTATAGTTGGCTAAAACTTCTGGATCGAGGGAAAGCTTTTAAAGGTTTAATTACAGCTACCTTAAAGGACTGTGGTACATAGCCTGATAATAAGGACAGATGGAATATGTCTAATAGAGAAGTGCTAACTAAGAGTAGAACTTCTTTACACAGCCTTGTTAGGATGGGATCTAAGCGACAGTTAGATGGTTTAGAAGAAGAGATCATTGAAGTTAGTCGACAGGAGACTGTTTCTAATGTTTCTGTGATTAAGGAAAAATTTGTGCCGGTTGAGGGCAGGAGGAGGTAACATTTGTCTCTAATAGAATTTTACCACTAAAGAAACTCATGAAATAGTCTCTACTGAGAGCTATAGGAATACATGGATCAATCGAGCTATGACTCTCATTGAGCCTGGCTACAGTGATGAAAAGAAACCTAGGGTTGTTTTTACTTACCTCTATTAAAGATGAGTAATAGGCTGCTCTAGCATTGCTGAGGACCGTCTTGTACGTTTTAAGACAGGCAAACCGGGACCGTTCCAGTTTAGTTGAGTACCATATCCTTTCAAGTTTTCTTGTTTGCTTTAATATATGGGTTTGGGAGTTAAACAATTGAATTTTTTTTGCATCCAAGGTGGGCAAAGATCCACCACCACCATGCCTCTGATTGGCTCAGACCCTGGTATTGTCTTCCAACGATAGCCATCGCACCATTTCCTCATGCCTCAACCTGACCAACCAAGCCAACCTCCAACGACCTCCACATGATTCTAATTGATTTCTGTTTTTAGCTTTAACTTGTCAATTGCTGCTTGACTTGCTTATCTTGACTGATCCACTGATCATAGAACTAGGGGAAACATTAAAATCATCTCACGTTATGATTTAAATGTGAGATTAAATTTTTTAATTTAGTGTGATTTTGAGTATTTTAAAAAACATCTTAGCATCTGAATATTGACATGATGCTCCAATATTTGGTGTTCCCTGAATGAATTTTGTCCATTTTGTCCTCCCAGTGTTGCAGTAAACAGTCACCAGAATAGAATAGAAATTCTTTGTCTCTCCATACATTTTTGTTTCCGATTTACATCAGCAAAGTGGTGTTTAATCAGCAGTTTCACATTAGCAATTACTGCAAGGAGATTAAGTTCAAACTTGCTTTTCTGGGTGAATCTGACTGCTTTGCATGACTATTTGGGGCTATGGAAGTGTCGCTTATCTACACCATACCCCCTGGCACAATGAGAGAAGAAAACCCCAGTTGCTATGATATTTACAAAGATAGAAACTGACTCTCTCCATCCTCTGCATAATTAATCATTCTGATTAAAACAATGCATCCCTTGCTCCCCTGACATAGTCACATAACCACACAGTTTCAACCAAATGACAGGCTGGTGGGTAATATGTTGCCCTACCTGATACTTTGGTGGTCATTGTTGCTCAAAGTGGACGAGAAGGAGGAGAAAACTGAAGGATGCTTCTGGTTGGAGGAGAGGAGGGAATATGAAGGAGTCTGAAACAGAGGATGAAGGCAGAGGAGGATGAGGGAGGGAAGATGGAAGAGAGAGAGAATGACGAAGAGAAGACTGGCTGGGTGTTTATATGTGCCCTAAATAGTGCAGTGCACACATCTACATTAACAATGGCTAGTCATTGCTTCCTGCTGGCAATAATAATAATACATACTACAGAGAGGAAGGTTATTACTGATTAGATTTATAAATACCTCTGTGCAGTATCATTGGGATTTAATGCACAACGGTGATGGAGAGCTGTGGTAGGGAAATAAATTTGTATTTTTCACGTCTTATTCTGACTTCCATGATAACTGAATTAGTCTAATATCACTTTTAATTCTCAGTAAAGCCACAGTAGTGTATTTAATCAAATCCAATGATTGCAACACAAAAATTCTAACACATTTTGGTTTCCAGCTGAAAGACAGTCTGTCATTTAAAGCTCATACTGACAGTCTGCCGAAGAAACTTATTTTGGTTCACATTTGCTAGAAACAGGATCAGAGCTAGAGAAACAAAGTCTTTAATATTAGAATAAAGAATTGGTCTATAATTTTCATATAAATAAACATATACAAATACAGACCTGCGGAACTGGTTCAACTTGTTATAAATTAATTCAACTCATTATTATGGAATCTTATTTCATCCTGTTTCTTTTAACAGAATTAAATGCAAGTCCTTTTTATTGCATTCCAGCAGTTTTTATATAAAAATGTATTTTTTCCAAAGTCCTGTTTTCACAGTGATGGTTTTGCTTTTTGGCTAAACCACAACAATGGCACCAGACCTATAAACACAAATATTGCTGACTGACTGAGTGATAAAGTTACACCATTGGTTGGCTGGCCCACACTGCTTTAACAGTTGTTTTTTTGTTTTTGTTTTTTTTCAAAAAAGCACAAGGGACAAATCTAGCTACTTTTCAGACATGCCTTAGCTACTTTCCATAGAAGAGAGTCGCCAGTATTGCCCCACAAACATAAGGTCAGGCCTTCCCTTCAAAGATACACCTCTATATTCCTTCAACTGACAACACAACAGGTGACACAGATGTGAATGAGCATCTTATAACCATAAGAAAATGAAAAATACATAAATGAATGTATGCTTGAACCAAATTTTATCACTCTTTTGATGAATTAGGATTACTTCCTCAAATTAAATCAAAAATAAGATTCACCTGCTTAATTTTCAATTTTCATGGTACTTGAATTAACCAGTGAATGATGGTTTTACTGCATAAAATGAGGCTGATTGTTTAGTGAAATAGTGACAGAAATGCAGTCCATTTATATGATATATTAAACAGCAGTCACTTCTGATTCTGTGAACAGTACAAAAATCAACTCAACTCCATTGTATTAGGGTTCAGGCAAAAATCCTAAAGCCTGGAAAAATAAACCAAATCTGTCTGCAGGTTACATACCACTAGAGGTAAATGAGATAAAGTTTTTTGTAATAAGGGTGAACTTAAAATAAGATGAAAAGATAAAAAAATTACAAAATCAATTTAAAAATGAGAGATTTTGTTTCTTTGAAATTATTGATTTATTATAATCAACCACCATATATTTAACTGAAAGGGGATGTCACATTCGTTTTTTTTAACCACTTCATACATCTCAGGTTAAACCACTGCTTTACAGTGATTCAGCAGAGGTAAGTAAGGTTTCTGTTTGTTCAGCACTGCATTTAGTTGTTACAGATATAATGTCTACTTAACAAATCATCTATAGTGTCTCTGCAAATTAACACATAAACATTTGCAAAGTCAATGTAAAGATGCAGATCAAATATGAATGTCCTGCAGGGGGTCAAAGGATACTGGGGGGACCTCTCACACAAATTTAAGAGACTCTGTGCTGGTTGGATGGCTGCACCAGAGTCTCTACGGAACCTTATGAAGTTGCTTGTAATGAAAAAATAATGAAAAAAGACGCAGATCAGAAAGTTCCTAAAAATATACCAAACTGTTAAAAGGGTAGTTACTCATCCTCTTTATTTTGTGTGTGTGTGTGTGTGTGTGTGTGTGTATATACACACATATATACATACATATTTATATATATACATATACATACACACAAATATATATACACATATATACATACACACACACGTACACACACATGTATGTATATATATATATATATATATATATATATATATACATATATATATATATATACATATATATATATATATATATACACATACATACATACATACATACATACATATATACATATACATATACATATATTTATATATATACATATATAGACTTCTGTTCAGAACACATCTGAAATAATGCTTGATAATAAAAATACTGACAAACTCTGTTTGAACAGTTTGAAATTTTTGTTTTTAAGAGTCATTACTGACAAAGTCACAGCAAACACACTGAGAAAGGAGAGTTAATCAGCTCCAGGGTTTACAAGGAATGTCCTCAAGGTAAAACTCTGAGTCCAAAAAGAGAGTAAAGATTTGTGTTGACTTCTCATGTGATGTCCTTCTGTCTGGGAGGTCTATGAATGTTCCTGACCACACATTTCACCATCCACTCGATACCTTCATTTACTCCGTCCCTGCATTAGATCAAGTGTTATGTAAGTTATTTAGCAGGATTTCAATATTCTCCTGAACAGTTACAGAAAAAAGTGGAACAACACAGGGATCATAGATTAACTGTCTTACCCTGTGAGGGCAGTACAGGGCTGGACCAAACAGTCTCTCTTGCCGATCTTTGGAGCACAGTCACTGAAGGCTGTTTTAATGTCTGGCACTGACAAGCAGTCCTGAGAACAGAAGAGACATGGGACTTAACTAAAGGCTACAACAGCAAATTCACATCCGCCAAAACAACATGGGCATGTCAAACAAAATCTCTGTAATATATAGTATTTTGAGCAGAAATAATTACATAAGTAGTCAATATGCCAAAAGTTCACTGGTTTCAGCTTCTCCACTGTCAATATTTAATGCTTTTCTTTGTCTAATAAAATGAATATTTTTGTGTTTTGATTTTTGGTTGGATAAATACATTTGAATATGTTAACTTGGTTTTTGAGAAGTTTTAACAACAATTTTCAATTTATTTCTTACATTTTAAAGACAAAGGGATTAGTTGAGGAAATAACCAGTACATTGATTGCTATGGAAAACAATACTTAATTACAGCGACTAAAATTGTTTATTCTGCTAAGGACGACTTGGGTCATTTCTATACTAGAGCTGAAGTGAATGCATTTGGTAATTGTTTTCATTATCAATTAATGCGCCATGATTGATCAATTGATTTTGAATCTATAAAATGCATGGAAATAGTAATCATGGCCGATCAATGCCCAAGGCAAAGTGTTTGTACTACTTGTTTGACCAAAAAGCTGGAAGTAGATAATGTTATGTACTGTCAATTACGACTCAAACAAGTTATCAATACAGTGTGGACGAACATAATGCATAATTTTTTTTTTATCACTAACCTGAACATGGTCATAATAAATTAAAATATCATACAGTACCGGAACATCCTGCTTGTTGGCCAGGACGAGGAGTGGAACACCTTCCAATGCCTCACTGCTGATCATTTTCTCTGGAAGAGAAAAAAGTCAAATGGTTATTTCCACAATTAGCAACACATTTCTACCACCACAGAATACTGACACACTCTTTTTTAAAGCTTCTCCTCAGTTTCCTATTACAATACTGATATTTTTCTCATAACATACAAGAGAGCATTTCAAGTTATAAGCTACATAAAATGAACATAAAATCTGCTCTAAAATATTTTTATTGAAAATTTAAATGTTAAAGCAAACATAAACCTGTCAACCACAAAAATCAATGTGGAAATAAGCCACACTGGATAAACGCCCTTATTCGCAGAAAATAAGTGACTCGAGTTTGAGTTGTTTTAGACACAGGCACATACATATTAAATAACACAGGATGATAGTGTGTCTTACTCACCAAAGGCCTCCTTTGATTCTGACAGGCGGTCTTCATCAGTTGAATCTATCACATAGATGACCCCATGGGACTCAGCATAGTACTATAAATAAACATGAGGAATACAAAATCAGAGCAGGTTCCTCGGCAGCATCAGAGCCGACTGGCTGACATTGATACCTTGATTGGTTTTTAAGTTGTGGCCGAAAAGACTGTAAAAAGATTGTGTCTTGGCTGTTAAAGAAGAAATCCCCTTGGGATATTGTTGGTGTTTCATTTTAACTCACTTTGTCCCACAGAGACTGGAGCTCCTCCTGACCTCCCAGATCCCAGAACATTAGACGAGCCTTGCCCACATCAATTGTTCCAACTGTGAAGGACAGTGAGACACCCTTAAGAGACATTATAGAGGAATCAAGCACTATCTGTAAACTAGGAGACAGGCAGCATCAGGTGATCACAGCGTAGGATTTAAGTGTAATAAAGCAGTTATGCAATATCATAATTTTCCAAAGTAAGGAGTAGTGCTGCTAATTAAAATTAATCACTGTAGTTATCCATGAAAAAACACTCTCAAAAAATCAGTGATTGATTAACTTTGGCCACAAGCACACATTGTCCCCTCAGCTGACAAAAAGCTGAAATTGGACACTGCTACTGTGATTTTAGTAGAGAAGGGTATATTGTCATCTGTTGGTGTAATGGAGGGTCACTGTTTGAAGTAAAAATCATGTCACTCTTCTTGACAAGCACAACTGAAAACATAACAGAACATTCACTTACTGTTCAGGCCAACTGTAGTTGTGATCTTTGATAAATTCATTCCCTTGTAGTTCTTACTGAACTTTGTTTTTGTTTGTTCCAGAAAGGTCTGCAGACAGAGACAACAGTTTGATTGGAGGATAAGTCAGATTGGGCACATAAGACATGAGTTGGCAAGTATCCATCTGTTGGCCAAACATTTTAGACGATGTCTTATAGTGTAGGACAATCCCTGAAAATGTCAAGCACGAAGCATGAACAGTACAAAAGTAATAGCTTATGGAACTACAATTTTTATGCCGTTTTTTATGCCGCAGTTCTTGTTCATTAGGGCCACGACTGCTTTTTAAAACCCCACATTCCTTAAGCTTATGTACATACATGGGGAAATTTTGCACACTAGTTGTTGCGTACAGTGACATAATGTACATGATGTATGTAGCAGATCAAAGATGATGAATCATAAAAAAAATTCCAAAATCTGTTGATTTAAGATGGAATAACCAATTTGGACAAAAACAAACAAGCTCAGTAAATCCACGATCGTATTTATAGAAATAGGAAACGTGCACATCCTTGGCTGACTCCGCAATGAGCATGAAGTCGTATGGATACCCAGCGTTAGACTGTCTACACCACGGTCGAATTAACCCAGGCGTTATAAATTCAGGATGTAATTGAATTTACCGTTTTCCCGGCGTTGTCTAGTCCCAAGATCAAAACGCAGTATTCGTCCTTCTGGAACACGTACTTGTATAATCCAGATAATAAGGTATACATCTTGTAAAATATATAAACAACACAGGTACACCGTCTTGCCAAGGTTAGCTTAGTTACCTAGCCTAGCCGAAATGTGAAACAAGCGGGTGCCACCACTGTGGCTTCATTATAATCCAAGTAAAAAAAATACACCTATAAACGCGGATTACTAACAAACGTAGACACATAAAATGAGTCAGAAAGTCGTCGTTTGCAGGCTTCTTCCTTCTCCGAAACACTGAACACAGTACTTGCAATACTTTTCGTCTAACCAGGAAGTAGAACGGTAGGAATCATGGGAAATGTAGTAACGGACTCTCGTAAACCTGTTCTGTGAAATACTGACCATTTCAGTATTTGTTTCATGGAGCATAAGCCAATTAATGAAAAAATCCTACCCAAAACTTTGTGGCTTCCATAAAAGAAGAAAGAAGAAAAACTCTGATATACATTTTCATTTAAATCCCTGTAACTTATTACAGCAGGGGTTCTTCCATTATTTTTAACAGGCCATCTGTAAAGCTGTTCTATGGCCTTCCCTGTACAACAACACCAACAATCACCCTCATCATCAATACATTTTACCAAGCTCTTGCTAAAGAGAGAACTTAAACCTCATCCAAATGAACAAACTGTCCCACAGGCAAAGACTACCAAGACTTAACCATTCCAACAAATCAAATAAATAAAACACTGTAAATAATACTACTTGTGTTTTAGAGCTCAGAAATCAGATGATAAAAATAAACCTCTGTTTTTGAGTCACAGTTCTGTTCAGAAGATAAATCTTAGTCCAATATTCACTCTCCTTAGCTCTAGTTCCCTGCTAAATTCTCCCCTTTCTGACCTTCTTGTAACTTTGTCTGTCTGGTTTCTGGTTTTGTGGTGGTAGCTAACAGTGGGTTTATCAAGGCATTTTCACTGAAAAATGCTTCCTGCTGCTGGAAATGAGGATGATGAGTATGCTGAGATCATACATGCTGTAAATATGTGACCCAAACAATTTTGGCTAAAAGAGGTGAAAAAAAAAACCCTGTACAGCTGTAAATTTCGCTGATATATTTCTGTGTTAATTGCTGCTTGTGGCCAATCTCAGACAGAGACAGTCAAGTTAATGTACCTTTTATCTCACTGACCTTTATACAAAGAACCTTGGCTTCATAGCTCCAATGATGGAACATCTCTTTATTGTTGGAAAACCCAACCTCAACTTCACATCCACTTTAAAATAAGTTTGAAACCAACACAGATATAAACGTTTGTGCCCAGGTTTCATTGCTGATGTACGTAACAGATGGGAGTTTCTTTTACAAAGCTAACTCTAACTAAATTCTTTGATGGCATAGTTTGCACTCCACTGCTGTGATGTGTTCCCAGGGTGTGGCACTTTGGGATGCATTTTGCCCCCGAACACATCCGTAGTGTTTTTAGATCATCTAGTCCTACATACAGTCCATCAACTCTGCATGAGCAGAAGGTGCTGACAGGATACACAGCAGGAATGTTCTGGAAGCAGCTGTTTAAGCTGAAATGCTCCTGTGTGTGTTGTGTTCTTTCAGAGGGAGAAGCAGAGACTGTGGTGACAGGTACAACAGGAGCTTTTTTCCTTTGTTGTCCAGTCTAAGAAAAAAAAAAAATCACTGTACAACACTGAGGAATATGTTTTAAAGTGGCAAACCACCAATTCTACACATGTAATTCTGTTTACTTGTCATGGGGAGTACTATGCAGGCTGTCAACAACCGCTTAATTTTGTTATTTCAATTTAAGATAATGAATAGGGATTTACAGAGATGTACTGAATACAGTTTATCATCAAATCTCCCAAGAAGCAAAGGAAAACAAATCATTGTTGTGAGGAGTCACATTTCTTTAACAAGACTGCAGGACAATGTCATGTCACATGAATATAAAATCCTACTTTGCCAATTTGGCAGAAGGAGCCAGGTCTAGCTTTCATTAGAAACTATATATTATGTTATAGCCTTTGCATACAAATCTATACTTAAATACTGATGACTCTTTTTTAATGAAGTTTTACATTTATTAACAGCAGCAGAATGGTTTGGATGGATGTTGCATTCATTACACACCAGTCTAGAATTTAGGGGCTGCCGCTGAAATACACAGTTATCTCGGGATTTCAGTTTGGTTCTTGGGTAACAAGTCCTTGACTGGAAGATCTAAGCAATCTCACAGGTGTTAGTGAGATCTGTAGTTCACTAGTAAACCTAGGAGCCAGACCTTGGATTTAGAAAGGGCTGTATTCAAACAGTGAACAAATGGAAGATGGAGGGTTGTTAAATTTACAACTATGCAGTCTGTATATGCTACAAAATTGATTCCTGTTTCTCTACTGAACATATTTAAATCTTCAAACCTTTAAAAAAAAATCTTAAAATTATTTTAATCTTGAAGGATTTAAATTCTGCTAGTCTCAGTCATGTTAAAAAAAAAAATTTTGTACAAAATTTTTTATAAGAAATGGGAAATTATGCCTCCTGGGGGGGGGGGGCAGACTCCAGGATAGAAAACTGTAGCTGTGGAAAGTGCATATTTTGCCATCTTTTCCCTCGCTTTAGAAGATTTACTGTGAATCTGGACAGCACTCTACATGGTTTGCGTTGTTGAAACATTTCTATGCAACAGAAAGGGGGAGACTCATCTAATATGACATTTTAAAGTAAGATACATGTACATATATAAATGTAAATTTACATTTGATAACCACACAATTGAAAGCTATCTCATTATATTATATTCAGGGTGTTTTCACAGCTTAAAGTCTGAACCAAAATCCAAAACAAGGTTCATGTTTTTGTTACATTTTCAATTCAACTTTATTTATACAGTGCCATATCATAACAAACATAATTTCAAGGCACTTTTCATATAAAGCAGGTTTAGACCAGGGTCTTTATAGTTATTATTTCCAGAGACCCAACATTTTCCCCATGAACAAGAACTTGGTGACAGTGGCAACGAAAAACTCCCTTTTAACAGGTAGAAATGTTGAACAGATCCCAATTCAGGGTGGGCAACCGACTGGGTTGAGAATGACAAAGAAAAGAGAGAGAGAGAGAGAGAGAGAGAGAGAGAGAGAGAGAGAGAGAGAGATGGGGGGCAGGAGGGAGGGGAGAGAGCATAGCACGATAATATATACTTATACTAACAGGGCTAATAATATTACTAAAAGAACTAAATGAAATGGTAACAGTAGCAATCAGAATATTTAGAGCAGTTGGTGTTGATCAGGCTCATGGGGCAGTAGGTGGTCTGCAGCCATGGATCAAGACTCAAGCGCATCAGAAAAACCTGCAGAAAGTGACAAGAGGAAGAAGACAAGAAAGCACAAACCTTCAGGAGAGAGGAAGGACAGTTAATAACAAACATCTCTGAGGTGTTAATGTGCACAGGGAGAGAGGAGAAGGCGTTGGAAAGGGGAGCTCTGTGCATCATGGGAAGTCCCTCGTGATTTTTGTGATATTACGAAGGTGAAAAAAGGCAGTCCTTGAGATTTGTTTTATGTGGGAGTTAAAGGACACATCCTGATTGAAGACAACTCCAAGATTCCTAGCGGTGGTGCAAGAGGCCAGAGCAATGCCATCTAGAGTAAGTATGTCATTAGATAATGTGTTTCTGAGGTGTTTTGTGGGACAAGAACAAGAACTTCATTTTTATCTGAGTTCAATAGTAGGAAGTTCCTGGTCATCCAGATCTTTATATCCCAAAGACAAGCTTGAAGTTTAGCTGAATGGTTTCGTCTGGCTTCATTGATAGGTAAAATTGGGTGTCATCTGCATAATGATGAAAGTTTAAGGAATGTTTCCTGATAATATTGCTTAAGGGAAGCATAAATACGATGAATATAACTGCTCCACGCATAGAACCTTGTGGAATTCTGTGACGAACTTTTGAGTAGAAGGAGGAGTTATTGTTTCATGCACAAATTGAAATCGATCTGAAAAGTAGGACTTAAACCAGCTAAGAGCTAGTCCTTTGATACCAATAAAATGCTTCAGTCTCTATAATAGGATTTGATGGTCAATAGTGTCAAATGTGGCACTAAGATGTAACAGAACAAGTACAGAGCAAGTCCTTTATCTGATGCGGTTAGTAGATCATTCGTAACCTTCAACAGTGCTGTCTCTGTGCTGTGATGTACTCTGAATCCTGGCTGAAAATCCTCAAATAAACTATTATTATGTAAAAAGTTGCACAACTGGTTAGCGACAGCTTTCTCAAGGATCTTGGAGAGAAGGGGAAGTTTGGATATGAGTCTATTGTTGGCTAAAACATCTGTATCAAGGGAGGGCTTTTTAAGAAGAGGCTTAATTACAGCTACATTTTATAAATATTTTCCAATAAGTTTTTGTTTCACATTGGAATACTGCGAGAACACTACAGAACTTTGTATGCCATACTGACGCCCTGTCATCATTACCTACAAGAGCTGCATCTCCCTACACTTGACATTGACTGGTTTGTAGACAGGCGTGCTTCTGAAGTTGGTGTGCTGTCATTTGGCTGGTATCATTTTCAGGTTGAAAGTGTTGAAAATAACATGATTATATTGTTTAATTCATTAGATTTAAGTACTGTAAAGGTAGATTATACACGATAGTAGCCTATAGGACAGGCACATTAGGGTTATCTACCCCTGTTTTCTTGTTTTTGACAATTAATTATCAAAAAATGTCATGATCATGACAACCCAACTGATAGCTACGGGCCTACAAGTATGTCAAAATATAGGCCAAGAGATTATGCTCATTACAAATATATAAGTAAATAAATAAAGTTTCTATCCTGCTTGTTTTACACAGCCTTCGTACATGCATTTTATTTAGATGCTCATGTTTTAATGATTTCATAGAGCTCAACAATTTATGAATGTAATGGTATTTGTATTTATGTTGTGTGTGTTTTACATACCAAACATACCACCAGTTGAAGCCGGGGAAGACTCCACCATCTTAATGGGTCAGCTTGTTGGATGAGTGCCCCAATCATTTTCAGGTCGTCATAAAAGGAAAGCTGTCCTTTTCGCATAGAGATACAACACTTTTTTGAATGGCATTGCACACCTTTATATACTGCTGCCCCAATTTCTTTAGATTCAGGTGGCATTGCTCTAACGTCCTCAAATATCCTCTCTCTCTCATTCTCTCTGAAAATGTGTTGAATGTTTTAGTATTTTCATGTGTTTTTCCAAGCTGAGTTTTTATGTCTTCCTCTGACCAAATTGATGTTAAATATTTTTTCTCCTACTCTCTCCATGTGCTACTGCAGCTCATGTTTGTCTCTCTTCTGATCGTTGTCGTTCTTCTTCTGTTCTTTGGCAATTGATCGCCTACCTCAACTTCCTGTAATTTGTCTCAAAGTTAAAACCATCCAAAAAAGTGTTTTCACACAGCAATTAAACCAAACTGTGGTTCAGATTGATCTGGACCAAGACCATCTCTTTTGGTTGGGCCAAAATTTGGTTCTTGGTTCCAGACCATGATCACATCATAAGCTTTTTTTTAGGCTGTGTTAGTTACTTACAGCACATTACAATGTTTGGGCAAAATGTCTTAAAAAGAATTTTCTCCAAACTGAGAAAGGTAGAATGATTAACCGTTTTATCTGTCATGATTAGGTGTGAATCTTTGAAAACTATAGAACTATCTATACATCAGTTGGTCCATTAGTGTGTTTGGCAGAGAGAATGAGGTGGTGCTGGTTCTTCTGATAGATATTCTTCAAATGGACTTATATTTTCATATCAATAAGTCTTGTCAACCACATAAATGACTCTGATCAGAGGGTTTGTGAGCTCTCTGTCTGTCTCATTAACAGAATGTAGGGGCTTGCTTTGTAAATCCCCGCTGAAATACATAGTTGAAATTAATATAAAATTAAAAATATACATTTTAATTAAACAAAATTGTACTGTATTAGACTCTGATAGATAGATATGACCTCCCATGATCATTTCCAGTTATTTTGAAAATGACATTTAATTTTTTTACTCTTTATTTAACTGGTGTTCCTTCAGCCCAGGCCATTGATTGATCCCTGCTTTGCTTTAAGTGCTGTTCCAAAGGCTCTGCAATTGTGGAGAGTATTATCATTCAATTATCTTTCAATAATTGTATTTTGTTTCTTATGTGGTTGAATTAACACTTACAGTGTATGTGATGTCTCAGGTTTACACAAGTAGAATATTAAATTATTTCTCTAAAGCTTCAATAGTTGGAATCCTAGAATTTATTTCAAACATTTTAATTTTGTTAAAAGGCGTATGCTCTGTTATTAGGAATACTAGTCAAATGCTTTTAATAATTTTATTTTAAAAGGCATTCTATACGAGATTTGTCAGTTTGTGTTTGTCAACCCATTCAAAGGTGACCCTTCCTCCTCAATGGATGCAAGCGAGGAAGGAGTGATAGTCCACTGAACTAGACTAGGGAGTGAAAAGCTGTGACTTGGAAAATAAAATGTTATGTTGTGATTGTTTCATGGTGGTCATGTTCTGAAGCAGAAATGCACTGCCATACACTTCTAGTGGGTCATAAGTGATGATTGAGAGGGATTACCTTTGTCTATTTTTTAGTAAAGTCCAACTCAGTATGCATTCAATTGAAATGAAGGAATTAACATTTAGGTGAGCTTTTAGATTTACATACACAGGAAACACAGGAAATAATGAAATTAAATATTTACAGTATAGGTGTCGTCCAGGTTCGGCCAACAATTCGTCACTACTTTCCTCTGAGTGCTTTTTCAAAGGTTTTGTAGTAATGGTGAGTATAATTATTTAAATATATATGTTTTCTAGTTTATTAGATGTAAAGTTTGAATTATGCAGTCTTATCTGAATGCCCTACAGTAAGCCCTACTTTGTTTAGGGTTCTAATGTTTATTTTTTGTTGAAACTGAAACTGAGGTGTTACAAATAATCAGTCTAACCTTATTATTCTAAATATAAGTACCACTCAGTATGATAAAAACAGTTATACAGCACCACGAACTACAGCCTCTAAAATGTCCATGTCTTTGTATCAAAACTTCTACAACTGATTATACAATAACTGAACAATACAACCATCATGATAGTAGGATATATTGCAGGACTGTTGGATTAGATTGCATTAGTTTTTGGTTGAAGGAGGACCTAATAAACTGGAAATTAGGGTTATGTATCTAAGTGATAGTAGAGAATAGTGCTTGAAGCACATTATCTATTCTGTGAATAAATCCCTATTTCTTTTGGACATATCATCTGTTATTCATGTACGTATTCTAAATGTCCATGCATATTTATGACATGGAATTGTACATCAATGTAGAGTATATTCCACACAAGATAATCATACAAAAAAAGAGTTGTCTATATTCAACTATCACTTATGTGCATGCAAGAATTTATTAAAAGGCAGTTTGTTCATATTAGCACACATCTGATAAGGAATGAAAATGTCTCTTGCATGTTTTCAAAGCAGTATTTATGGAACCCTTTAAATCTCATAAAATTATGAGCACATACCTCACACAATAACTGATTTCTTACCAGGTATTGAGAGAACAGCTAAAGTAGGATCTCCATCATTAGATAATTTGTTTGCTTGATAGCAAGGATAAGGAGAGTGTGGAAAAGGAAGCTTCTGATTCATCCTTAAACTATAACAATCAACACAAGGCACTTCCAACTGCAGTTGAGCAAGATAAAGGAAATGTAATACTTTAGTGTTGTGCTTTTATGTCAAAGCTACAGTTGCTGTATGAGCTGGAAAGAAAAGAGGATTATGGAGGATACACAGAAAGAGCTTCCATTTCTTCTGCTACTTTGTCAATTTCAGTTTTCTTTGTCATGAAATGGAAAACTATTGGTAGAATTTTGAATGCTTGAAAACTTTATGAAACAATGGTAAAGCACAATTCAGATCTTGTATAATGATGTAATCATGATGCACTTAGTGGAAAAAATTTCAAAACAACTACCTGCATTTTTATATATATATATATATGTATGTATATATACACACACACATACACACACACACACATATATATATATATATTTATAGATAGATATAGATATAGATATAGATATAGATATAGTGAATAATAAACATTTTTTTCCTTTGGACTTTGGAGTATCAGGCTAAATATGCCCCCTCCAATCTCATCTGCATCGTTGATACTGAGTCATCACAGGTCAACAACTATTCCATACTCAATAAGTAAACATTGACTAATTTATGTAAGACCATGGATCATATCCAAACATTTTTTTTAAGAATAATAACCCATTATATGCACAATGTAAATTCATTGTTTTGGCCATTGCAGCTGGGACTCAGTAGTCTCACACAGATAGTCTCACATATTTATTCTCAGGTAATTCTATACTGTATTTGCACAAAGTTCCATCACAGCTTTAAGTATTAGGAAGTCAATACACCGCATTTGAGAGGGTACTTTTGTTGAACATATTGATATATAGCAATGTGTGTTTATTCTCAGCAAAGTAAGGTATCAAATGAGCAGAGTTTTGATATCATTAAAAAAATTAGGATATACTGGGAGCAGTACTAAAAAAAATGATACTAAGCTTTACAACTAAACTGTGTAGTAACATGTTCGTTTTTGGAACAAAGTATAGAAAAACTGGTAGATTCAAATACTATGTAGATTGAAATAATGTGCCAGCAACCAACAGTTTGTACCATAGCACTTCAATGTTTTTGTTTGCAATCTGCAAAATTTTAAATACAGTAATTCACAAGAAAATGCATTATCTATACACACATAATAATGACTTATTTAGGTAAATGATTGTAAACACTGTGGATATAAGAGAGCTTTTACAGTCTGTTTAATAGTTGACATTTGCATCAGTTGTAATACATATTTTCTCCACTAACAGCTCAGGGCCAGGTGCAGCACTTGCAGCTGTCATTATAGATAGTTCCGACCCCACAGGACCTCACATAGGCGATGCCACCAGCACACATGTAGAAGCTGGTTTTGTCATTTGGGTTGGCATAGAGGCCATCAGGTATGCCGTTGCAGATGCCGGGTCCTGGGGCATGGGTGGTGGTAGTCGTGGTTGTAGTTTGGGAAGTGGTGCTAGCACCAGGTTTGGGAGTGGTAGTAGGGGGCAGTGGGGGCAGCTCTGGAAAAGGGAAGAAGAGGAAATGTTTGTCTATAACTTGACTCTGACTGTAATGAATAATCCGGATAGCACTGTACTGTTGTGTTAATTTTGTAGTCTATTTTTAGACTTAGTCTTAGTCCTGAGATTAAAAAAAGTATCCATTTTAGTTCTCTGTAAACTCAGGACATTTTATTTCTAGCATTAGTAAAAGCAGTTATCATTTAATTCTGGTTTTGGTCAAGACCAAGAATGAGCATTGTAGTCAAACATAAGAAACAACTGAAAAAATAGGGTTAACAGATAACCTTAAAGGAAGAATCTGGGAAATATATTACAAACGTACCAATATTAAGAAGTTTGCGGAGATGAGCCAGCAGAGCATGGTTGCCCTGTCCGCAGAATTGTCCAGAAAAGTCATCCAAATCGAGGGCCCATACAAAGGCACCACCAAACTTCTGCTCCTGTAGGTACCGCACCTATGAGGGCGAAAATAAAAGGAAATTAGTGTAACCACCCTGGATATAGTGAGAATGTGTTAAAAAATATAGAGTTGATCTACTACCTACCTTGATCTCATAGCTCTCCCTGGTGTCAAAGCCCACCCACTCACTGTTCTTGGTGGCATAGGGGACTTTCTGGTCCTCAATCCACTGAATGGTGGTATCCTTTACAAAATCACAAATCTAGACCATAGACAATATGATAAGCCATTAAAGCCAATAAATGCCAGTGTGACTGATATACAGTATACTGTACATCATATCATAATGAATTTGCTCCAGCTTCATCCTAACTTCACCTCATAGTAGGACCAGAATCCAGCTTCACGTGTGAATGGTCCAGCTGATGCAGGGCCACTAGCTGGGGCTCCAACACCAGTGTTGGATGATGTGAGACGGAAGGTGCGACCATAAGCAGCAAATCCCATCCTCAGCTTCTCCACTGGGGTGCCGTTGTCTCTCCAGTACTTCATGGCAAAGTCCTACAAATATTGATAAAGGAGGTGAAGTGAAGCTATCTAAAAAGGTCCCCATCAAGTTCATTTTTCTTAAGTCCCCAATAAGTACTTACTGTGTTGAAATATATCAGGTCACCAGAATCCTCAGATCCACGGAAGAGAGGACTATTATGTCCAGTGAACTGCTCCCAAGTTCCATGGAAGTCATAGGTCATCACATTGATGAAATCCAGTTCCCTGGAGATACGGAACAACACAAATACTCATTTTAAAAACCTTTGCAGAACTCTCAGTTTTCTCTTTCAAGAGACATTCAAGGAAGCACTTACTTGGCAATCTCAGCAATCTCATATCCACCATCAATGGTTCCCTTTCCAGCTGACACTGCAGCAGTTAGCATGAGCTGATGATTGCCCGTGGCCCTAGCCTCAGCTGCATAGGCAGCAACAAGTTCCTGCAGATACAAATCAAAGAAGAAGTAAGAAAGATGTACAGCATGATTTAAAGCAAATAACAGTATTGAATGGCAGCTTCAAACTAAAGTACCCACTCTGCAGAGCAGAGTGAACCTCTGTTTGTCCTCTGGGGGACTTCCACGAGCACCGGGGTACTCCCAGTCCAGATCCAGACCATCAAATCCATGAGTCCTCAGGAATTTTATAGAAGACTGGATGAATTTCTGACGGTTAGCTGGAGTGGAAACCATGATAGAGAACCTGCAGGAAACATTGAGTGGATACTAAGTGTGACTAAGTAGGTTAACAGCCTTTAACCTTAATTACCTTTAGAATTTGGGAAACAACTGACCACACTTTTGCATGATTTATATTGACTGGAAATTTATTTTGTTATTAATACATTTTTTGTTTTTATGTGTCAGCTTGAAGGCAATCAAACCATCTTTCCTGGTTAGCAATCTTTGGTTATACAGTAAAGAATGTAGAAGTAATAGAAGTGGCTAGGTGCTAGCTAGACAGCTTAGCTAGCTAAAAAAAAAAAAAAATAATAAACCCTAATATTTAGTAGAGTTTTGTCAGAATTGAAACTTCATTTGATTTTCAGAATGTTTCAACAGTTTAGCTAATAGGACATTAGGAACATAATTCATAGCACTCTGTACTTGAATATAGGATAAGTAATATATTTTGTTTATGGTTTAAAATGTTACTCACTGTCTTGAACCAAAGTTCCAGCCACCAACTGCAAGCAGAGTCTTCAGATGAGGATTCCTGGTAACAGCATAGAGAGTGGGTTACATTTCCATCACACTTTAGTAAAGTATGTAAATTTTTTTAACACTTTACTTGAGCAATGTATTCCTTATGCTCAGTTGAAAGCTGTGTATTTGTACTTTTCAATAGGAAACATCTTTGGGCTTGAATCAGCAAAGCCTCCCTTTCAGCAAAAGACTTCTTCTGACTGAATTTCTACAAACCAATAAATACTATAGCTTAACTTTACCTCTGACCTCTATGCAGCTCAAGTGTACCCCAACTCTGGCCACTTACTTGGTCTTCAGAGCATTGAAAGACTTGTAGAGGATGTCATCATTCCACTCATAGGTAACCAGCTCATTGTTATGGTTGATGATGGAGAAGGCATAGATCAAGGTGGTACAAAGGAAGGGGTCTACATCTTGTGGCATATACTTGCCTTCACCAGGTCTGTACTGGGACCAGTTGGTGAAGTAGCACACCATCTGGGTGGCAGATCCTGTGTTAGAGTAAAGAATATATGAGAGGAGGAGGCGATATACAAGTGTAATAATCAATTCAAATCATGCTAATTGATCAGAAAGTATTAGGACTTACCCAGCTGGCATATGACCAGAAACAAGCCTAAAAAAAAACCCAAAACATTTTTTATATATATATCATATATATATATATATATATATATATATATATATAACAGTTAAAGGAATTAAAAACACAATGTAAGATAATTTATCTGTAAATGAAAAGTAATATGTATGCAGTGGGGCTTACAAATGTCTGAGGTGACTTTCCGATTTAAGTGACTATATATATATATATATATATGTGTGTGTGTGTGTGTGTGTGTGTGTGTGTGTGTGTGTGTGTGTGTGTGTGTGTGATTAATACCTGCTAGAATTATGAGCCTGGACATCTCTTGAATTCACTTCTCACGACTTCAGACCAAAACAACAGTAGCAAAGGTTGCCCTTTTATACAGTTGATTGTGCAAAGAGGAGGAGGAGGAGTAGGTGTAGCTAGCGTTAACACACTGGGGCTATAAATTTAATGATTATTAGAACATCGTTAGATAAGATCCTGCAAAGTCTGAACCATAATAATTTACTCAGTGCAGCACTCTGCTCACAGCATGCACACTTCACATGACAAGTTATAATTTAGGTCAGTGAACATATCACAATAGACATATATTATTAAATTTTTAAATCAGCCAAAATGACATTATAACACTGTGGACCATATTCCTGATATTTTACTTCAGTTCACATTAGCCGTTTATTGTTACTGTTTTAATTTCAACTTGACTAGAGAATAAAATGCAACTTTAAAATGGATTAAAATGGATTAACTGAAAAAGAAAATCATCTATTAATAGATTATTCAGACCAAGACTAGTGAATACCTGATATATTATAAAAAGAAACATGAAACTGATTTAAAGATTATACGATCTGTTTGCTATTAATGTTGTTATCAATAGTCAATTAAAAAGTGAAACTATGTGAGCTGTTAGAACAGTTAGAATAAGGGCATCTTGAAGTAACAAAAAAAAAAAAATTTTTTGAAAAGATTTTGGTTTTTCTGAGATGGATAGTTTACACTGGGGACACAGATGCACTTAGGGAAAGAGAGGGAAAGAGAGGGAAAGAGAGGGAAATGACATTCAAAAGTGATTCTTCACCAGAGCTGAAACAGGGATGTTATATTAACATGGTATTTCTCTTAGAACACTAATACACCATGATGTCGTGGAATGTTCATTATATAAAAGTACAATGTACAATAGATAAGTTATAATGACTGACTACTAAACTAATTAATAAGCAAGTACATTTAAAATTATAAATGTACTTCCTTTTTTATATTATCTTATAATGATATATTTTCCAAATAAATGTATTCTGTATTTCAAAGAAATCAAATTTGTTTAATTTCTTTTTAATAAACACTCTCCCACTGAAACAACCACTGATGAACTTGTTTTGACTGTCTACATAATAATAGTCAAAACACATATTCATAAACCTTATGGATTATGAAATTATTTGACACAGCTTGAGGTTTCATTTTTCTAGTTCCTAGAGTAGATTAACAGCTTTGATTACTTTATCTCTCTCCTTTGTCATACACTGGCCATGGACATTGACCATCAAGATGTTCCACAGCCGGCCACTTGTTTTTATGCTCCACCGTAATCTGTGGCTGGCACTGAGATAAGTATGGAGCTGGCTGGTGCAACCTTGGACACACAGGGTGATGTCATACAGTCCCAAAAAAGGGTGTACACCAAAGTGTGAACACCTGTAGTACCTATAAACTCCAAAGATATTTCATTTACATTGGTATGACATGGGTAAAAGGAGCAGTTATTAATAAACTTGTAACATTTCACATTAAACTGATAAAGGAGAGAACGTTAAAACAAGAAAATATTCATCCCATTGTGTGGTGGTTTCATATGTTTTTACTGGTTATACTATCATAATCAAAACAGAAATTCAGTGTAGTGATGTGCTGATTCAACCTAATAGTTATTATAATATTATATAGAACTGTATTAATGTAGAGCTGCAAAAAACATGGATGTTTTGTTATCTCTAAAGCTACATATCTTTTTAAAAAATAGTTAATGAATTGTACATTTAGTTTATAAAATCATTAGATATAACCTTTCAGGCTAAACTTTGCTAGCACAAAAAATCTTTAGGCACTTGTACTTTAGAATTAACCATGCTTTTATTCATTTGTTTAAAGGACATACAGTCACAGTTTTGGATGAGCTCTGGCTGATATGAGGTTTGATGCACTTATTGTAAGTAAGTCACTTTGGACAAAAACGTCTGCCAGTGAATGCAGTGTAATGTTATGTAAAAGTAGCAGCCAGTGATAAACTAGTAACATTTCAAAATATTTACTCATCTGTGCAAATCCTTACTTTGAGATATTCTGATATGCAAATGTTCCGTCAGTTAAGATGTGCTAGTTATTTTGTTCTGCAATATGATAACATTATGAAAATGATATGATAAAACACACACTTTAAAATGAAAACCAACACCACTGATTAAAGCCTTGAAACTAACAAGAAAAATTGAACAATCAAGACAAAGTTTCAGCCTTTAAATATTGATTTTTCATTTTTTGTATTAAACCTAGATACATGAATTCATTAAATCATTCACTTGTACAGCACTTTGAGAGCAACAGTACATAGAGACAGTGTTTCGCGTCAGCACATTTAGAACAGATGGAGAATAAATAAAAAAGAAAGAACCTGAGTAACAATGTATGTTTTCCCTATGGATTACAAGGGGTCACTGAATAGTTTGATGATTATAAAAATGATGTGAATCATATCCAGATCTCAACCCAGTTGAACACATATGGAAGATTTTGGACTCACATATTAGACAGTGCTCTCCACCACCATCATCAAAAAAATAAATTGTGGGAATATTATTTGAAAGAGTGGTGCTCATCCCTCCAGTAGTGTTGGATATAGACTTAGATTATCAATGCAAAGGAAGATTGAAACTGTTTTTACGGGCAGACCATTGCTTTTTTTTTTTTTTAAGCTTCATCTGGATTGATTTTTGGCAGTGAATTTAGCAACTCCAAAAGAGACCTGAGTTTCCCCAGACGCAACAACATTCATTGCAGAATTTCTAATGAAAATAATATAAAAAAAGAAATACATGAAAGCAAAATCACACAATGGCAAATTAATTATGTAGAAACAGGCACAGATTTCTCACTAAGTGGTTAGTTTAAGTACTTTGTGTAATATTTGGTATTAGAGATGGCGATGGTGGCCAAATGAAGCCTTTTTATGAAAAAATAGAATTTCCTTCTGGGGAAGTGTCAATAGTGTGCCTCCTCCAACAACTAACCTTATCTATATTTTTCATAGGGATCTTTAGTATCTGACTTTACTATGGTTACCCCAAAACTACCCTCATATTCTCCTTATAATATCATCAGTTCAAACATTTTTAGAGTATTAATTGATAGCAATTAGTGAGGTAAAGTGATCCTGAGCCAAAAATCTGTACATAGCAATGATTTGATTTTCTTTGATTTTTTTATTATTGCTCTCAATTTCTTGTTAGAAGCTGTTTATAGTGTGCTGAAATGCTTGTGTCATAAGGTGACAGGAACAGTCAAATATGAGGTAACACATTTTTATTGGCAATAATCCAAGACACACTGTCTCCATCACTTTTGGTACAAACAATCCGGTGCCGAACAGTCACCGACTTGAAACATTTGCAGGGATGACTGACTCAAGAACTGGCTCAGTCCAGCTGCATAGCAATTATGGCACTGGGTAGCTGAGAATCTGTTACACTGTTCAGCTTGGAGGATCAATGTCTCCACTGGCTCTGACCCCTAGAAATCTGGGGGCAATGGCCAGACAAATCCCAAAGAAAGGGAACTACTCAGGGTCTTTAGGTTCAGAGTCAGACAGGAAGCTGACTGAGATGGGAGCAGGAACAGGCAGAGATCTAGCCAACTCAGGAACTGAGCAGGCTGGAGTGCAGGCTGACAACTAGTTTACTGGAAGTTAGCATACTGGAGGTTAGTTAGTTGGGAAACTTACTGGGAGGCATGAGGCTTGACTGGACAGGTGATTGAGGTAAAAGCCTGAGGAAAAACAAAACAATGAGCAGGGCTGGATTGGAATATCCACCTGCAAAAGGCTGTCTACTTGGCATGTTTAGGATCAAGCCTTGAAAGAATAGTCAACAACTTAATGAAGTCAAACTCCATGTCAAGAAATGTTCCCTTAGAGACATCAAGGTCCTCCCAAGTAAATGGTAGGCTACATAGAAGATGGTCTGCTGGGTCCATGTTTTGGGCAGTTCATACTGTCACAGTGCAGTCAGGAACTCAAGGGAAAGGATCCAAATGCAGAAACACAGAAAGGAAGGTAGATGCAATGAAGATATTATAATAATCAAAATTAACAGGTTTACAGATAGATAGATTTGACAAGAACAGATAACAGTATTCAACACAGGTTGCAGACACAAATGGAAACCACTGGGGAACAAACACAGAAACAGAACAGGATTTTTTTTTTCTTTTACACAAGAACATGGCGATCCTACAAAGACAAACTGACAAAGAGTAAGAGACAGAGGGATGTTTAAATTGTAACTAGGAAAATGAGGTGTCTGGGAACAGTCGTGTAGTGGGAGGGGAAGCTATGTGATGATAAGTGAAAACAGGTGAGTAAGTGAAACAGGAAAAAAGTCAAGGGACATCTAGTGGGAGGATGCAAAATGGCAGGTAATCAGAAAGTCGGAAAACACACCAGGACAGAAAGTGAAACAACAAATAGCTGCACAAAGAAAGTGATTTCAGAATAAAACCACAAAATCCGTGACATACATGATAGCGGCAAAACGCAGACACTGAAGTATCTATGTTTTATTTAGAAATTTGAAATTGCTTTCCAGGTTTCATCAAACTGACATGAAAAAGGGGTTAAATGAACAGGTATGTTCTTATTCAGTGTTTCTGACCAAAACACAATGTGTGTATCCTTGAGCCCTTAAAAATATGTTAAAATAATTTTTGTTCTCATGAAATATTTGAAAAGTAGTTTCATGAATAATTTGTAACATTCTATATTGTTCACCTCTGTGCTTGTTATCTTGCTTACTCCTTTCTTTCCTGTCACATTGCTATTTTTATTGCTCCTTTATTGTATTGCCACCACTGTCGATAAATGGAATATCAGCAAATTATGGAACACCATTTGCAAAACATGTCTCTGAGATTTTCGGTTTAGACTACTTTAAAATTTGGGATAACAGCTAGATTTTCTATGCCTTAAGATGTCTCACTTTGGCGCATGGACATTTAAATACCTTACTCAGCCAATGTGCTGTCCCATTCTTGTGTAATAAGAGTGTTAAAAAAGAAGTCAGAGTTCTGAGGTGAATAGTTGGTGGAGCTCACAACCCAAAACATTAGAATCAGCTATGTCTCAAGAAAGGGTGTTAATTTTTGTGTTAACTGAAAAAATATTGCATCTTAAGATGTCCAAACTCTATCTGTTAGCACACATTTTAATGTCATCTAAACATTAAATTTCTCTAAGATGTTACTTCTGCTTTGGAGAGGGAGTGTGTGTCATGTCACCTGCACATACAGGTACACAAAATGGGGGACCCATTAATCACAGCAAGTGGAAGAATCATGCAGATCCTATACCTAAGTAAAAGTAGCAGTATTGCAGTGTAGAAATCCTATCTTACAAGTCCTGCATTCAAATTTTTACTTGAATAAAAGTACAGAGGTATTTGCAACAGGATATATTTAATGCATTAAAAGAGTATTCACAATGACATACTGCCCATTTCAGATTATCATGCATGAATCATGTTTTAATTGATAATAAGTATTCGTAGATGAATGTATCATTTTAATGTTGCAGCTGGTAAAGGTAGGGCTAACAATTTAATAAGCATAATCTATAACAATGCTTCATAATTTATTTGTTGATTATGGTTTGTATTGATCATGTGACTATGCAAAGTACCTAGCAACTAAGGCATTCAAATGTAGTGGATTAAAACAATATTTGCCTCTGAAATATAGTGGAGAAGAAGTATATGACAAAAAAATGAATGAAAACAGTTAAGTGAAGGACGAATATCTCATAATTATTCTTAAGTACTCGAGTCAAGGTACTTTGAAAACTTTCCTCCACTGGCAGTTGACTTGTTGGAAAGTGGACTTCCTGAAAAATTTTCATAATGAAATCAAGTAAATTGGGGTCATATTTGCTGCAGTGATATTATCCTCTAGTTTGAATCCTCAAAAAATTTTTGAGTATTTATCTGTATTGCTGTCAACATTTTGACTAATGATGAAATTCTTAATTTGCAACAAATAGAAATGGGTAGGGTAAGGTGAAAACAACAATTTTGTTTTGTTATAGTACTTTTATTCTGAGAGAACATATATATTTTTAATTTCAAAAATCACAATGTTATAGCTTTCAGGCATTCAGCTTATTTGGTCATTTGTGAGGTGACAGTCTACAACAGTCCTCCAAACTTAGGGCCACACACAGCACTTGCAGCTGTCTTCGAAAATAGTACCACTTCCACACTGCCTCAGATAGGTTCGACCATCAGCACACACATAGAAGCTGGTCTTGTTATCCAGGTTGGCATATATGCCATCAGGCTTGTCTTTGCAAAATCCACGTCCTGGAATAGGGATGGTGGTCTTGGTGGACGGAGAGTTGGTGGTGCCGCTGGGTTTGGGGGTAGTAGTGGAGGCTGGTGCAGCAGTAGTAACAACAGGTTTGGATGTTGTGATAGTGGTTGTTGCTGTGGTAGGAACACCAGGTTTCTTGGTTGTTGTTGATGGAAGTGGTGGCATATCTGTGACAAGTGAAAGAAACAGGAACAACATTATACCCAGAGGTCAGATTAGGCCTTCATAAAGGGTACCAATCTAGTTGCAAAAACCTGCTGAGAACTTTATGTTGTGCATTCTGACAACCTGAGAACAATTTGACTTGAAAAAAGGTGAGAAGCAAGATTTACCATCGTCAATGAGTTTGCGCAGATTGGACAGCAGAGGATGGCTTCCCTGTCCACAGAATTCTCCTTTAAAGTCGTCAAGATCCAGTGCCCACACAAAAGCACCACCAAGCTTCATGTCCTTCATATACTGAACCTGTGGATTGAACAAGAAGAATAGTCAGCCAAAAAATAAGTAAATTGTGTCCTGAGCGTATTTCCTGAACTCCACCAGATTGGTAATCCTTATGTATTGATGTGCCACCTACCTTGATGTCATAGCTCTCCCTGTTGTCGAATCCCACCCACTCATTGTTCTTGCTAGCATAGGGAACCTTCTGGTCATCAATCCACTGAATCGTAGTGCCCTTCAGGAAGTCGCAGATCTAAGGGAATAGACAATGGAAATGCTATTGGATTGTTCCATGTTCCACCCTTTCTACTTGTTTTAGTATAAATTTCATTTTGTGTACACTTTACCTCATAGTAGGACCAGAATCCAGCTTCACGTGTGAATGGTCCAGCTGATGCAGCACCACTAGCTGGGGCTCCAACACCTGTGTTGGATGATGTCAGACGGAAGGTGCGACCATAAGCAGCAAATCCCATCCTCAGCTTCTCCACTGGAGTGCCGTTGTCTCTCCAGTACTTCATGGCAAAGTCCTTAAATTTGAATGGAAAGATAAAGGTTTTAGACAAGAGGCTTAGACTTCTTTATTAATAGAAACTGTGCTTGTAACGATTCAAAGGGGTATTTTAAGGGTTATAATATGAAACACTTCCATAAAGTTGGGTAACTCATGAGAGAAGCAACAGTAGAGACTAAGATATCCTGTTGTCATAGTCCCATTAATGTGTCGAATTCCAAACATGCAAGATACAACATTTCCCATAATGAAAACCAATTGTATTTTCACATTAGACAATCCTTGTCTTGTAAATGCCTGCATTTTCCAAACTCCACACCCTCACTTTGCAAGGCCACTATCAGACTGGAATATCAGTAAAAAAAAAAATGTAGAACATAGAACCTCAACTCGTGATGCAATGCCACATTATGTCTTTTAGCAAGGCACTGCACTAGCCATTCACATATACAAAAGCACATGCAAATACACCTTTGTGGTTTTTGTAATGTGAATAGCTATCTTTACTATTTACCATAATTTTCCAGAGTTGTAGAATTAAAAAATGTTACGCAGTGTTTTGGCATCTTAGGAGTCATAAAAAGTTACTGATCTCAGACTGTAACAAATGTCACACTGGTGCCTGAAACAACAAACCCAAACAGTCCCATGCATTTCTGTACATGCCGATGCTTTCAATCTGAATCCCTGTGAACACAAGCTATCTGTGAATTTCTAGTTTCCAAGTCCAATAAATTGTTAGTCCAGAAGACTCATTATGTGTAAATATAGTTGTAGTAGGTGAGTTATACTCCTTATAATTATTTAACAGGCCTTTCCATGTAAAATCAGTTGAGTTACCCTTTAAAGATTCTACCAAATGATATTCATGTATTCCTCATTCATTTATACCATAATGATTTCATTCATTAATATTTAAAGCTTCATAGCACCACTTACTGTGTTGAAGTAGATAAGGTCACCACGGTCATGTAAGCCACGGTACAGAGGGCTGTTGTGTCCAGTGAATCGCTCCCAAGCTCCATGGAAGTCATAGGTCATCACATTTATGAAGTCCAGATGCCTAGAAATGAATATTAAATATGAATTAAGACTAGTTATTGAGCCAAACTATCTTCAAATTAAAGATTGGTTCAAAATATCAGACTTTTCCAAAAAAGGTTGCAGTACTTGGCAATCTCTGCAATCTCATATCCAGCATCGATTGTTCCCTTTCCAGCTGACACTGCAGCAGTAAGCATGAGCTGTGGCTTGCCGGTGGTCTTGGCCTCAGCTGCATAAGCTTCAACAAGTTCCTGCAAATGATTGATTTGAAGATAATTAATGAAGATAATAAGACATCTTCTTTATATATATATGTGTGTATATATATATTAATACCATATACCATATATATATACCATATATATATCACTTTTCCACTGTTTACTGTTACTGTGTGTGTTATTACAACAATACAGTATATCCATTCCCTATAACTCGGGGGTTTATGGCCCACCTTGCAGAGCAGGCTGAATTTTTTCTTATCCTCTGGGGGACTTCCACGAGATCCGGGGTACTCCCAGTCCAGATCCAAACCATCAAATCCATGAGTCCTCAGGAATTTGATAGAGGACTGGATGAACTGCTGACGGTTGGCTGGAGTGGACACCATGATGGAGAACCTGGGGGAATTTGTTAAATCTTAATTAGAACTAAGAACTAAGAGTTTGGCTCACCATAAATTGTAAAATAGTGGCCCTTGGTCTTTATTTATCTCTGTGGCAAAAAAAGTAGTCCTTTATTTGAAATTCCCCCTGTTCTCTAGTTAATGTAAACTCAATGTGTATAACGTATATAATCCCCATGGCACTAATTCCATCAGTACAGCAAGTCATGTCAGACTTTCTATCCATCCATTTTCTAATGCTAATCCTGCTAATGCCCAGTCCACCACATCTGGTGTCTTTTAATGCAAATGAGAAATGGCTGTACTCAGAGTTCCCCCTGGATGTCTAGAGTCTTTATTCTATCTTTAAGGGTGGCTGAACTCACCCTTTGATTATTCCACACCCCTTAATCATATTTTTTAACCCAGCCTTTATTCGTGCTGACCCGGCCTGGCTGTTAGTGAGATTTAGCCATTATTTGAACACCAGCTTTTAATGTCAGAGTTTAAGGGTCTAATGTTGTCATGTCATCCTTTTCTGATGTAAACCAATAATTCATTCCATATTCAACATTTGAGGTGTTTCAAAGAAGCAAAAATTCACTAAACGAAGCAAAAATACTCACTGAGTTGAGCCAAAGTTCCATCCTCCAACAGCCAGTAATGTCTTTAGAGCAGGGTTTCTTTAAAGCACAGATGAGGTTTTATATGATTTGCATAATAAAGAATATTTGAATCATCAAAGTTTTTTTTTTTTATCATGCAGTGTGTCAATCTAGGTAAAATAGAAAATGTTTAAAATATATTTTACATTTCAATTTCATTCATTAACACAAATTTAATCACAAGTTTCAGTAGCTGGGGAGAATATTTCATTCTGAGGAAGGCATTCTTACTTGCTCTTGAGGCCATTGAAGGTCTTGTACAGAGTCTCATCATTCCATTCATAAGTAACCAGCTCGTTTTTGTTGTTGATGATGGAGAAAGCATAAATCAAGTGGGTGCACAAGAAGGGATCTACATTTTGGGGCATGTATTTCCCAGTCCCAGGTCTGTACTGGGACCAGTTTGTGAAGTAGCACACCATCTGGGTGGCATTAGCTGAAGACAAAGTGAATCTGTGGTCAGCAATGCGTGCAATTTTCTATTATTTTCAGACATTTAAAAACATATAGTCAATGTCAATACAAACTTTGAATTGTCATTGACTGACCATGGCACAAGTTTTGTTCAAGTTTAACTTACCCAGCTGGCACAATATCAGGCACAAACCTTAAGAGAGAAAACAATTAGAGATAAACTATTTACATTTTGGAATGGATAGAATAAATGTAACTGCTGAATGTATCATGTCATTGAGGCATCATGTAAGGCACTGAGGCCTGACAATAGTTTACCTGCTAGGATACCGAGCTTTGTCATCTTTTCTTCAAATCTCACTGCTTCAGCTTATTTCGTCTACCACACATAAATAGCACACTTATCAAGGAAAAAACAAGGACTAAAATATCAATGTAATATAATCACTTATTCACTAAAATGACTAGAATGATTCCAATATGTGACTTAACTGGAATTATATATACCAGTTTCTTTGGAGCTTGTTGTTCTTAATAAAATCAAGTTACTTTAAGATTTATGACCTCTGTCACAGCAGACATTTTGATTTGTCATAGTAAAAAAGCACATGTGTAACTGATAAAATTTGAATTGACTACATTTCATTTAGGTGAGCTATAGTTCCAGGGTCCTAATGTGCATCCAGGTTCACTGTCATAGCTTCCTGGGACACTCGATGGAACTGAGCCATTCTTTACAAAATTTATTTCACCTGTGGCTTTTCAGCTTTGACCAGGCAAAATTTCTGCTTTGAAAAAAATCTATAGCTAACTGTTTCACACTGTTTCAGAAAACCATAAAAGAGAAAATAACATAAATGACACTTTTTCTATGTTCATTATAACATTACCAAAGGAGCATTTTGGTGATCAATACTACTGGGCACTTTCCCCATGGCAGCCAATAAGCCCCTGGGTAAAGACTATATCTGGATGACATGAGTTTAAATTTCACTTTTTCAGTCCTGCCTAAGTGCAATGGCAGAACTTTCCTCCAACTTAGAGGAAGCGCAGTGGATACAATATCTAATTTTGTTTCCTAGAAATATTTCACCATCAAGTTGCTCTTGGAAATGCAAGCAAGGAAAGCAATTGTTACTGCTGAATTCTAAGTGTAGGCTTACCTTGGGATCTCAGAAGGAACCAATGTGTAGGATTTTTCCAGCTTCTTATATACATCACCAACTGTGGAGGAGGGGGGTATAACTCCTCAAATGTCTACAACAGGAGGTGGGCTGTAATGATACATAAGGTATATTGTAGGTACAAAAGGGATAAGATAAGTAACAGCAGACCTCACCTGGCAGATGGTGATAAGCTGGTGTATGGTATAACGACAATGTAACAAACCAGCATATTTCAGTAAAAAGATATGGGACTCAATTTAGGTCAAGATATGGCTTTGACTCAAGCTACTGAGAGCTGTTAATGCTAGCAATTAAAAAATAAGTCTATCTTTAAAAGGGAGATATATCTGGGTATGTGTTTCTGATGGTGTACTCTGACCTCCACGTTATGTCATTGTTAACAAACAATAAAATCCCATCTTTTTTCACGATTTACTGCTAACAGGCATCATTAATTATAACACTTAGTTGTCTAAGGACATAGTTACCTCATACTCACCTGTTTGACATGATCCAAGAGTTGTTAGCATGAAGTGAATTCGACTGAGGAAGATGTATACAGATCTGGACAGCTCAGTTAACAGTGAGAATGACATAAGTAAATGCACGGCAGGAGAGTAACAAAACTGTATGCAATTTCTGAAATGATTCTTATGGGAATAAGTCAACAATTGGGGGTATAGACTAACTTGATTTTGTAATAACCTGGATAAATATGAATCATATGTACAGAAACAAGAAAAGATATGGTTATCCAGGTCTAGTGTAAAGAATGAAAGCAGAGGGAAACAGCTAGCCTGGCTCAGTCCATGATTTCAAAAATATAGTTCACAAATATTCCAAATATACCTCTAAAGCTGTATTATTTGCACTTGTACCTTGTTTGTTTAACGTCTACATATAAAAAAGATCAAAGTGAATGTTATTGGGATTTATAAGTTGGAACTGTTGACAAACAAGCATTTCATTCTGCCCACTACTTCTGTGCAGCATCTTCGCCAACAAGTTCTCCAACATAACCAATCATGTAGGTTGTTTTTCCCTACCCTCAGATAAGGCCTATATGAGCTTACCAGCAGCTGATTTACTGGAACTTTGTCAACATGTTCACAACAATAAGGTTATGGACTGATGCACGGTTTGGTTAGGTTTTGGCACAAACACTACTTGGTTAGGAAGCACCATGTTAATCCGTCAGGTTTAGAGGTGTTGGTAGGGACGCTTTCTTTTACTTTGGACAATAGCTGTCTCATGCCAATTCCAGTCTTTATGCTAATGTGAGCTAAACATATCCTATCTCTGGTACCATACTTTATGCAAAGACATAAGGTTCATCTCCCCATTCCTCTCTTAGACAGAGCGAAAAATCACATTTCCAAAAACATGGCATATACCTTTAATGTGGGTTTATACTGGCAAGTCATCTCCTTCTCCCCAAGAAATTAATGAAAACTGAATTGTCAAAGAACATGTGGGCGATTTGAGTAATGATTACTGTCTCTCCTTAACTGCTCTATGTATATCAATACACAGTACCTAAAATTACTTGGAAGAGTTTGGAGGTGACATCTAGATTACTTTATCTTCCTTTTGTAATCAAAAGTTGAAGAACCTAACCATTAAGAAGCTTTGTTATTAGTAAAAAATTGCTACATGCCAGATAACACATGGGAACATAAATTAATGATTAATCTTTCAATTGATAGCATGGTTATATAACTAACATGGCATGGCAGCGTAATCTGTTTGACATGGCTTGGTAGTTTTCAAAACTGTTTCATAATGAACAAGAAAGATAAAAAGATCACTGACTCCTGCAGAAGCAGCCCCTGCCTCAAAAACTTATCTATCTATATCTATAACTTATCTAAACTACAGCTGTGTATTACTAAACAACAGATTCCTGTTCATGTTTTCATTTTGTATCTTTGAAAGCTGATGGTTTGATCAAGTCACTACTGTCTACTACAGTGGTACCTTAATGTCAGTGCTTTCTCTCTTGTATGGACTGGTCTTTGGGGGCTAGCTTGGACTGGTGACTAAGCATTGTGTAACAGATTTTAAAGCGTGCTATGTAAGTAAAGATGATTTTGATTACTATCATTGTTGTTGCTGTTATCTATCTATCTATATACGTATATATAAACACCAAGACACACACACACACACACACACACACACACAAACACAAACACATATTACACACAGACACATAGACACATACAGTTATTTTCATAATTATTTGGACAGTGACACAATTTTATTTGGACAGTGACACAATTTTTATATTTGCCTCTGTAAAAAAAGAACAAATCAAAATGTGACTGAAATCACACTAACTGTTTGTGAATTACAGCCTTTCTTATACATAGTCCCTCAATTTCAGAATTAATTGGAAAAACCAATATAATTCTAAATATAATGATTATTCTATTACTTGGATGATAAAGTCCTTTGCAGTAAATGAAGTCTGGAACCCATGGACATTACCAAATGTTGAGTTTCCTGCATTGAGATGCTTTGCCAACTTCAGTTGCTGCTTGCTTGTGGGTCTTTCTGCCCGCAGTTTTATCTTCAGTAAGTGAAAAGCATGCTGAGGTGACTGATGTTGCCATTGAAGAATATTCTTTCTCTTTGCTGTCAGGAGTTCTAGGGTCTCTTTCGCAGTATCTTTTGGGTCATTATCCATCTGTACTGTGAAGCACCGTCCTATCAGTTTTGCATTATTTGGCTAAATCTGAGCAGACAGTAGAGCCATATACACTTGTTACAGTATCAATAAACATTAGCGACCCAATTCTACTGGCATCCATACCAATGTCCATGCCATAACACTGCCTCCAAAATATTTGACAGACAGTGTAGTATGTTTTGTCTCATGAGCTGTTCCTTTACTTCTCCATACTCTTCTCTTCCCATCATTCTGGTACAATTTAATCTTTGTTTCATCTGTCCAAAGAGTCTTGTTCCAGTCCTGTGAGGGCTTTTTTAGATGTTTTCTGGCACAGTCTAATGCAGCCTTTCTGTTCTTGAGTCTTACCAGTGGTTTGCACCTTGTTGTAAACCCTCTGTATTTACTTTCATGAAGGCATCTCTTTATTGAAGACTTTGACAATGATATTCCAACCTCCTGGTGAGTGTTCTTGACCTGCCTAAATGTTATGAAGGGTTTTTTTTTACCTGATCATCCTCTTAGGTGGTCTTCCCTGGTCTTCCTGGCCTTTTAGTGTTGCTAAGCTCACCAGGCCATTCCTTCTTTTAAGAATGTACCAGTTTTTTATTTAGCCACTCCGTCTGATAGTTTGGTTTTGTTTTTCTACATAATGATGGCCTCTCTCATTTGCATTGACAAATCTTTGAAATGCATATTGAGAGTTAATGAGCAGCTACCAAATGCAAAGTAAACAGATCTATAATCAGTGTAATTTGTAATTAAAAAAAAAAAAAAAAAAGGGAAAACGCCATACCTGGCCATGAAACAGATTGTCACTCAATTGTCTGATTACTTTTGAGGCCCTGAAAATACCCTGCCCAGCCTATACACTATTATTATTGGAGATATAAGAAGCTTAAAACCTGTGACACAATGAAAAAAGTTGAAGGGGAAAATTCAGCGGGCTTGTCAAATTGACCTTATGTGGTCCGGCCATTTTTGGATGCAGGGTTACTATGTACAAATGGTTTTCACCACAATTTTTTTTTTTTTTTACAAATTTTAATTTACTGTAACAGTCAACATTTCCTGAAAAAAGTAATGTGATTGCTGACACTGCTGCTGTTGCCTTATTTTCTTTCATATTGACCAAACTAGTCCACAGTCTTATCATTTCACTTTTTTGCTTTATTGATCCAGGAATGCAGCTCATATCACCCTGAAAAGTGATGATAACAGCAAATTTATTAATTAATGGCTAAAAAAAACCCCATACAAAATAGTTTTCTATCTGGCCACACTATCGCAGCAATTTTTGACTATATGAAGCATTTCACCAGTGGCCAACTTTCAGTCAAGTTGCACTTCAGTAGCATTTACAGTTTTTAAAATATCAATTTATTAATTTATTTATTTATTAATTTATTAATTTAAAGGCACTCCTCACTGAATAACTCGTCAATTTTAAGAAATATCAGTCAGATGTTTACAAGTTAATATGGCCTTGTCATGCTTGACATTTTAAAAGTTGAACAATATTTCAACCTAGCACTGTCTGGGAGTAGTACTGATTTATAATAAACATTTTTTGTTTTTTTAACTATAGACCAGTAATTCAATGTAATCAGACACACAAATGTGACACAGGGACTGGCTTGCTAACCAGCCAGTTGGGATTAGTGATCACAAATACTGACAAACAGAACAGAACAATACTAACTTACTGGCTTCTATATGAAACATAGCAAATACTGATGTTACTCGTCTGTCAAGTAGAGACAGAGCAAGCTCTGCATCTGTCATCATGTCTTTCAGCTCTTGGAGGTCTCGCCGCCACGTTCAAACTTCTGGGACAAATCCTGGTGGGCCGCCACATTAATCAATCAGTTGACCATCAAAACATCCACAAAGTTTTCAGTCATCAGCCCTCACTGTATGCCTGTCATTTGGGGTGTGGGCCGGTCCCAGCTGATAAACCCAGGGGCGAATTTCTTTCCCAGTCCAACCATGCAGTCTCAACCAGACCTTGGAAAGCCTGACCTATGTTAACAAAGGTCTTCATCCTTAACTAATCATAGCCTTTCTTTTACAATTTTTGTTTCGACCCCATAAGCAGGGCCAGCCCTATGAACATGGATGTCCATGATTGCGTGTGACTGCAGGACTGACTGACTAAGTGCATGGGAAAGTTTCACCATTGGTCAGCCAAATGCTGCATGACTGAGTGCTGATGTTCTATCTTTGTTTCGACCACCAAGTGTTGTTTCCCCATTCACTGGTGCTCCTTCAAAAGGGATTGGTTCAAACTATTGCATCATTAGAGGGTTGTCTACAGACACTTATGCAACTTAGCACTTTTGTTGCTAGGTTTTCCAACTTATCACATCCTTTTAGCAGCATTTCTTCACAAAAGCACCTAGCAACAAATCTAAACAAACATCCATGGATGTAAAAGACCCTCTAACTTCTTCTCCAAGGGATCATTTTACAAGTAAACATAGTCAAATTCACAGAACAGCCATTGTCTTTAACTTATGCATCTGTTGATTTTTCAGATAATGTCCCGGTTATAAAATCAATGACACCAAATTGACTGCTGGTTAACATGTTGTCTTATTGGACCGTGTTTCAGTCACTGTTTCATAGTTGTTCAGTTGTGTGACACAGAAATAGAGAGAGAGAATCACATGTAAATGAGAACAGCTTTATTGGGTATTCAGCTGTATTAAATTACTGTACATGTGATAACAGAGTAGGAGAGAAGCAAACAGATAAACGATGGTCAAGCCACATACTAGGTTTTGACCCAGTCTTCTTTTTCTTCTAACCCTCTCCTCTTTGGCTGTTCCTTGGTCATCTCAGTCTTGACAATGCAGTTATGTTGTGAAGTATAGTGTCACATATACCATCCCTGCCAGTAGATGTTCCTTCTATGCATCTACCTTAATGTTTGCACCGGTCTCTCTTCTGCAGTCCCAATCAAGCCAGTTCAAAACTTGATATAGTTTGGCGGTGACAGAAGGATAGAATTCTCCTCTTTCCTCTAGTAATCCTTAAAGGAGCCCTATCTGTTAGTGTGTGCCAGATGTACTTTCTCCATATTCTTCTTTCCCCTATCCTGTGCATGAGCATGAGTGCCCCTTGATGCTTACTGTCTCTAATAGTGACTTGGTCTCTTTTTGCTTCATGTTCACATAGCCAGGGCTGTGTAGGATCACTAGCTTTGTCTCAGCACACATACATAATGGGTAGCAAGTGAACTGTGATGAGATATTCAATTAAATTTTATCTATATAATGCCATATCATAACAGACGTTATCTCAGGGCACTTTTCAAATAGAGCAGGTCTAGTCCGGGCTCTTTATAGTTATTATTAACATGGACCCAACATTTCCCCCATGAGCAGCACTTGGCAACAGCGGCAATGAATAGCTCCCTTTAAACAGTTAGAAACGTTGAATAGATCCTGGCTCATGATGGGTGGCCATGGGACTGATAGCCATATATACTACAGTTATACTAACAGGTCTAATAATATTACTAATAGGACTAAATGAAATGGTAACAGTAGTAATCATAATAATTAGAGCATTAGGTTTTGATCAGGCTCATGGGGCAGTAGGTGGTCTGCAGCCATGGATCCAGACTCTGCAGCAACAGAGGTAAAAAAAATAAAAAAAAACCTGTAAAAAGCAACAGGATGAGAGAGGAGAGAGATGAGAAAGCACAAAACTGCGGGAGAAAAGAAGGACATTAACAAGCCTTTTTGAGATGTTAATGCGCACAGGGAAATGAGGAGGAGGTGGTGAAAACAGGAGCTTGATGCATCATGGGAAGTCCCCCGGCAGTCCAGGCCTATAGCAGCATAGTGAGGGGGTGGCTGGAGCTAATGCTGAGCCAGTTCTAACCATAAGCTATATCAAGAAAGAAGGATTAAATGTGGAGGCGTCTGCCTCCCAGACCAGAATTGGAAGATGATTCCACAGCAGAGGAGCCTGATAACTGAAAGCTCTGCCTCCCATTCTGCTTGTGGAGACTCTAGGAACCACAAGTAGGCCTGCATTCTGGGAGCAACGTGTTCTACTGGGATAATAAGATACTATGAGCTCTTTAAGACAGGATGGTGTCTGGCCATTAAGGGCTTTGCAGGTGTGGAGGAGGACTTTAAATTGTATTTTGGATTTTAAAGGGAGCCAATGAAGAGAAGCTAACACAGGAGGGATATGATCTCTCTTTCTGGTTTTTGTCAGTACTCTTGCAGCATCATTCTGAATCAGGTGAATACTATTTAATGTTTTATTGAGACAGCCTGATAATAAGGAGCTACAATAATCAAGCCTAGAAGTAAGGAAAGGATGTACTAGTTTTTCTACAACATTTTGAGATATTCACTGACCATTGTTGTGCTTCGGAGCCTAATACAGGATTTGGTTATATAATTAGTGATTATTAAAATAATCATTAATAATTATCAAGATTTTGATGGATCGGCTTAATCAGGATTACTAATAACGGGGCACCACCAGGAAAACCTGGACTAATAACTGTAATTCAGATGCAACCTCACATAAGGCACCATTGTGCAGTCCAGGAGCGAGATCTGGCTATTAGCGATAATTACTGATTATCAAGGATAATCACCGGTAATTATTAAAATTAACAGAATCCGATTAATTTAGACCATCAATAATGGGGCACCCTGGGAAAACTCGGACCAATAACCAAATATTGCATGCAGTCTCAAAGGGGTGTTCACTCAGAATTGCCAATAATTGGGAAATATCGGTAATTCTAGAGTGAACAGAGAAGGAGTAGAGGTCGGCACTGACTCCGTCAACCAGCTTGTTATCACAGCACATGAACAGAAAACACAAAAGCAACTTCTCATTTAATAATTACAAAATTTATTATCATCAGTAATATCAACTTCCCATTACCAGGTTTCGCATCCGTGGGCATCGGCGGGCATCCGGGCAAGAGGGTCGATCCATGGTCTCGAACCGGAATAAACTGTGTCTCTTCGACGCGCAGGAGGAGAATGGAGATCAGCTTGGTCAGCGAGGGAAATCCGTAGGCCTGGTCGTTAGTCGATATACAGGGAAACTCCTAACTAGGAAAAAAGTGCTCGCCTCGTATGACAGGTCTAATCTTAGGAGTGTAATTGTTGTCACTTCTATGAGTGAGGCATTTGCTGGTCGTGACAATGATCCAAGCCAGAAGCAATAATTGTCGGGAGTTTCAAAGTTAATATAACTTTGGGTGACATCACGATTTTGGGTTGACTGTGACGGATCTCACCCAATGGGAGCTGTGAATTTTGGGGGGAGCCCGCTTTTCTGCGGGCGCCGCGCCCGTTGGGGGTCGCCCATTTGGTCAGTTATCCAACTGGGACCTCGTGGTGGGGGGATGCTCTGCTGAGTTCTTTGTCTCCCTTGGTTATTTACACGTGGCCTTAGCTGGATCCCAGGTTTGGGTGTGTCTGTAGGCCTTCTTTGTCTACAGTCTGTTAGTGAGGCACAACACCATGAAAAGTGGACTGGATTAGAATTACCTCACAACATCTAGCCAGCCAAGAACACTTTCGAGGAAGTGTGGCAAAAGTCTACAATCAAGAGAAGGATAAAAAATTTACTGCAAGGTGAAAACCACTGATAACACCCAAGAAAAGAAAAACAGATTAGACTTTGTCCGAAAAAATCTAAAAAAGCCTGCGTAGTGATGGCGCAAGATTCTTTGGACATATGAAACCAACGTAAAATTTTACCAGAATGACGGGAAGAGAAGAGTATGGAGAAAGAAAGGGATTGCTTATGAGCTACCACAGCCCATGTCAAAGATTGTGGAGGTAGTGTTATGGCATGGGCATGTATGGCTCACTGGTGTTTTAGTGTCGATGTGACTGCTGGTAGAAGCAGCAGGTGTATAGGGCTATATAATCTGTTCAGAATCTGCCAAATGCTACAAAACTGATAGGATGGTGCTTCACAGCACAGATGGACAATGACCCACAGCATACTGTAAAATAATTCCAGGCACTTCTCAAGGTAAAGAAATGTAATATTCTTCAACCTCAACCCATCTGAGCAGACTTTTCACTTCCTGAAGACAAAACTATGGGCAGAGAAACCCACAAACAAGTACCAACCGAAGGCAACTGCAGGAAAGGCCTTGCAAAGCATCTCAAGGGAGAAAACAGTATTTGGTTTATGTCCATGGGTTCCAGATTTCAAGTAGTCACCAATGGTATAGGATTTACATCTATTTTGGTGGTACACAGAGACACAATTATGAAAATTGTGTCACTCTACAAATAATAGACTGAACTGTTTTGGCAGCAATCATACAATATTGGCACAAAACTAAGTAAAACCAAAACGGTTCATTCCTACTTACCTAAATAATACTAAATTTATTTCAGTTCTATTTGCAGGTAAGGGGTCATATGTAATACATGAGTCAATAATCTCAGAAGAATATATGTCTTCCATGTGGCAAAATACTATTTTCATTATCCCCTAATTAAACAAACACATAAAGTTGAGCTATCTGAAAGTAGCTTTCAGACTGTCCTGTCTTTTCCCTGTAATAATATCAGCTAAAGTTACGCTGATATTAGCCGCCGTTTTATCTACCGCTTAAGACTGGGAGAAAAGCAATCCCAGCAATTTTACCACATACATATATAAAGATCATACAGAGGACGCACTGAAACATTGCAGGATTTATCAGATCCCTAATCAATTCAACCGTTGAATTATCTGTGTGAGAGAACATTGATCTGTGTCGTTGAAGGAGCAGTGTTTGTGATTGCCCATAAAAAACAATAACCTTTGTTCCCTATGGTAGTTCATAAATAGGCTATAGTTCACCTTCGTGTTTGTATGATCATTGTAAATTAGCTAGCCATTACTGCTAACTGTAAATTGTCATAATTAAAGTGCTAAGTGTGGAAGGTATTGTTCTTTTTAATTTTTCGCAGTTACAAAACATTTTAAGATGCATTATTGTGGAGTTGATACAAATAGTGGAAATGCACCAGTAACCTTTAATTGAATTAATTCTGGGAAGTATAGCTTGTATTCAGCTTTTATATATATATATAAATGTAAAGAAAACATTCCCTCTTTTTATAAAACAAGAAAGTATAAGTATTCAGTCATTTTTCTTCAGGTCCTGTAATAATAAGGTTCTGTTGATTTTATTTTGTAAAGCAGATGAGCCTACAACAAAGAAGACAATTGAAATCAGACATCAATTTCATGATTGGATTATGTTTTATTCCTGCTGTAATCCAGCGCCATGAGGTTAACAAGTGAAATGATTCTTGTCATACATAATTCACTGTCTTATACATTTATGTTATAGTTCATGTTTCCATGGTTCAGGGCCAATTGCAGCACTTGCACGAATCCCAGTAGATGAGGCCGGGCTGGCAATGGTGCAGGTAGGTGTTTCCCTGGAAGCACTGAAAGTAGGTGGTCTTATCAGCTACGTTTTCATACAGGCCATTAGGGCGGCCATGGCAGAAGTCAGCCATGGGGTCCCTGGTAGTGGTGGGGGCATGGGTTGTGGTGGGCTTTGGGGAGAACCCTGCAGTGTTTACATGGGGAGGAATTGTTATGAACAGAATAAAGGGAAGCTAAACCAGTATTTGACTACACATAGCGTCAAAAATTCAGAAAAGGGTCCTCCAAAATATAATTTTTCAAGCCATTTTTCAAATTAGCAATTTATGAAATGCAGAGAGGCATATGTCTTAGTTTTCAGGTGTCTGAGATTGCTTCTGAACAATCAATTAATTATGAAAGCAAAAGTAAAAGGCATCACAGTGAGAGAGTGGCTTTCTGAGATACCTGAGCTACATTACTTACCCATTGTAATTCTGAGGTGGTTGATCAGAGGATATTCCCCAGATGAGCAGAAGGATCCACCAAAGTCATCCATGTCCAGGGTCCACACATGAGCACCCCCAAGGTTGATGGCAGTCATCCACTGGACCTACAGGATGACCACATCAATTACAAAGATGAGCAGAACAACAGCAGCTACATAAATATGAAAGAGACCTTAAACTATTCTTCTTAGACTGCCTGTTTTTATTTCTTCTCTGAAAGCTGATCAAAGGTTACAAGAGTAAGAATTGTTGCCTAATGACATTACTATGACTGCAGGTAGTAATGAAGCTCTCCAGTACCTTGGAAGAATAGCTGCGCATGTTATCATAGCCCACCCAGGAACTGCCATAGGTGGCATATGGAACCTCCTGTTCAGAGATCCATTCAACAGTAGCACTGGAAATGAAATCACAGATCTGGTTGTACAGAAACATAAAGAGTTAGATCAGACGATACAGTTGGTATACCAACTTTACTGACATCATTTGTTAAAAGATAGGTTCAGCCTTATTTTTAATTTATAATTTTGGATAATTAAGTAGTTAAGGTCTGTACCAAATGTAGATGACCACAAGTCTGCTGACATAGTGGAATTTAACTAGAGAAATGTTTAAAAAAATCAAGCAGGGGTGTGAATTCTTCAGGATTTTAGTTGCAGAGAAGAGGCATAAAATGCCAGGATCAGTAACTACAATAATTAAAGGTTTTGAACTGAGCTTGTTTCCTTGATTGCAAATATGAGCCATTGTGGCTTCACTGGCCCAGTAATGGACACTGTCATTTTTAATATCAGTGAGCACAGATATCGAAGCCATTACTAGGGAATTGTTAAATATAGGCACAAATTCTGCTAAGTATTATATGAATGTACAGTACCTCATAGAAGGCCCAGAAGCCAGCAGTGCGAGTGTATGGTCCGGACTCTGCAGGACCATCAGCTGGTGCTCCCAGGCCAGTAGCAGCACTACTAAGATGGAAGGTACGTCCATAGGTGGGGAAACCCAAAAGCAGCTTCTCAGCTGGTGCTCCCAGAGCCAGCCAGTGGGATACAGAAGAGTTCTAGTAAAAAGACAAAGATCAATAGTGTAAAACCATTTAATATTTTTTAATAGTCAAAATGAATTGGATAATTTGCTGTAATGTAAAAGGTTTGCTAGTGCTCAACTATGAATCAACAGCTAACTCTGTGGCATTCAGCTCATTATTTTATATGTCTAGCAGCTATAATTGCAGGGTTTTTCTCAGAGGTTGGTGGTGAACAGAGCTAAAAGGGGAATTAATATTTGACATACATTCAAATGCTTAATAGAAGCATGACTTCATATGAATGCTAATGTCACTCTGACTGTTGGATATGTGCACAGACAACTAACTGCTTACAAAAACTTTATCTCTATTTTCAATATTATGTAAACACTTATTGTCACAAGTTTTGGGAGACCTCTTCCTCCTTAGCGGTCAAAAATCAGTTAGTGGAGCTTTAAGTTTAAAAAGGTTTCTGAAAACCATATCAACCCTAATTTTGCTCTCATATGTGAGATATAGCTTTTTAATCTGTATTTATATAAATTGTTAATAAATACACCCTCAAACTAACACATATACCAATGTAAGAGTGTATGTAGTTTGTGTGCCTCTTACAATATTGTGATGAATGTGAGAACCGGAGTCGACAGAGCTTTGGTACAGTGGGCTGTTTTGTCCAGTAACTGCCTCCCAAGGTCCATGGAAGTCATAGGTCATGACATTGAAGAAGTCAAAGTGACTGTTGATTTGGAAAGATGTTCCTTTTTGTCACCAGCATCGAAGGACATAGTATATAGTACATGTAAAATATTTGGCTCAACAGTGAAGGTACAATTCTTTCTAACTCTAAACAATAAGAGGAACATTGGTAGAGAATAGTCCAGTGACCTCTCAAAAGCCTGCCCTATCAGAGAATAGAATATCCTTTAGCAAGATACTCTCACCCACATCTGCCACACAAAGTAAGTAGAGCTGGTTTATTTTGAATTATCAGTAGCATTGTAATGCCCCTGTTTAACTATGGATGCCAAAAGTATACTGTTGGTGTCCAGGGAAACTCCACTTACGGTGAAATCTTGCTGACTTCATAGGCTCTGTCAATTGTGGGAAGGAAGGAAGCAACATTGGCAGACAACAGGAGCTGAGTCATCCTGTTGTCTCTGGCATCATCCTCAAAGGCTTTGGACAGCTCCTGTAGACACAATGAACAAAACAGCTCAGATCCTGCACATCTGATTGTTTATGCCTTTCTCCTACCACAGTATTTCCTAAACGTTTTCTGTCCCTCTTTGGTAAATAAAAATATTGCTTTAGATATCTAGCTTTGATCTGTATGTTGTCTTAATTGAGGCAACTGCAGAATAATCTTACGCGGGTAAAATCTGGCAAAAGGAAGGAGTGGGCAAGTTTGAATCCTTTCTACTTCATTCCAAAATGCAGCCAATGTCTTGGACTTAAACTAAAGCTTCATTGCTGAATCAGAGGTGACATCTATGAACTGTTCCTCTTCTGCAGTGCTAAAGTCAGCAGCTGGTGTTGCACAGAAGGGTCTTGGATCTAGTAAGAGTACCACATTTTTATTTAATGTGATTATTGTAAGTTTCAAAATATGAGCATTAACTAACTATTTGGGGATTTGTGGCCAGTCTTTAAAGCCAGTTATTGTATGTGTAGGATGCTGACCTTGGCTTGATCTGGTGGTAGACTGAAGACACAGTGACGTTCAGTAATGCAAGTATCCATCATAGAGACACCGTGATAAATGGGCGACACATAATCTGCTCCAATTTTTACCGCATTTGTCTAAATTTTCTACAAACAAAATCTCTTGCAATTAAAATAAAAAGATAAATATAATAATCACAAATCATATAATCAGTGGCTTTTAGAAATTTGACATGCTTGATACCTAATAAATGGCAGTGATACACTCCTGCATTTAAATGAAACTCTATAGATTGATTTTAAATATGGTTATTGAAAAATGGGGACCATACTAACCGTGACCAGCAGAGTGAACTTGTCCTTGTCCTCCTGTGGGCTGCCATTATGTCCTGGATATTCCCAGTCCAAGTTTAGCCCATCAAAGTTATGAGTGCGCAGGAAACTGATGGCTGACCTGATGAAGGCTGCACGACTCTCAGGCCTTTTGACCATGGCAATGAATCTGGTGGGATTGAGAAAACAAAAACTTTGGCCTCCATTCTGGTAACACAGCAGCAGAGGAAGGTGTCTGACCTTCTAACTGAATAAATGTCATATTTAATAATATTTGAACTTACGGGCTCATTCCATTGACTGTGCCTCCGACTGAAAGCAGAGTCTTCAGTGCAGGATTGCTAAAAGCAGAGAGCCAAATCATTAAACATCACAAAATTTCTGATCAAAATTGTACAATACAGTAAAGTATATTTATCTTTTTCGGAGGTCAACTTATTTGCCCTGGAAATATAGAATTATTGTTAGCTGATTTATTCTAGTTAAACAGTGAAAAACAAAATTGGTTAGTTTTCACATTTAAAAGTGACAGGGCCAACACTATAACTTCAGTGCTGTAGGAAACCTTGAAGTTCTAAGTACTAAATCTCCTAAATAAGACAAAGTGCAAGAAGATAAGGTCTTAAAGATAGAGAGGGTAACCTGCTCTCTGATAACATTTGGTAGCTTGTTCTGCCATTGGGGAACCACAAGCGATATCAGTCTTATATCATATATACAATACATAAAAAGTATAACTATATGAGTTTTCCTCCTGTTTCTGCTCTTTGGTTAAATTCTTGACAGATTCAACCTCGTTCATTTAATTTTTCACCTTTATTATCATTTAATCTTATTCCCTTTTGTGGATTTTCAAAAAAAATATTAGGAGATTTAACATTATTAGTGCTGTCTTAAAGAGTCTCTGCTGGCCTTTCGTCACAGTATTAAATGTCTAAATGACCTTGCTCCAGGATTCATTTCTGTTATTAAAAAGGCCACTTTTAACACAAAGGTCAAGTCTGTTAAACTAAAAATCAGGAACAATTAGGAGTGGAAGTTGCAAAGTCAAAGAAATTCATGTTGTAAACTGTCACCTTAGGTTCAGGTTAGGGTCATGGTAACCAGCATAGTATAAGTACTTCCTCTTATAATGTAATAATACATTTATTGTCTGGTGGTGTATGATATGACGATTATTTTATGGAGTTGGTATTAGTCCTTTATTCATTGTAAGACATGGCTGACGGGGTGATGGTTCCTCCTCCTCCTGACAATTAAAATCCTTATAGGTGGGCAGCTCAGCTTCAAAACTGAAAGTTATTTCTTCTGAAGCTAAGAAAATTATCAAACAGAAGCATAAAGATGCATTAATAATGTTTAAAATGGATTTGAAACTTCCTTCAAGTTTGCAAAAATGGAACATAAACATATGCCACATTATATGCCACAAATTGACACCTCTCTGGTTTCTGCTTGTATTAAAATTCTCAGACCAAAAAAAATTGATTCCAGGCTGCTAATGGTTCTAGTGTATATAATGTTCCAAAAGCTAATGAAGTATACAGATCTTGAACATAGAATATTTGTATTGTTTTGGCTTGAAAGTGGACAGACTGCACAGTAGAACAAATTAAATATTAAATATTGGCACTAAATATAGTGTGCATTCAACTTGAAGAACCCATGTCAGGTGAATCTTAGTGTCCAGCCTTGCTGACTATGTAAACTCACACATTCTTGAGGCTGTTGAGTTTCCCATACTGCTCCTCATCATTCCACTCAACAGGGCTGATCTGGTTGAAGCTGTTGATGGTGGCCATAGCATAGATGACATGGGTGCAAAGGAAGGGGTCAATGTTGTCTGGGGTGAATTTGGCAATGCTGGGCCTATACTGAGCCCAGTTGGTCATATGGCACACCAGTTTATTGGAGGAAGCTGAAGGAGGGCAGACGCATGGCATAAATGAGACTTTACCTGTGTTTTTTCTGAGTTTGACCAAGAGCAGTCAACATTTATCATGCAAAGCAAATGCTTACCCATATGCAGAGCGAGCAGAACACTCAGTGCTGAAACAAAAGGAAAAACATGAAGAAACAAAAAACAATGGTATAGTTATATAGCTGATGTGCACATTAAATACACTTCATGTCCAAGGAAGGAAAAAATAAAATGAACATCACCTACTATGTACAACCAACTACAAAATTATGGCTAGTAAGAAAATAAAGTAACCTTGTAATTCTAAACAATATAGTACAGTTTACTTCCCATGAAAAATGGATTCATTTATTTTTATGTGTAGTTTTTCCTGATTTACATCTAGGTAATAAGACAGAGGAGATATCTGGGTTATGTTAATAAAAATGGACACAGCAACAACAACAACAACAACAACAATAATAATATTTTTTTAAATAATTAATTTACATTATCATTATTATGATTATTATGATAATAAATCTTTTGATAGAAGTACCATTTTATATTTTCAAAAATATTCTTCACTTCTTTTAAAGAATATAAGAAGCTGGACATACTTGAAATGTATAAACTAATACATGAGTAATCAAATTATTTCATAGATGCATGGATTAATCAAAACTATACTGTGTAAGTGAATGCTGAGTCCCATTACACCTCTGATCCACTGCCATCTCTTCATCACTGCCTTAGCTATAATAAACAACTCTTTTGTTCACCTTTCCTGCCTGTCCAGTGTCTGCATTTTGTGTCCAGCCCGAACTTATGAAATATTTTTTCAGTCTGTCTGTATTTTCTTCAGATAACATCTATCTTCTCTTTTTTTTAATTTTAGTTTGTGTTTTAAATTTTAACTGAGTGAGTGAATGAATGAAGGATATTTACCTTTGAGGAGTCTCGCCATTGTGTTCTGTGTAAATCCGTTTTGCTGCAGTAATTCACCTCTGAATGATCATATAAACATTCTTGATATGATAGAAAATACAAAAGGAAAAACATGAAGAAACAAAAAACAATGGTATAGTTATATAGCTGATGTGCACATTAAATACACTTCATGTCCAAGGAAGGAAAAAATAAAATGAACATCACCTACTATGTACAACCAACTACAAAATTATGGCTAGTAAGAAAATAAAGTAACCTTGTAATTCTAAACAATATAGTACAGTTTACTTCCCATGAAAAATGGATTCATTTATTTTTATGTGTAGTTTTTCCTGATTTACATCTAGGTAATAAGACAGAGGAGATATCTGGGTTATGTTAATAAAAATGGACACAGCAACAACAACAACAACAACAACAACAACAATAATAATATTTTTTTAAATAATTAATTTACATTATCATTATTATGATTATTATGATAATAAATCTTTTGATAGAAGTACCATTTTATATTTTCAAAAATATTCTTCACTTCTTTTAAAGAATATAAGAAGCTGGACATACTTGAAATGTATAAACTAATACATGAGTAATCAAATTATTTCATAGATGCATGGATTAATCAAAACTATACTGTGTAAGTGAATGCTGAGTCCCATTACACCTCTGATCCACTGCCATCTCTTCATCACTGCCTTAGCTATAATAAACAACTCTTTTGTTCACCTTTCCTGCCTGTCCAGTGTCTGCATTTTGTGTCCAGCCCGAACTTATGAAATATTTTTTCAGTCTGTCTGTATTTTCTTCAGATAACATCTATCTTCTCTTTTTTTTAAGTTTAGTTTGTGTTTTAAATTTTAACTGAGTGAGTGAATGAATGAAGGATATTTACCTTTGAGGAGTCTCGCCATTGTGTTCTGTGTAAATCCGTTTTGCTGCAGTAATTCACCTCTGAATGATCATATAAACATTCTTGATATGATAGAAAATACAAAAGGAAGAATAACAAATATCATGCAGTAACCACGTAAACAATTACATTATTAGTCAACAGAAAATTAACTGGTCTTTTTCTCTGACAAAATAAATATTTTTAAGACACTGATTTAGTTTAATGTGTTCTGATGGACATTATCACTTTTGTATGCCAAAAAATTCACTGATTATAACATAATACAATGTAGGCCAATCACTCTCTTTTCCTCTTTTAAGACAAAACATTCTATGTTTTCACATGCAATAACTGGCTAAATGCATAATATGACAAATCGAGACGTGGTGATGATCTCATTACCTTTCTCAAGAGGAACAGAAGCAGAGTCCAGAACAGAGGGAAAGTGGGGTCAGATTTATATTTTGCTCATCAATGACGAATAGCTGGTGGCAAAGTACAGCAGATAAGAACTCAGCATGGTGGGAGTCTGACTTATGTGCCGTATAACCTCACTTCCAGCAAAGAATTGGACTTGCTGGGAAATTAACTCAGTCAGTTTCTACATCACAGCTAACCGCAGTGATAACTATTATTAGTGCAGTTATCACTGCACTAATAATAGGAATAGGAAATTAAAGGTTGGAAAGGGGTGATAGCTTCCTGCTGGGAATCTGTTTTTTAATCAGTTGAATGCCAAAATTCAGGCTCAGACCTATGGTTAGATGAGAATGTGCACTAGGTAATTAAAGGAACCCTCCAGTATTTTGATAAATGTGCTGAAAAGGAGATGATTCATATCATCTTAATCTTGTGCCTTCAGCATGTCCATGTCTAGTTAGCTTAGTACAAAGCCTGGAAGCAGGGGAAACTGTTTGCCTAGCTCTTTCAAAAGTGGAAAAACATATGATCAGCCAGCTTCAAATCTGTCTTATAGGTTGCATCTTTTTAGCTATCAAAGTAATCGCTGGTCCCTCCAAGAGTTATCTGGGTTTTGTCAGTTTTAGGACGAGGCAACCCCAGGATATGGAAAAGGATATCTGGGATATAGTGTGCAATCACTTCAGCTTTTGTTTATGATCAATTAGCTCTGCAACTTGTCTCATTGAGTGAGTTTACATGCATATGAGTATCCTGGTTATAATCCATTTTTTGAGGTATCATGGTGAGGTTTTCTGCATGTATAAAACATTTCCTGGTTTCAGAAAAGGTATCCTCAACTGAAATTGCATAGTAATTAATGTTAGTCAGTAATACAAGAAAATTAATGAAAAATTATATATTGATGCTCAACAAACTCAAATAAAGAAAAGTTTAACTTCATTTCAGGTTCATAAATGATAACTGAATTGGTTTCAGTTACTTGTGATGAAATGGAGGAATCAATACACAGCTAAATACACATGATCAGAAACTTGGATACTGTAAACTGAATGTAGTAATTGCACCCCTTACTGAAATACAATTCCAATTTGTTTATTTTAAATCATCTTTACAAGTAGTAACCCTCCCACGATTTTGAAAAGGCCCAGTGGCAACAGTAGCCAGTGCATTTCAGCCCAGCCAAATGATATACACACTTGCTGTTACCATCTTAAGTGAGTGATGAAACCAGTCAGTCCACCAGTAAACCTGAAGATTCAGCCAAAACATTCAGTGTCTGAGCACTCAGTCATGGTGAAATGACTTTATGCTCTTCAATGAATACTAAATGCAATGAGAAAACAACTTGTACAGAGTGAAGAACAAATACACTAAGCAGGGACTTGATTGAACATTTCTAAAAGCATTTTCAACTTGTGGACTAATGCAAAGATGAAGCAACTGTGTGATGCTTGACATATCGGAGTGTAAGTAAACGATTAAATTAAGGTTCAGAACAATTTAATTTTTGACGATTAATACCTGTAATTTAGCACTGAAGCTGATAGCAAACCCAGACTCAGTACTTTGAGCACTATGGGACATTACAACAAAAGCGATAATATTTGAAGTGGACCACATTCACGGAGACCAGAGTTTCATCAACTCAACACATCAGTACACTTATACACTAAAGTTGTGACTAATCAATAAAGATGTGGGAAATGATAATAATTACTTTCTACAGCTCTCAGTCTACAAAGGGAAATTAAGGTTGTACATATTTTGACATTTGTAATATTTAGTCTTCCAGTGTAAAAAGAAAAGGATTTTTCCTGAAATTTGCTTAATACATTGTTTTTGCTACACATGAACGAATGTAAGTTAAATCATTAACTAAGAGCAACATTGTGATAAATTCAGCATGTAACTGAAAATCATTCATCATCATTCAACCACTTGCAAAGTTAAAAAAAATAATAATAAATAGTTACACTAACAAGTTTTTGTTTTCTAGACCATTCAAATATTTAAATACCATACAAAAAAATAATTGTAATAATAATAAATGAGGAAAGAGTTAACTGGTTCAAGAAGAACCTTTCAATTTAACTTGTTGACATTCTGTTTCTCTGAAAGACGGCTCAGATTTTGGCATTTTTAAAACATGTTTTTAGCTTTAGACATCTGTCACGTTTTTGTGAGTGTATTGAGTTAGTCAACAAGCCTTGATACTTTGGATTCAGGCTAGTCTAAGAAGTATGTAAGATAAAAAAAAAATGTGTCCGTCATTTGGCTGCTCATTTGGCAACAATGAGTAAGGACTGTGAGTGAGGAATCGTTCCTTAGACTGATTTAAATCTGCCTTATATAACTGGATCAAAGTAGTGGTATCTGGACCAGATAGCCATAACTGGACAAAAAAAAAGTGCAACCTGGTACAGAGAGAAACTGTATTGCTCTAACATGGTACATGTTACAAACGAGCTAGTAGACGCTGTTTGTAGAGACGCTGTTAGTAGACACATGTTTACAATGAGGACAATATATGACACTATTAGCCGTGCTGATAACTGATAACTTTAGAGACCAACTCTTTCATCATTTCAATTGATTCATCCTTTGCTGCCTTGGCCATTTCATATCAAATTATCAGCATAAAAGCTGCTGCAATTAACCCAATAAACACAGAATATAATCATTTTGTTGTTATAATTATTCAAACAACATCTGCACAACAAATGTAAACGAATGTAAACAAAAAAAATAAACACTATTTCCTCTGTCCAATTTCATTTCCCAACAAATGAAACATAAATAGAAAAGGTAAACATTCATTTGGACCAGTGACACAGCTCTGCAGTTTGCTATAATTACAGCTGAGGCAAAAAAACTAGTGAGCATACAGATGTTAATAGGAGCTTAAAATCAACAATAAAAAGCTCTGCAATGCTTTTTTGAATGACTCTTATTCTGTGTTCACACTATGAGCAACAAGACCAGGCAAGTAGATGAGAAGATCAGTTGGGTAGATGATAAAGATGTGTGTTTGCACAGAAAAAAGGGGGGAAATGGCTCTGTCAGTAATATTTGGATTAGCAACACTGATAATGCAGAAAAAAGTGAAGTGTTGTTACTAAAGATGTCTTTTCATGTAGCAGAAGTAGTCAAATGAAGTAGCTGGGATATGCCAACCCACGAAGCAAATGTGATGTGGGAATGCTGCCTTATTTATGAGTTAAAAGAACAGAAAAACAGAACACATCTCTTACCCAGTGTTTGACACTTTGGGAAATACACTTATTCACTGTCTCTCTTGGCTCTGTGTGAAGGTTATACAACCCCTGTAAAAACCAAAGTTATTTCCGTATAGATTAAAAAACAAAGCCAGATATAACATGCTAACTAGTGAGTTCAGCGGTATTGGTGGATTTTGCTATCTCTGAAAAGAGCCAGGCTTGAGAGTGGTACCAATTTTCCAATTCAGCTCTTGGAAAGAAAATCAATCAATCAATTTCCTGAGTATTACCTAATACAGGTCATGTCTAAACCTTGTGTATCATGGTAACCTTGTGTATGCTGTTGTCATTTTTATTGATAATACTTTGCCTTTATGTTAATATAAGGTGGGCTTTGAACATTTTGGATTAATAAATATGGTTATGTATATAACATATGAATAAATTCCAATAAATTAACCAGACATGATGAATTCTGACTTCTTGGTTTCAGAACAGTTGTTGTCAGTTGTCAACTTTGTAAATTACAGCATCTAAATTCAAGTCAAACAATTTGTTGTTTATTTCTGTCACAGTACAGTGCTCCTATGACACAAGACAGCTTTGTTAATATTTTCTTATAACTGTGAGAAGTTAAGAGTTTTGTGAATCTGACTAAAAAATGTCTACATGCAATCCCATCGAAGAAAGTAGTATTTTAGGACAAGAATATGAAAATGTTCTTGCATTCAAAGCCTTCCAGCTTTCACACCACCCATAACCATTCAGAACAGAGACTCATCAGTCAAGTTGCTCTCAGTGTGAACAGGCAAATTTCCATCACATGAAAATGATGTAAGACTACTTTATTACACAGCTTATACACACCATTGATTGTATTAATAATTTACACCTGAAGTCTGTCCCTCCAGCTACAGTTTGGAGAACGTGAGTATGAGACATGTTTACCACAGATGTGATGGTCCCTGTAAGGCATGGTTTTTATAGACACTGGTACATAAACACACAATCAGACAGGGCTGCCCTGCTCCCCTTTCCCCTTTTAACCTCACCTGACATTTTTTTAAAGAAAAAGACTCTTTGTTTTTACTATATAAATAAAAGGTAACACAAATCCCCACCCTCTTACCCTATCCTTATAATCCTTCTGGTGCTATGCCTTCCCCAACTGTCAGACCTCATCCCCAACCCAAAACATAGACTGAGATGCAGGAGAGCTTTAGTTTCAAGCCATTAAAGTAAAAGGTCCAAAGACTGGCTGAGATCACAGGCCTGACAAAGACACAAGAGTGAGGAGAACCGAACCAGTGAGAAGGTGCAGAGGGTGACTGCACAGTGTGAAGGCCTTGTTCTGTACCATCATTCCAGTTCCTGTGAAACAGAGAGAGAGAGAGGGAGAGATTATGTAACAACTCTGTTATACAAAGCTTAGTGTCGCTGAATATGACATAAATTTTCCACATGTGATATTGTAAACTGGTACACTATTAGGCTCGAATACACTAATGAGTCAAACATCATTTCATGGCCAGGTGAGGCCTGTTTCTCTCGTTTTGTCATGATAAATGAAGAATGTAAAAGCTCTGAAGTTGATCTTCCATTTGGTAGCTGTTAATGTGAAATCTTGATATGTGGTCATAAGAAATGTTGATATTGATGAAGGAGGCCATCATTAGGCTGAAAAACAGAACAAACCTATCAGAAAGATGGCAGAAACTTTAGGAGAGGCCAAATCAACAATTTAGTTCATTTTTTAAGATAAGGAATGGACTAATGAGCTCAGCAGTACCAAAAAGCCTGAAAGACCATGGAAAACATCTGAAAAAACAACATCGATCGAGGTCATGTACACTCCTCTAGGAGGTATGTATATCACTGTCAAAGTCTACAATCAAGAGATGCTTTCATGAGTGTAAATACAGAGGGTTTACCACATGGTGCAAACCACATCTAAAAAACCTGCCCAGTTCTGGAACAACATTCTTTACACAGATGAAACCAAGATTCACTTGTAACAGAATTATGGGAAGAGAAGAGTATGGAAAGGGACAGATCATGATCCAAAGTGGCAATATCATCTGTCAATCATGGTGGAGGAAATGTTATGGCATGGTTGCCACTGTTTATTGATGATTTTACTGATAATAGAAGTAGATGGATGAATTCTGAAGTGTATAGGGCTATACTGTCTACTCAGATTCAGCCAAATGCGATAAAACTAATAGGACATTGCTTGACTTAATTCAAGCTCTGCCATTTTCCTCTCATCATTGACAATTTAATTCTCAGCATATTCCTCTAATACAAGTCTATCGTGCAGAGAAATTACTGGTGTGTGTTTCTTATTTTTTTTCACCTGAGTCACGGGACACAATGATCTCATGTGCAGGGCCATCTCCTCCCTCTCCCCAGGACCGAATCTCCAACACAACGTAACCATTGTCTTTTGGCAGTGGCAGGTTCACTGATGTCTTTACCTTGTCAAGAACTTTCAGTACTGCCTGACCCTCATGTTTGTATAGGACCTGACACATAGAACACATAATCATATCTCAACATGATTAAATACCGTTATAATCATCTGAAAAAAATATTATGCTAAGAACATCAAATGTTGTTGAAATCAGTGATCTTTACACTCAATTTCCATTGTTACTGTTGAAATCAAAGGACTGTTTACAGCATTTATCTTCTGATGATCATCTTTTCCTCATGCACAAGTTAGTACAAGGCCTATAAATGCGGTCATTGAGGTTGCTATACAGCATTTTTACTGCTTCTCATATCTCACATGCAGAGGAGATTACAAGTATCATGATGTGACCTATCAAGAGCAAAACTTCAACCAGCATTATGTGCTGGTTGATTATGCGCTGGTTGATATGAAAATACAGCAAGTGAAAACACACCATTCAGTCTGTGCAAAAAAACAACTATATTCACACACTTTTAATCAGACAGCACTCACTTTGTAGCCCAGTACAGCTGACTCATTGTGCATGGCCTTCACATGGTCCCACCGCACCCTTACCCATGAGCCATCTGTCTTCCATGACACATTGCCCGGAGGACGATTAGGAGCTGAAATGGCAACACAGACATGTTTACAAAATCACTTTAAAATTATGTGAGTGCAAATTTTGTCTGTGAATGCTAAGTCATACGTGGTTTTCTGGTGGTGGTGGTGGTGCGTGGTGAGGGTGGTCCAGTGCCAGCACTGTTGTATGCCAGTACGGCAATGTGGTATCGAGTGCTTGGTCGAAGTCCAGACACTCTGGCTGTTGTTTCCAATCCTGCTGTCCTCACTCGGTCTGCTGCTGCTTCCCGTTCATGCTGCCGCCAGTACCGGATCTGAGCACAACACATGATGACGAGAACACATTTGCAAGCCTAACCTGAAACACTTGCCGTAGCACTTTATTAATCTTTTTACAATCTAATTCTCTTCAGATTCTTGAATCTCTTTGCACACACAGCAGCAGATGCTGAAAAAATGCCAATATTTTTCTATATGGATTTTGTGAATCTGTGGTCTTAGTGGCTGTCTGATGATATCCTCCATTTTCATCAATATGGAAAAATAAAAGTGACTGTTTCCAATTGACCATTTGTTCAGTTGGAAATAGTCACTTTTATTTTCATCAGTATGGAAAAATAAAAGTGACTATTTCCAACTGAACAAATGGTCAAGTATGATTGCATTAGCCATCATGACACTAATTAAGTGATACATTTGTTATGAGCTTGAACATTAAAACAATCAAAACTGATGAGCTTGAGCTGTGGCAGCTTGCAGAAGTAAGAACAGCTAATTAAACTAAAATATGCAGTTTCTGAATAAAGGTAGATATGTAAGGAAATGGATGAAGAATGTAAACTGTAGTGTAAGCAGTGAAAGAAGGGTAAAAGGGAGTCATATTTCTACGAGTGAGCTTAAATACCTGGAGAAAGAATGAACAACTAAACCGACACTAAACTAAAAAAGAAAAGAAAACGAATACTATTGACATTTTGGACAGTATAAAGTACATCAAAAATCTGGATACTTCCGATAATGTTCTACATGAATAGAATTTCTATGCTGATGCGTTATGAATCAAAAAAAGTGAAATAATAATGAGAAGATTATAGAAATTTTGTGCTTGTGCAATCCCACTATATGTTCTAGAATGGCATGTTTGAGGACTGTGTATAAATTAACGTGATCTAAACAACATTATAACCTTCCATTTGAGACCAGAGCGTTTATCTTTTGCCTCAATGAAAACTTCTGTTGCTCATTAATAAATTCTGATCAAAAAAAAATAAGGGTTTAGTCATGCCCTGATGATAATCAGGGCCAAATGCAATTGATGACGATGATGACCCCGATAAAGGCTACCTTGGTTGTCAAATAACAGGAGTCCTGGGGCATTTCATCCTTCACTGTAAAACTTCCACATGACCCTTAAATCATCTAAAATAAACCGAAACATTCTTATGCTGTCTCTTTGTATATCAGGTTGTTGGTAAAGAACAGCATGAAATGAATTATGAATGTTTTAGCTGGTTTGCAAAATTACTAGAAATTTGTGTCCTATAAAATGACATTTCACTTCTTGTAGAAGATTGAAATGTGCATGACTTTAAGATAAAAGTTAACCTTTTCTTAACAGTCCGTTACAGACTGCAGGGTTGGACAAACAACCATATATGTATTAATTCAACTCTTCACCTCATATCCTCTGAGGATGCCGTTTGCGCTGAGCTGCTGGACAGGCTCCCATGAAACCTGAATCTCGAAGGCGGTTATTGCTGTGGCATTAATGTTTGATGGTCCCACTGTTGGCTCTGTGAGGAGAAAATCAGAGGTCAAGAGGTCAGAATATGCAACATACAATTCACACTTTCTTGGTATTCAGTGGTACAAACTGACAGGCATGTTCATTTTACTTTCAGTGAATTCCTACATGAGCAGACTGTGGTGAGTCTACTAGAAGTTCTGGTTGCCCTCTAGTGGTTACAGAAATTACTGTAGGTAGACAACGTTTATGTCTCTTACGTTTCACTAAAAATTTTGCAAAGTTTACCTAACTGTGAGCTTTGTTCTAATGTATGATGTTGAGGATTACATTGTTTAACCTATCACCAACTATTTCAGTACGATGAAAATTATTTATTGTATCACTAACCAAAACAAAACCGTTATTTATTTTCAGTACAATTATAAACTTTATATAATCCTGATATTTCTGGAAACCACCAGCAGTCAGATGGTTGGTAAAACACTGTATGTAAAGCAACTGTATGGGAATGTCAAATGATGAATATTGTCAATGGATTTTGTTGTAAATGTTAAATAATCCCAATAGTTCATGTTAATAAAAATAATAGTAACAATCATTATTATAATAAAAATAATATGTATAAGTTGCTTTGTAATGAAAAGTTTACTGAAGTTGTTGCAATAAACATAAGGTGCACTTGAGTGGTTCTACAGTGGGACATGTGGTGATAATGACTGGTGAAATCTCACAGGCTCACCTTCCTCTGCAGAGTGGACCACAGCAATCTGGCTGAATGGACCTTCTCCTCTTCGGTTATAAGCTTTGATCTTCACCTCAAAGGGACTGTAGGGTGTCAGGCTTTCATTGTAGTAAACATAACGGGATGACTCCACCTGAGGAATGTGTGCCACTGTCCACGATGATGTGTCTTTCTTCCTAAATGCCAGGATGTAGCCAAAGCTGTCCCCATTCTGGTACTCTCTGGCCATGGGCTGGAGGAATTCAGGAGAAAACTGAGCTGTAAGCCTCTACAAAGACAAATGGCCCCAAAGTTGTAATGGGCATCTGACATAACTTCCCAGTGTGTGCATGTGTATGTGTGTGTGTGTCTGTGTGTGAAGACTCAGGGCTGTCCAACTGTAACATTAGCAAGCATTTGATGGTTCTCTCAAAGACATCTGAGCCCTCACTGCACAATGCAGATGTCCATTGATGAATTTAATGACCACTGGGGTAGTATTGCTTGGAGCGAGGCTCTACTAAAAAAATGCTATCAAGTTGCATTACGTGAAGTGTAGGATGCAGGAATTTTTGAATTTGACCTCATATTAGGGACAAAATTCAGGATATCCCCACGTTTGCTTCTTCAATTTTGATCTTTTTTATGACTCTTGTAAGACCATCACCTTTATAGAAAGTGAAATTCTAATCACTGTAACCAAATGAGATATAGAAATAGCTTTGTAATATTATAGATAAGAATGAAAGAGAAAGCCTAGAACCACCACAAGACAAAAAAATGAGAAAAAAAGCCCATATAAATTCATAGTTAGCAACAAAAACTACAATTACTTAAAGGTTAGATTAAATAAATTAGATCTGATGTTGGTACATCCTGACACTGAAATTGCTTTTTATTATCCTGTATTGCTGTATGCTATGCATAGCCATGTACAATATACTATATACAAATGTTGCACACACATATACACAAACCACTCTGAGCCCTCCACTCACCGTCCAGGTAACAATGAGTTCATTGCGGTCTCCTCCTCCTCCTGCAAGTCCGCTGGGGGCCACAGTGGGAGCTGAGGGCCAAATATACATAGACAAGATGATATACATGATGTAATTCACTTAAATGGGTGTGTGGAAAGAAGAATAGGTGAAAAGTTCCTGGCAGTAACAATTGTCTTTCAAAAGACACTGATACTCACAGGCCAAAGCAGGTTCATTGTGTTTGTTAATGTCTATGACTAAAAGGATATTTAAAGGTGGAATACATTGCTGATGTGCACCGATAAATCCTTTTTTTTTCCATTTTATTATATATCTGTTGAGTATATTTGGCAGACACATGTGTATTAACAGAATGGATGTATTTACATTTAAGTGACCAATGAATGTCAATTGTATATCTCTTTTTATCTGTGGGCTTTATGGTGAACTTTATCGATTTTATAGATCAAAGTCTGTCCAGGAGTTGGAGAATATGATTATATGGGAAAAATTGTGTACCCTTTTCTGTCTCCAGAGGAAGCTGAGTGAAGTCCGATAAATTTTCTCAAATGATGTCACTTGTGTCAGTGTCGGTCGAGTCTGAAGACTACAAGTTTGTAAAGTGAAATATCTGGGGGTAAGGAGTTAGACAGAAGCGAGCTGACCAGACCTCTGTAGCTCCCCCTCAGCTTTGCTGCAGGCTACATAATACAGGGTGCATTAGCTGCTACAGCAATAACACACCCCAAATTCCAATGGAACTGTCGGGGATTGATTTTTATTGTGGGCAATATAGGCTCCAGGTCTGGACAAGGACAATGAAGAAGAATGTGTGAAATAAAAAAGACAGCTCTGTTGCATCACTTGTCCATCTTGAGTAAAGTATTGTTATAGGTAAACAAAACTAAATCGTGTATACTCTTTTAATATTATAAAATTTTAGAAAGAACAAAACTCTACCAGCTGCAAGGACAAGATCCACATACATTACTTTACTAGAAAAATATAGTTCCACATGTTAGATTTAATTTTCATTTGTATTTATACTTAGTTGTTGTCATGGTAGGGATGTTTCTAATTAATCGGACAAATAAACTTCAGAATGAACATGTATCTCTTGCTTGTGCTCAGTGAAGGAACCTACAGTATAACCACTATATCACCGCTCCTGAGATGCTTTTGCATGTGATTCTTTTCAAGCTGTGCTGTGGACTGGGTATTTTATATAATATGTTCATATGTCCAGATTATAGTGGTGTAGTCAAGGGAAAATTTAGGTTAAATGTAAAGTTACTTCAAGTGACCACTTTGTCTTTTAAGGTTGTTTGTAGCCGGATGCAACATGAGGCCCCTCACCTGCTTGCTGTGTGCGGATGGTGTGTGAAGGCAGGCTGGGCTCTCCGCTGCCCAGGATGTTACTGGCGATGACCTGGAATTCATAGTCCATCCAGGGCATCAGTCCAATTACATGAGCCGATTCTGCGTTCCCTTCGATGTTCACTGGGTCTGGTGTACAGCGAAGAAACATGTGTTTCACTTGGTAAGAGATGTGAATCATCAATATTAAACTCAGTCTGTGCTTTTTTAAATTAATCTCTAGAATATCAAAAATAATGAAAAATTACCCTCACAAATACCCAAAGCCAAAAGTGACATTTTTAAAGTATTTATATAGCCTGACCAAGTTCTCATAAAAAGCTCTACTGTACCTAATAATGTTTTTAATAAAATGATGTACATGATTGAGAGTTGCCATTAGTTAATTTTCAGTTGTTTCAGTTCTACACATGCACATGCAAACACACTCACAAACACACACACACATACACGCACACACACACACACACACACACACACACACACACACACACACACACACACACACACACACACACACACACACACACACACCTGTCCTCATCTTCTTCCACTGTGATGACAGAGGTGATTGGCCCATGATGATATATTTGCCAATGGGACTGTGATTGTCGTAGCCACGACTCCACCTGAGCTCCACTGATGTCTCAGCAACATTCTTGACCAGTAAACCTCCGGGAGGTCCTGGGGGGCCTTAAAACATAGAAAGGAAAAGGAACTGTTTGCCAGAAATAATGAAACAAGTCACATTTGACTGTGTATCCAATAACTTTGATCAGTCTGCAGTGAGCACGTTCCTGTTGATAGCTGATCAATATCTCTAAGAGCAGTGAAAATAGCTGTCCAATCCCCACAGGCTGTAAGTCACTACAATTGTATATATTCAAGACTATTTCACTTTTCTTTTACCTTTACTCCATTTTACTGGAGATAGTGTATCTATAACTACATTTATCTTACACCTGTATTGCAAATTACTTTTCAAATTTTCAGTCAAGGCAAACAGTTAAATCATAAAATGTGATAAGCTGTTACAACTCCTGATGATGTTTTTAAAGACTGAAAGCTTCAAACTTCAACCATGCCTCTGTCCTTTTTTCAAGTAGTTCTAATCTTATTTTGTTGTGTTTAAATCTGGAATACCTGATTTTTTTTGGCCATTTCATAAAAAAGTTGTGAACCCAACTTTAAGTTAGGTTGCTTACTTACATAATTAGCAGATACAGAGCTACGTTAACATTAATTTAGAGCTGTGTTGTGCTGTTTTTGGTCTGCACCAGCTCCTGGTAAAAATACATTTTGGTTCTTTAGCTGCTAAATGCTCCCTGTGTTCATTAGCTGGTCTCTGGCCCTCTCTGTCTGCTTTTTGCTGCTGAGCAGGTAGTGGACAGGGGCTCCTTGATTAAATATTTCAATGATTTGACTGATCTTTTTCACTGTATATTATTTACAGTGCCTGTGTACCTGTGTACCTGACTTTGCTACTATGCAATAACTACAGAGCTACATGGTACACTGGTTTCTAGTTTCAAAATGCTAATTGCCAAATCATTTCTATAAACTGTGGTTTAACCAGAGGAATGCTTGCAAATGTTACAGAACACTGCCTTCTTCACACAGAATAATCCAATTCAGAACCAGTGAGGGCCTGAACCATAATGTGACTTTCTCACTCCTGAAGTTGTATTATCAGGCAGAGCTTACTCCCGTACTGTGTATGACGCCTTAAAAATTCAAAGCAAGCCATTTCTTTCTCTCTTCTGACCTGATACCTTAAACTAACCAGAGAGTGCTAGGAGCATTACACAGTCAGGAAAGGTGTCAGGCCCAAGCTGAATGAAATGAAGGGCATAGTCATCAACCTACTAGTTATTTCTGTACAGTCCAACTGCTCACCAACAAAATAATTAGAGAAGAGGAAAAAAATAAGATGATATGAAAGTCTATCAAGAAGAAAGAAACTAAAAGTGAAATAGGATCCATATTAAAAAGAGCTGGAATCAATTATATCCCATCTTCTCTACTTTGACGTTTACTATTGTTTATGATCTTTCTCCCTATATTTTGTAGGTCTGCAAGCCTGAATTTCACAGTAATTGATTTTTTCTGTCTTTTTGTATATAATAGTGAATGCAGTATTCTTGAGAATTAGATAAAATAAAAGGAAAACTCTGACTCATCTTACCTCGAACCACTAGTTTAGCTGAGGCTGAGGCGCTGTCCACCACAGTCTGAGCTGTGCAGGTGTATATCCCTGCTTGATTCAGCTGAGTTTTCAGAATCAACAAATCACCAATGTTTTCCTTCTGAAATAGTACAGATAGGGGGATAAAAAGAACCAAGTAAATAAGTCAAATATTGTATAACAAGAGTATAACAGACAGAAGGAAATAAAAAACACGAGACACAACTCCTTTTCCCTAGTCACATTCAGTTGCTTTAATCAAAATTTATTTTTAATGCACTGAACAGCAGCTACATGCTGTAGTAGAACTTTAAGTGCTGACCATACTTAGCTGACATTCAGATAACAGTACCTTCTTTTTGGCTGAACCTGCCACTAGCTAATAGCAGTGCTTATCACAGACATTTATTAAACATTTAGACATAAAAGAGTGGAATCATGAAATGGAACTTGACTTAACCCTCGTAAAATTAAGTAATTATAGTTTAAGAATAATGTTTTGCATGTGCTGTAGTGTGGGGCCCATTTTGTCTTGCTGTTTAAGAAGATGCTAGGACCTCAGTTGTCTATTTTGTTAAAATGCCTCCAAACTTTGCTGCAGCTTAACAGTGTTTACTTTTGGCACTTCAAGCAAATAAAGAGAGGTGAAGCCATATAGAGAAAGTAAGACTACTGGTTAGAGTGACAGCCTCTATCATGCTCTGTACTTATTTTCACTTGGACGTTGAGAGATTTCATTTTAAAGTGCTCTTTAAAATGAAGGTATAAATCTTTTAGGCTACATCCTCCAGCTAAACTGAATCATCAGTGTCACAGCCAGCCACAGCTTTTTGTATTGCTGCTCCTCTAAAAAGCTCACATTTATGTCTCCAATAGCCTGTTTTGTCCTATCACATAAGTCGAAGAAAAGCAGCATATACTCAAAATGAAAAAAAAAAAAAAAATGGAACTGGTATTTTCTTTGAAAAATGACTTAGTTTATTAATTGATTACTACAATAATTGCTGATTAATTTTTGAGCAATTGTCTAATCAATTAAATGACTGTGTTGCAGATAGGTTAATGAGCTGTGAATTTTAGAAACAGTGCCTATTAAGGCCTAGTTTTGTACCAAATTGAATTAGACAGGTTGAACCAACAGACACTGGACTTTGTATTTTAAACTGAACTGCAGATAGTCAGAAGCAACACCTTAAAATATAATTCCTGAGCCATAGAGCTCCATTGTTTCCAAAAACTATTAAAACACATTAGTGTCTGGGTGACGTGTTTCTTCATCACCATGAACATACACTCAGTCGTACACACACCATACTGCCATCTCAAATATCCACTAGAACACCAAATGTGCTGAGAATAGTCCTTAACCAGTGCACTATTTTCTCCTGTTTGAGCAGCACATCTTAAAAACTAAAATCAAAACTAAACCTTTTTTTTTTTTTAAATAAACTACATTTACAGTTTTTTTTACATTAGGAACTATTGGACTTGGATCTTGGCAGAAGAGAAAGGGTAGGAAAGTCAGAAGATGTTGAGAGATAGGCAAACACAGTTGTTTTTTTATCTTTTCTTCAGATTTGTTGACAAAGATCGAAAAATATAGAATATTATCTTTATCCATCAATATGAACAGTAATTGACTGGATTACATTTTGTCACGATATACTTCTTCAGTGACCCTCGGCCCTCATTTCCATCTCCTATTCATTCCTCCCAAGTTGTTAGGTCCCCATACCTGCTATTCTCCTTCTGCCCATCTGAGTTTCCCTTCTCACTTACACACCTATTCCCCATTTCCCTCAAATGCCTCCTAGTACTTATAAAAGACCTTTCTCTCCCATCAGTTTTGGATCATCTGCTTTGATACCTCTGCATATTCCTGCTTTATGTCATATTCTAGTGTGTTCTCCCATGTACCTTCTACCTGCCTGTACCTGTCTGTTGTCCCATCCGCCATTAGGCCTGTTATCTCTCATTAAAAGCTACTTCACTGCCTCAGCAAGCCTTCTGTATCTATGTTTGGGTCTTCTCTTTCTGTGCTGCTACCAGATATCCCGGCTATATAATCTGAACAAAAATAGACTGAGAAGACACTTAATTTGATTGTGAACTTTTTGAACTTTCACATTGCCTTGTGTGTTGGTTTTGTGCATGGAAGAAAAACAATGTCAGTAAGGAGTACAAACACACTGCTTTGAGAATGGCAGTAGGGAAGTACTCTACAGTCATGGGGTTTGTGAGCCCATAGCCTTCCAGTCTTCTGAAGACCTTGATCAGTCCCCTCCATAGAGGGAAGTGTCACCCTTGAAGATGTATAGTCTTGTCTCTCTCAGCTATCCACTAATAGTGACTCATAGCTCCCCAGCAACTCAGTCGATGCCATGAGAGACCATGAGTGAGCCCACCCTGCAAATGTCCTGTCAGTTCCTGTGTCAGTGGTCCTAGTCACCGTACCATATGTCATTGGTTGGAGTCCCAGCCGACAATTCATCTTTTCCTGGGTCTGTTCCAGAGTTTGTTGCTGAGTTGGCCAACATTAAGCCTTTTACTGAATTGGTAGATGTGAAGTCTGCTCCTGGTTCCCAGTCGATAGCTTGGCTAACACCAGCTCCTGATTTCCAGACAGTCACACTGACACACTGCCAGACCTCCCAGATCATCATTTGGTTGTCATTTCAACTGACAACAACCAGATCATCAGCTGCCTGGCTGCCTACCTGAGGCTCTAGTTTCCAGCATCAATAGTGTCTGATTCTCAGCTTCACTTGTCAACCAGTCTAGGCCTGTCTCTGACTGTCTTGACCCAAGCTGCCCTGCCTCATGAGGGGAGCCGCCTTTGCCATCAGCCTTCTGCTCAACCCCTGGAAAGGTCCTGCATTCATCGCAGACCACCAAAACAGTCCTGCCTTCATTACTGCCTTTGATGTAAACCAAACCGATTTCATCTGCCTGTCTGTACTACCTCCAAACCATCCTAAAGAGATTCTCAGCTCTCCTGCTTTCCAGTTTCCTGCTTCACCTCTGTCCTGCCCCAAGCCCCTGCATCAGGTATCCTGCTCTGCTCACCCTGTCCATAGACCCCATGACACACAGGAAGACACTTGTCACCGTGTTCAGACACCACAGTACCTCCGCTCTCTGTGTGTTACATACACCTAAAAGGTGTCCAGAGATCTGCTCTGGAATTGGAGATTGGGGATGGAGTGGTGGAGACAAGGGTAGAACAGATCATTGAAATACTTGGCATCTGTTGGCAAGTTGATTTGGCAGTTTTGTGTTTCTCACTTTGCATTTGGGATTCCACTGCCTTTACTCCCATTGTGCCGAGGTGTTAGACACTTCCTGCACAATATACACTTGTGCCATGTATTCATTGCCTAGTACAATTTCAGCCATAATGCAAAATAGCCAATAGCCAATTTTCACTTCCCCATATTGTTGCTGGCTTGCAGACAGTGCATCTGTTCTGAGCATCCTGGTTGCAAACAAAATGTAAGCATTGCTGGTTCGGCTACCCTAATCTGCATGAAATTAATGCACAAGGCATTCAGTAAATTAGTTAGAAAAAATGGATGTTCGCAGTTTATGATTTTAAACAAAATGATTCATAAAATCCTACTTCCAATGTCTTAGCATTTTTCAGAATGAGAGATTGAATTAAGACATTTTAATATCAGTTGAGGCCTTTAGGGTAATGATTTCAAGGCCTTCTAAGTATTCTTTTTTTTTAAAGGATCTTCAGGAACTATTTGTAATATCTACCTTGAGAATTGCAAATGTTTTTTCATAGTAAACACAGCTTAAGTTTTCAGAATTTGGTGGTGAGAGTGTAAGGTCAATGGACACATAGAATCACAGAAATCCACACTGCGCATATCTTTTGTAAAACCAGGTAGAAAACCTTTGACCTAGCAGCGAGGTTTTTTTTTACAGTCTTTTCTTTTTTGAGAATAGCTAACAACACCTCAAATTTCAGGCAGGCTATGCTATTGATCAACCATGGTCTTATCGGTTGTCTGATGATTTGAAACCTGAATGGAGCTAATGAACAGATATCAGCGCCTCAGCTATCCATGGAGAAAACCACCAAATCACCCATCCACATTTTACTAGATACACTGCAATGTCTAACCTTCATGCCTCAGAATCATTCAGCAGGATCTTCACATTGTAGAAACAAAGTATTTTCCTAACAACCTTCTCTCCACCGTGGATCACAGGACTCACCCCCTCCACCCGACGGTATGGCCCAGCAGAGTTCTCCACGTCCAGTAGGACCCCGTTGAGGGCCCAGGTGAATGTTAGGTCCATGGTGGGATCATGGGAGGCATGACACTGCAGTGTCAAATTCTCCCCCTGATTGATGTCAGCATTGGAGGGAGCCAGCGTGATCTTAGTGGCATCTGTAAGTACATAACTGGTTCAGATGAAAGCTAGCATGGGACTATCTTAGCTAAATGTGAAAAAAAATAATAATAAAAATAAATACAGTTTGCCACTTTGGAAAACATTACTTTTTGCGGTCTTTGTTTGATCTCTCTCATGTCTGTGTGTTAAGCAGGTGCGGGAACTAGGAGGCTAGTCTCCAGAGTTCAAAAAATACAAATACTAGGACCTCTAAATATCCTGAATCAACCTGATCATTTGTGTAATCCATACAATAATGTAAATGTAAAGATAATAATACTAGCACGCAACTCCTCTAACAAAAAGTATTTTTTTTACACATCTGTTTATATTTAGAGATGGCTAGGTTCTTCCCTCTGCTTCCAGTCTTTTTGTTTAGCTAATCAACTGGTTTTATAGATTCATATTTAAATCACAGGCATTAAACTGTTATGGATCATTCATTTCACTCTTGACAGATGCCAAATTATTCCTTAGTTTTAGTAGGAAAAATCCTATAAAATTAAGGGGGAATTTGAATGGGTCTTACCATACAGGGGTGAGTTTACAATAGGGTTGATTCATACCAGAATTTCATATTCAAACAGACAAAAAGAGAGGATATCCTTGGTTTGTTTGGGTCTAAAAGCTGGCTATACTTTTCAGGCAGTTTGACAATTTGGTACATCTTGACCAAATACTGATCAATATGATGGATCACAGACTACCAACAGTCTGAACTGAATCAAAGTGACAAAATCTAAATTTCTGTAACCAAGGAGTGCTGATATCAGGAATTGGAAATGTAATTTCAAAACATTGGCTTGGATGTTAAATCTTGTTCTCCTTAACCATAGAATGTGAGCAGGGCAATTGAGACAAAATAATTTTGTGCCATTTGTTCGGTATAGAATATATTTGGAATAACCAGAAGTAATTTTCCAGTGTGTTTTTACATAGAGTTTTTAGGCACCATTTTGGAGACAAAGTATCCAAATTTTATCAAAGAGGTAAAGCTTAAGTGGAAATAATAAACGGTAGCCATAGCTGATTGTGTCCTCTCTAGCTTTAGTATTGTTGTGTCCTAGTTTTGAAATTGGCTGTTTTGTTTGTTTGTGTGTGTGTGTGTGTGTGTGTGTGTGTGTGTGTGTGTGTGTGTGTGTGTGTGTGTGTGTGCACCTCTGACAGACAGGTGTCCAGTGCTGTTGGCTTTGCCCAGGTAGTTTTCAGCGAAACAAGTGTATTTCCCTTCATCTATCCTGCTGATGTTGTGGATCCATAAGACTCCATCTAAGGTTACTGTGACTCTGTGAAGACACAAGCATAAATTTGGTCAAGCATGCCTGTAGATGGCTGTTCTGAGAGTTGTATTTTGTGTTTTCCCAAGCATGCATTGAGGTAATGCAACCCAATACATTTTCAAAATCTATGGCTTTAAATATAATCAGTGTTGACGCTTTACTCATCAAGAGCTGTCGCCAGTGGTGGAAAGCAACACCACTGTTAACTTGCTTCTATTTCTATCTCCTCTTTTCTTCTACTGAAGTTAGCATGCTTACAAGCTAGCCCCAATCTGGATGAGCCATCTTGTCACTTTCGAATAGAGAGTCACTTTAGCATGCAGTTTAATTTAAGCCATTGTAACATTCATTTAGTAGCTGTAATAGCCATAATTTGGGAGCTTACATATATGAAGTGGAATAAGTTATAGGTTGGATGAGAAATTTTATGAGGTTTGATGAGTGTAAGTTATGTGAGTCATATGCTATGGCCTTTACAGTCATTAGAGCTCAACCTAACTGAACACCAGAGGGAGATTTTGGACTGACGTGTGCCCTCCACTCCCAATCATCAAAACCCCAACTGAGGCAATATGTTTTCGAAGACTGGTGTTCATCCCTCCAGTAGAGGTCCAGAGACTCGTAGAATATATGCCAAGGAGCATTGAAGCTGTTCTAACAGCAATAAGAGCTTTTCTAACACAACTTATGTTGCATTTTCCTTTCATCTGTAAACCATTTATAGCAATGCTACTTGGGTTTTCTACCTGAACTTGCTTTTCAGACCAGAATTGTCAATTACAATGAAACTTCGTGTTTAATACCTGTCATAGATATTTAGACCAAATCTGACTGTCTGACTGCTTGTATCTTGATTTTATATTTTTAATTTGAAAATCAATATAACATATGCAAACACTCAGGTGGTTACAGACTTTCCACACAACTGTGACAGAATTTGGGGAAGTTAACAGTAATGAATCACACAGCATGGAAACTGCTGGAATAAATATTTGATCTCACCTTTCAACAGTGGATGCAAGGTAAGTTTTTTTTTTTTTTTAATGAGCTGCACCTCCATTTATCTCAGGCTGTGCAGGAGCTGAAGCCTCACCCTGCAGATAGTGACATCTATTGTATGGTAGCTTTGGATGTCTACCTCTAAAGCTACCTCTAAAGCTGCATGAGTGAAAAAGTGTGATTTTTATTGTTTGACTGGAGCAGGTAGAGATTGTAGCAATGAGCTCATATCATTACCTCTGATGTTGTTTATAACACACTGGGCTCTGTTTTCCTGAGATAGGGTGCAGATGCAAACCCAAGCAAAATGTCCAGGCTCAAACAGAAATGGGCCTAGCAAGCAATTTATTTTGAAGTTTTGGTGACCACAGGCCCTGGTCCAACCAGGGGAAAGAAGGCACTGGGTGCAACTTGGAAGAAACACAGAATTGGCAAGTGAAGTTGGGGCATGCTTCAGTAATGACCAATCACATGAGGTCCTTTCATCTCCATCAAAAGGAGCAACAAGGGAAAGAGGCTGTGGTCTCTGAGGGAGAGAAAAATTTAATCTCTATCAGTGACCTAGAAAATACACAACATCCCCAAAAGAATATATTTCGCTATCGGTGTCAGAATAAACAGGCAGCTGATGTATGTTGGTTGCTAAAGGAATAGTTACAGCTCCCGTAGCCAAGCTTGTAAATTAGAAGCACTGTCATGAAAATTATGATTGCAATTGTATGTAACACTATGTTGCTATTGAGGGACCAGCTGCTATGTGTAATAATTGAGCCACAAGGGTGTTAAGGGAAGGAATACAGACTGGTGGTTCTTCTACAGCTGTCAAAAGTACAGGTCTAAACTATTGTGCCAAAATTACAAAATACTAAATAGAATGTTAGAAAAAAAATCAGTAAATATTTTAAAATGAGCTTGGTTTCACAGATTCCAACTCAAGGATGGGTGCTGGGAGAGGTGTGTCACCAACCTCTGATTAGAGTGTGTTAACATTCTTATATTCTTATACATTCTTATATCTTATATTATCATATATAAATATATTTATTTATTTATTTATTTATTTATTTATTTCATGATATTAACTAGAGATCAAAATTCAGAATCATCATATATGATCCAGATCAGCACCAGTATTTAATGGGTTCTTCCCTGGCCCATGCCCAATCCCTCCCCCAACTCTAAGTTCAGTAGTTTTCTGTTTAATCCTGTTGATAAATAAGCAGATCTGCGCAAAAACGTAACCTCCTTGGCAGAGCTAGTAATTCAAAATGGTTGACTCTGGGAGCATTGGTCTTGTAGGGTTCAGGATGATTTAGAACAGTAGTTAGCATGTCAAGCCATTTTCAACCCATGAAATGACAATTTTTATAACTTTGGTCAAAGGTTTTAATATCAACACCAGCACTGATTTGTTTAATCACAGTACAGTCATATAATTTAGTTTACCGCTCAGTAAACATGTTTAAGTGTGCAGTACCTCTTTGATGAAGCTACTGGGCCATCCTGTAAAATTAGGAGCAACCCCTCTCAAATCCAAGACTGTAGATGAAATACACGTATTATTTCTTCTGTTTTGTAACTATTACAGGTGTTTATTCTCCTACAAGCAGTTGTTGACAGCTCACTCATCAAATAGAAAAACAGTATTCATGTTTCGGCAGAATCCCAGGCAGAGGACTACTCCTATGGATAATATTGTAGATAATTTTTCTCACCCTCAAGATGAATTTTAATGCACCTATAAAACTGCAATAGATGGAAGAACGTGTGGAAAATGGTACAGGCAACACTTAATGATACCTGAAAGTTTTTTTTTTTTGATTTTGGAGAGGGGTGTGTATGTGTGTTTGCCAAGTGAAGCCATGAAAACTGCTATGCCTATGTGTTTGCAAAGGAGGAGTTCTGGGCAGGTTTTAATGCAAGCACAATTTTGTGCAAAATGAACACTAAACTTTCACTGCACTGCTCTATCAGCATAACTCACACTTTGCATCATAGTTTCTCTATTTCTTGTATATATTTTGTGCCACTTATTTGTTTTTAAATTTGTGAAGCAAATGTATCACACTATGAATGAAAATCACATTGACCCAATTACTGTACAACCTGCTGCTGTTGGTGAGCAGCTCCGTCCCACGGCTCCAAAACAGGCTGGGCTTTGGCGCAGCTCGAGGGCGGCACTCTATCATCACCTGCCCCCCTCTGGCTGCTGGGATCAGCTTTCGTACTGGGTTCAGTCTGAAGTCTGGGGCCTGAACTGGAGGAACAGGAAGCAAAATGGAGGAACAGAGCACAAAGAATAGAAAACAGAGGAGATTGATAGGTGAGAGGCAGAGGAGAAGGCACACAGAAGAAGGATGAGAGAGCCAGATTAAGGGAGATGGAGAATTAATGAAAGAAAGAATGCAGTTAACTTGAGCCAAGAGTTTGGTACACTATTAAATCATAATAAACTTTAATTTACATAAATACAAAGAAAATTCACTGACACTTTTTGTTTGGAATTGGATGGCATGGAAATAAAAAAATCCACTTTTTACAGTTAAAAATAATCTAAAAGGTAAAGTATATTGTTTCTTATAAAGAAAACTACACTAATCTTTATTAAACACTGATTCAGTATCAGTAATAGAGAAAGTACTCCTTCTGTACCAAAATTTAATGAGGTGGCAGTACTGAATTGAAAGTCTCCACACTACCTTGAACTCTGAGCTCAGCAGTGGAGTAGATGGTGTCATGCTTGTTTTCAGCCACACACTGGTACATTCCAGAGTCCTCCAGGGCAAGGTTACTGATCTTAAGGCGACCTCCATTCACCTCCATCCGGTCCTGAGGGGGTTGAAGGGAGAACTTATGTTGGAGGTGGAAAAAGAGAGAATTAAAGGAATTGGGGGGGGAGTAAAAAGGATGTGTGAGATGTGAAATTAAGTATAAATATATTGTACATAGTGTCTGAGAATTAATATCAATATCTTCAACGACTGCAAGTTCAGGTGAAAAGTGGTAGAAAAGCTGAATGGCTCTGATTGAAATTCTTCAATCTACTTTAGTTCTGTAGTATTGTACTTTATTGGTCAAATGGTAGATCAGCACATTTGGTACCCAATTCACAGCAGGGAAAACTCTACTATCGAGTTGAGAAGGTGGATTTCCTCCGTGTTGATATATCCCATTTAATATGTGTGATTTGATCAGAAATGGCACAAAACTTTACGCTAACCCTAGCTGTGGGTTTAATGTCTAAATTAGAACAAATGTACTTGTTCTTGGTAAAAGCAGTCAAGGACAACAAGAACATTAGACATTAACATTTGTTTCCTGAGGTTGACAAGAGGAAGAGAGGAAATTTACACATATTTGAAGTGTTCAGTGTAATGGTAAATAGAAGAAGAAGCAAATAGCAGTGCCAGGATGAGTACTTTAACATAACTTTCATTTGGAGGTATTGTATATACAGTACAGTAAGACTGTAATGCCTGCTTGTGTAACCTGTGTGTTGAGTGGCTGTCCATTGCGAAGCCAGCGTATGGAGGGTCGTGGTTTTCCAGCAGCGACACAACTCCAGTGCAGCTCTGAACTGATCTCCACCTCTGAGTCACTCATTACCTGCAACCACTCTGGCTGAGCTGGAGGGTTGGAGAAGAAAAATTAGAAAAAAATAACAGAAAAAAGAGACAGAAAATGACCTAAAATGAATATAAATGCATTATTGAAGCAAACTAAATATGCATTGATAGGAACAAAATATAAAAAAACTGATCAAAATAAGTGCTTTGCTTCAATATCAAAAGATATTCACAGAAAGTCTTTTCTTCACCTTGCACATTGATGCGTCCCTGGTATGTATCACTTCCAGCTGCGTTATAGGCTTCACACTCATAAACACCCTCATCGTCAAAGGAGAGGTCTGGCAGGATTAGGGTGGGACCCTCTGCAGAGGAGCCTGATTTGGATGGCATCAGGCCGTCCACCTTCCTCCATCGCAGTTTTGGAACTGGACTGGTAGACAAAAAGTAGAGAGGATGGATGGAAGTTGGAGGTGAGGTAAAGAGAGAGGATATGGTAGTGTAGAAATGAAACAGCACAGCAAAGGGACCAGAAGGGGATTATCAAAGGGGAGTAAATGGTTATGAGATATGTTTGAGTATAATTAAAGAAGTTTTCTCAGAGTTGGGAGCTTACTTTCCATAGGCGAAACACTCTAACTGGGCGGTGTGACCTGCTAGGGCATAGGTCTCTGCTGGAAAGCGCACTTTAATGCTTGGAGCAGACTTCCTGGGATTGGCTGAAAAAAAATAAATCTATAAATATTCATATTAAATCCCACTCACATTGTGTACCTGTTATCTATGTTAAGAAATAAATGGGACATTTTAGCTGCTATTGTAATGTACATATTTAAATGTTAAACGTGCTATTTACATGAAAAAAAAAAATTGCCCTGATAGAGGTATCAGCAAGACAAACTGACAACCACCAGCAAATTTTGGATAATCATGTGGCCAAATTTTCCAACAATGATATTAAAATCTACCACATTTTTAACACAAAGCTTTACATGTGGTGTGAATTGTGGGATCTTATATAAACAGGTGTTCGCCTTTCTAAACTATGTCAAATCAATTCAATTTGCCATCGTTGGAATCCAATCAAGTTCTAGACAAATCTCAGCAAACAGGATGCACTTGACCACAGTTTTGAGGGCCACAGTAAAGGGTATGAATACTTTAGTGAGTGAGAGACTTTAGATTTTATTTTTAATACATTTACAACAAATTTCTAAACATATTTTTTCACTGTCATTATCGGTTCATTGAGTGTAGATCGATGAGGCTAAAATGGCAATTATTCCAATTTAAATTTAAATCTACCAACACAATAAATTGTGCAAAAAGTGAAATGATCTGAATACTTTCTAAAGCCTTTGTATACAAGAAATTGGTTCCCACACCTAATTTAAAATATATTTTTATTGAATGTATTATTCTTTTTTTACAGCTGTAAATTGAGGAACATTAAGCATTTGTTTTTTTACATTAAAATGGTTTAATGATTATTATATCATGTCTAGCAAAGCAAAGTTTTGAACTCAGGATAAGTCAGCCTAATTAATAAACTACAGGTTGCTGAGTTGCTCAGTTACTGCGTAAATTCTACTACACACAGAGTGAAGCTACAAGTGGCTGTTAGAAGTGTTAGTGATGCAGCTGCAAAGCCTCCATACCATCAGGCAGTACAGTGAGCTGGTTGGGCGTGCTGAAAGTGCTCTTGGTACTGATCTCCATGTTGATGGTTGTGAAGCAGAAGTAGTTCCCTGTGTCGTTTGGCTCTGCTTTAGCCACATACAGGTTCCCTGTTACCTGTGACACAAACCTACGGCCATCGTCTTTCTTGATGAAGTTGGGAAAATCATTGATGAGCCAGCGGTAGGACAGTGCTGGAGAGAAGATATTGGTACAAATCATTTTCATCAGTTATCCAATCAGAAGGCACTGGGGTTGTACTTCATGACAACACCAATCAGTCGAGTCAGTTTAAAGCAAATATCTCACTTCATCAAGATGTTTTGTGTCATACATACCTTTCTTCCTAAACTGTTAAATACTGTGATTCTGCCCATTTAAAGCTTAATCTGTAAACTATAGTTTTCTGACAGTTAGTTCTCAGCGTAGGTAAAATATGACAATATTAAAACCATTTTCTGCCTGACAGCAAATCATTTTCTTTGGTATTTTATCGTTTGTCTCATCTTCCAGGTGTTTTAAAATATGTGAAAATTATTCTAAAACTGTTCCTATTTTCCAGCATCAGTATGAACCCTGACATATTATGCTACCTGGATAATGTGGAGGTGGCTGGCAGGCCAGGAAAGTTCCAATGCCCTCATATGCGGTCTGAGGGCTCCTACTGTCTGGAGGGAAGTCATGTAGGTCTGGAGAAAGATGCAGAGGTAAAAGAAGAGAAAGAAATGTAAAAATAGATTAAATAACTAAGAACATTGTAGAAGAAGAAGCAACAATACAGAGTTGACGGTAACCAAAGTACATTTTTAGAGAGTTAGAGTAACATAAAAATTCTGAATTACTGTTTGTCTGTCTATGCCTTTTATCTATGTCACATAAAATCTATTACAGTGAGTTTACTCAAACACCTTAAACAGTTCTAAAGGATGAAAATCATTTGCTCTCTCACAGCCAAATTTGAGGTTAGCTGCTCTGCTGATGATTATTCCACAGCGGTTGATGGCCAGACATTGGTATGAGCCTGTGTCCCGAGCAGACTCAGGGCTGCTAATCACCAGGTTACCGGCCACCAGGGTATACCGAAGGTCCAAACCGAGCGGGACATCAGTGCCATTCACAAGCCATCTGCATAAAAAAGAGCAGGGCAAATTAATAAGACCATAACAAATAGAAGATAATAAACATATCTCAATTACAAGCGTCCAGAGTGTTGGGGGTGAGCTTATTCCTTTATGAAAGAGTCAACTTGATGGTAAACTGTGCTGATCATCTTTGCTATGAATGTCTTTCAGGGTGTGTGTCAGCACTGTAGTCAGAGCCAAGGTTAAGTACATGTTGTGAAGAGCAGTTAATTTAAAGAAGGCAGCTGTAAGAATTTAGAGAAACTCAGGTTGCATGAAGTTAGGGTGCAATTTCAATACCGGATGGAATGTAATTTAATTTAGCCATCACTATTATACTGGCCAAAGTATGAGAGTACGATGGAGAACCAATAAGCACTTATGACCTACAGCTATTCATAATCTTATGAAATTTTTTCAGTACTTCGGAGGAGAACACAAAATATTTTAAAACGATTAATTAAGTAAACTGAAGTTTTGGCAAAACTGAGACGATCGGTTTCATAACTAGCAGTAGTGATACTGCTTGCTGCAGACCTGATGGTTCTGGTAAAAAAGGACTGAACAGCCTGCAGCAAAATTCAGTGTCACAAATAAAACTTTTTATCCTTTTAATACGTTCTATGGCCTTTTGGAGATTAAAGAGTGTTTGTGCATGTGTGTGTGTATTTCTCCTTGTGAGGCCCGGTTTGAATTAAGGACATTTTGGGAAAGTAAGAACATTTTGTCTGGTCCTCACAACATCAAATTGCTGTTTGAGGTTTAAGAATTGGGGTTTAGGTAGGAATTAGGTTCAGTTTAGGGTTAGGGCCTAAGGAAAGTATTATGCCAAAGAGTGTCCTCACAAAGATGAAAGTCTTTATGTTTGTGTGTCTTTGTGTGAGTGTGTATGTGTGTGTGTGTGTGTGTGTATGTGTCTGTGTCCCTACTTTGGAAAAAGCATATTTTTTGGTCACTGATTATGATTAGGGTGAGTCTCCTCGAAATTAATGCAAATCTATACTTATCCCCAAAATTAACTATGGCCAACATGTGTGTTACCCACCTATAGGAAGCAGCTGGACTGGCTCTGGCCTGACAGTTGAGGGTCACCTTGCCTTCATTCAGGCCCTCTGGGTAAATTAAACTGCTTGGCTGTTCTTCAAACACTGGCCCACTGTCATGACCGGACACACACACATCGCCGCCTGGAAACATTTTTAAAAGCACACAAAATTACACAACAAACCCTCTGCCAAAAGTGTCATACTGATGAGGACCTACAGTTCTTAGTATGTCCTAGATAACCCCACCTATATACAGTACTTATCACCAAAAACTATTTATATCTTGTCTTTTCTTGGTTTATACAGAATATGTCCAGGATTTCACTGTATAATTTTGACTTGGATTTTTAAATCTTCCTCTAGTTTTTTATGTTTTTGTCAATTTATTACTGTGATTAAAAAAAGAGAAAGGGCTCTCTTTTCTTGCAAAAAACTGTAAAAAAAAAAAAAAGCTTTGTTAATGCATTGTTTGATTTCATTGCATACTAATTGTCCACCTAATGCTATCTTGACAAACCAACAAGAAATGAATGTTCAGTGAATTCTTTATACAATTAGCCATTGAATGAGTTTAAAACAAAAGAAGGTTAAATGTACATTATATCTTTACAACCTTTCGGTTCCCAGGAATTTGGAAAAGACAATTAAACTATGTTATGGTCTAAAATGGATTTCTTGGTCATGAATAGAGATGGTGCTGACAATGTCTTGGATGAACTTCATCACCCTATTAAAAAATTTTGATTTCAAATGTGAAAAGCTAAATAGCTACTTCAACTCAGTGAAGCTTTCTGACCCAAAAGGGATTAACCTTGTATTATGTAGCATTTGATAACTGGCTTTAAGTGTAGCTCTAATGGAAGACATGCATCTTTAAAAGTATCTGTTTTTGAAGCTAGATGCAAAGAGTCTTACTGTGTGTTTGATATATCACTATAGTGTCATAGCGGTTAGGAGTGCAAGTAGGATGATCCAGGTAATTCATTAAATATGTGAATTTAATTATTCTTATTTGAACTTTTAATCTCCTCAGAAAATAACAACTGAAAAAGATTAATACCTGTAAAGAGTTTAAAACTTGAGACACAATCAGTGTGGATGACAAAATGATGCATTTCAAATGATGCATAACAGGACATTTCCGAAATACTGCTGTGACCGGTCCAAGGCCAAGTAACAAGGTAATTTACCTTCAGTTGTATTTCTGTTGAGTGGTGGAGGACCAGGAGCGATCTATCCATTACTGCTGTACAGGCTCCGGACACACTGCTTATGAGCTCTGGTTCTGCTGTACACATTCGTAACCCAGAGCAATGTGGTGTAATTATGTCTATTTCTGACCAGTATGGCCTTTTTACATTACACTTTGAAATTCGTCCCACATTCCCCTCAGTACAGAGGAAAATGCTCTTTATTTCTCAAGAATCCCTATCAGTTTCCTACACACATAATCCACGATCTATCTTTCAAACTGAGCATATATATATAATATAACAATATTAGATATTAATTACACACACACACACAATTTACACATACAAACTTCCAAATTAATTAATGAATTTGTGTATTTCCATCAACTAATCCAATGCAAGTATCTCAAGAGGGTGTATCAAGACTACAGACCTATTGTAAAAAAGCATCTATAAATCTTGTAGCGGTGGAAAAAAAATTACTCCATTGTTACATCACAGATAATCCATACTATTTGAGTAATGTTGCGAGGTACTTGTACTTTGACCATTTCCATTTTGTTCTGCTTGATACTTCACTATATTTCAAAGGAAAATACCATACTCCACTACATTTATTTGACAATTATAATATACCCCTCCTTGAATGGATTGATTCCAGATGTCCCCCCAGGCCCTTTGTTGTGTTGAGGTATGGGTGATGTCTGGCTGTTTGCATCAGCCAAAGATAGGACATTTACATTTAAAATAAAATGATTTGATTGACTATATTCAAAATGTATCTGCTGAGAAAAAGAATCGGAGTAATTCTATGTAAAGTAAATCAGACTGCAGAAGAAACGTGTTAGTTTCATGTATTTTTCTCATTATTTGAGAGTTTTTCTCATTATCTTACTCACACACGATTGTAGATATTTTCCTTGTTTTTTTTATTGTGTGATCAAGGTTATTTAGATGGATTTTGACAAAACAGTGCTTCACTTAGTCAGTAAATAGATAGAGAACTGGGATGTGCTCTACATTAACTCCCACTTTAAACTGCAAAACCAAGGTCCAATCTTAAACTATCTGTAA